>CM057343.1:266704241-267154594 GCA_030015575.1 Agapanthus africanus
GAAAGCCACACAGACAAAATTTGATACCCGATCGAAATATCGAATCCCCAAATCAACTCAGATTATTCAACACTTGAATAAAATTTTAAAAATATCCAGAGAACTCATCACAGTTAAATAGGAGTTACTGTGCAAACAAACCCACATAAAACGACAAAACGGCCGCGCTTTCGCCGCACGAGGCATGCTCGTGCCGCGGAAGCGCGGCGCTTTAAGGGAATTAGGGCTACGGGTTGTACAGTTACTCTTAGATTTTCCTGCATGTTTTTCTGAATATTTTTAATGCTGAAAAATCCCTGGTTTTAAAAATTGTACAGAGAGCAATATCGGTTCGGGGTTTCGGGTTCGTTCGGACTTCAATTTCCGTCTGGACTTCGCCTAAGGCTCTAGCTAGGCTCTGATACCACTGCAGGGTTCCTAGGCACGCTAGTGAGGTCTCCCAAGCCATCAACCATGGCAATTTCAAAATTATGGTGCCTACAAACCCTAGTGTACGGATCGATAACTAGATGTCTAGGCGAAAAGAAAGCTAGCTAACAACTTAGCTAAAGAGAATACGGAAATACAACCTTTGTAGATCCGGATATCCACCTCCACGGCTCCGCAACGAAGTCATCTCCGCTGTCCAAATCAAATCCGGGCTCTAGAGTCGGCTTCGTCGGAGAATGGGCAAGCTAGGTCGTCGATGTCCATGCCGAAGATGATCTACGTCGAGGCATCGCTAGATCAAGCTCACAACTTCACCAAGTCATGAAACTTGTGAAGTAAACACACTCTACTACTTGGCAAGAGGTAGAGGATGAAGAAATAGGAAGTGGGTAGACTTTAGAATTGGATTTCTCACTTGTTTCCATCACTTGCCATTGATGGGGCAAGCTTTCTTCACTTGAAGAAATGGAGGAAGAAGAAGAAAATAGTTATGAAAAGAATTAGTTTAATTAGAAAAGAAACTCATTCTTATCATAACATGACCATGGTTAGTAGTAGAGAGTGAACTAGGGTTAAAACAAATGGTTAGGTTAAGCATGAGATAAGAATGGTGGACAAAGTCAAAGGTTCAAGAATCTTCAACTACAAAACAAATAAAGCCACCATTCTTCTCATTTCTTTTTCCAAAAAGAAAATAAATAAATAAATAAATATATTTGAAAAACAAAACCCTAACCATTTGAATAACCATGGTTTAATCTTTACACAAACTCAAGTTAGCATGCATCATCAAACATGATACATACAAGTGCACAAAAACATATCGCATATGCAATGCGCACGAACCAAGTGAGAAAATCCGTCTAAAGTGAACCGATACTAGTTAATGCAAAGTAATATATCAAATATATAATTATATATTAAATCATTAAATCAACACTTGATTCAATGATCCGGTCATGCGCACATAACCGACTGGTATCATTAGTAACATCTTATCGAATCAACACTTGATCCGATAACCCGGCTATATCGGATATAACCGATCAATGTCACATCACGAGAATCGAATACATTATCACATACTCGTATTATTCTCGGTCCCGCACATATCTCATATGCGCTCCTATTTCGTTTCGCTTGAGCCAGGAAACCTCTGTGTAGGACTCTAAAGACTCGTCAATACGCCGGCAGCAGATGATGATCATATCAAACACCCACAAGCCGCAAGCGGTCTGCTAAACGTAACGGCCACCCGGGTATTGAGCGATCTGAAGATCGACGAGCAAGCCCGCTCACACTCCAGTGAATCCGACCAGTAACACTACCGTACAGTCCGGTCTGATCGTCTGATCTGTCGCATATCTCGCCTAGGGGTGGTATACGTCAGACCCCAATAGCTCAATAAGTCGTGTCGATATGAGGTCTATAACCGTTCGAGAAACTACTGGTAACACTTACCAGTAAATCTCAGCAACCCTGGCCAGGGATTTCCTGTTATAGCCAATCGAACACAGCGCAACATCAACCCCCATATACCGGAAGAGACGAATCCCCTCCTATCGCTCATTGCCTCCATGTGACTCGGGACTGTACCCAAAAACCACCGTTTTGCACGCCCACTTGGACGTGGTAAGATGGAAATCAAAGCACAGTGGGAACCACACAAGACTCTATGACGATCTCGGGTCAACAGACTACTCTGTACCAGTGTCACCAGAGAACTGCCATCTGACGTGAGGTATAATACCATCTGGGAGCTCTCGGCGAGTCCGTCCAGTGTACCCAGTCTCTGCTGAGCACCCGTATATCTCCTCTGATGTCAAACACCGATGGATATAGGATCATCCATCGCCCATCTGTATGGGTCGAGAAGGTACACGCTAGTCTACTCTGGTATATCGATGCCCCGTCTCGATACACCCACGACTAGGGACTTTGAAGGATGTACTTATGGACTACCATGTCCCCACTAGTATGATCCGCATCATAGTCCAGGTAGTCAAGTACAGATCCTAAGGGCTTTACCAACATGTAACAGAGAGACAATCAGCATACACGTTAAGGTAAAGATCAACCAGATAGCATACTATCATGTCGAGCAAGAAAGTCCTCCCTATATATGTCCCAGCATCCACTACAATATACATCCTATGTATAGTAATGTCCTCTAGGGCATACATATAACTAACAAGGCACCCCTCCTGGGTCAACCTGTACCCCCTACGAGTGCGGCGAATAGCCCGCCAATCCTAGAGTGAAGCCCCCTCCGTCTCAATGCCATGAGATGCGGGCTTGTTGCCCTCTAGAACCCGGCTATCCGTGCACCCCTCCGCGGGGCAATCCTAGTACAGAAAGTAAAATATACATACAACGGGTACATCGACCGCAACCTGGCCGTGCCCCAAAATAATAATACAAACAGGCAGTGACGGCAGTCCACATGTCGGACGCTCGCCCCGCAATATCAAATGTACATAATACAACCACAACTGTACTAGCATTGCATCCAGGCTATCCCCCACGACCGATCCGCAACATCACAGCAAAAACAGAACATCAACGTGAAAGTCACGTTCGCAAATCCGTCTAACCGGGCTATAGCAGTTAGACCGGATTTACCGATCGAGTGACATTCACGGTCGCAGATATAATGTAAATACTGTGAAATAATGTGTTTAAAATATCCGATCAATCAAATTTTAACAAGTGGGCCCCAAAACATTACTGCAGCAGATCAGGAAATTCTGGGCCCAATATTAATATTCCAAAACCCCTATTTTTAGCCCAGAAAGAGACTGTAGAAAATTGATGCAGCAAACCCAACATAGTGCGGCGGAACCGCGGCCCAAAGGGGTGTTTGGCCGCGGTTCCGCGCTCCCGTAGTGGAATTGGTCCATCGAATTTCTACAGAACTCTTATTTCTTCTAGCACATCACTTTTCTGTAACCTGAAAAAAATTTCGAGACCAAAAAATTTCAACAGAAAACTTTCGCGAACAAAAATGTAGATTTTGGAATTTTGGTCGATCGGAAATGCAAAACACATTAAACCAAGCTAGACTAAGTTAATGGCGAGGCTCTGATACCACTGTAAGTGCACGGCGGCGCCCCGGCCGTCAATCCGACGGCCAAATGCGGAAGCGGTGATAAACTTAAATTTTACTTGAACTGGCAAACCGCCGCGCACTAATACCCGGATCGAACCATTAATTAGTCCTAGCTTTCTACAAGAAGGGGAATAGAGATATACCGACGATCCAAGTCCTCCGGTCTTCTCATCATCGTCCCGATCTCCTGCGGAATGTCCCGTCTCCTCCTCGTCGCCGGAAGTGCACCACATCGCCTACTTCTTTTACGGGCTCCCACCTCAATGCCGAGGCAACTCGGGCACGAAGCTGGCTAGTCGACGTGCCTAAGATTCGCTGTAGAATGTGTAGTGAAGAAGTCTCATTTTTTGGGGTTGTGGAATTGCCATTTTGGTGGAGGAAATAAAGGATGTTTTTGGATGAACAAGAGAGCATTTTTCTTGGCACCATGAGAGCTAAAATTGCCACACCACAATAAAATGAATCCCATCCCACATCTAGGAATGGCCGGCCCCTCCCCTTTTTGGTGTGATTGGAGAGAGTGTGCAAAGACAAGGGGGTGGGTGGAAAGTGAGTGATGATGAAAAGAAATCAAAATGATCACAACAATTCCAACACTCAATCAACAACCATGATAGCAAAAGTCAAGCCATCATGAAGCATGGAAGGTCAAGGGATGGGCTCCATCATGAAACCATTATGATAAAACAAAAATGCAAAGACCCCCTCCACAACCACTTATTTGCAACAATGCAAATAAGCCCTCCTCCACCAATCTTCGGCCAATGAACGGAACAATGGAAATCGGCCGAAACGGAAAGCAAACTGGAAACTCCAGAAAACTGGTCCCGTAATAAATTACAGGAAAACCCCGAAACTGTGCATACACACCCGCATTTGTATTCCGACCGAAATACAAATGCAATGAGACAAAATCTACACTGTACTATACTAGGATCCGGCTTAAACCAAAGCCGGCTAGTATTATCCGTTCGATCTTGATCCGTGCAATACCGCACGTATCTGATCGAACCCTGCCATATATCCATACGGCCTGTAGTACAAACTGTCCGATCCTGATCCGTGCAATACCGCACGTATCTGATCGGACCTTGCCATATCTCCATACGGCCTCTACAACCTTTCGCCCGAATGCTGAGTAACTGAATGTGGGGGACTCTAAAGACTCGTCAACACCATGGTTGTGGATTTAACCACTAGCACGTCAGAGGTATAAGCCAATACGTAACGGGCTACCAGGTATTGACTAAAAGGGATGTCTGTGAGCGAACTCAGCCTGACAACCCTACTGAGCCTGTCAGTGACAATATCCGTACAGTCCGGTCCGTTCGTCTATGAGCATCGCATGGCGGGCCTAGGGGGTTGGTAAAAGTCAGACCCCCAAAAGCGGTACAAGTCGTGTCGGAGTGTAGCCCAGAACACCCTGAGATACTACTGGAATACCTACCAGTAAATCTCCTTGCCTCGGCCGAGGGCTTCGTGTAATGGCTCTCCTAGACACAGCACGACCTCACCCCCAATACCGGGAGAGACGAACCTCTGAAGATACGCTCACTGCCTCCATGTGGCTCGGGACTGTACCCAACTAAAACCTGTTTGCACGACTCCTTTGAGCCGTGGTAGGGTAGTAATCAAAGTACAGTGGGAACTCACACAAGACAAATGACGATCCCCAGGTCGATGAACTAACCTGTACACATGTCACCAGGGAACTGCCATCTGACGTCTGGTATATGACCAACTAGCATGTTCCCGGCGAGTCCTGTCCGGTGTACTCATAACCCAATGAGCACCTGTATACATCTTAGGTGATCCAACTGACACCAGTGGCTTGTGAGACCGGCCACCGCCCCTCGTCGGGGTCTCGACTGTATACACTAGTCTACTCTGGAGTATCGATGCCCTGTCTCGAAACTCACACGACTAGGGACCATTTAAGGATTTGCTTATAGACTACCAGCTCCCACTTATATGATCGCCCTCATACTGCTGGTGGTCAAGCAAGAATCCTAGGGGCTCAACCAACGTGTAATAGCGACCTGTAAGGTCACCTCAAACAGTACACGATGACAAAGATGAACCAGATAGCATACTATCATCTCGAGTAAGACTGTCCTACCGGGATAGGTCCTCCCTCAATCATTGCAATCACGTACCTGTGATCCAATAATTGACTCTGAGGGCACTATCTCCAACACTATCATTGCCTTCAGGATCAGGCGGATTTATGGTCTACTGTGATGCTTCACGAGTGGGGCTGGGGTGCGTTTTGATGCAGCATGACAGGGTGATCGCGTATGCTTCGCGGCAATTAAAGAAACATGAACAGAATTACCCCACTCATGATCGGTAGATGGCTGCGGTGGACTTTGCACTTAAGATCTGGCGACATTATTTGTATGGAGAGTCATGCCAGATATTCACTGACCACAAGAGTTTAAAGTATATATTTCAGCAGCGAGACCTGAACCTTAGACAGCGCCGATGGATGGAGTTGGTGAAGGACTACGATTGTGAGATCTTGTATCACCCGGGCAGGGTGAATGTAGTGGCGGATGCTTTGAGCAGGAGGCCCGGGGGTAGTCTATCCTGTTTGAGCGCAGTGCAGAGGCAGTCGTCAGCAGATTGGCAGATCTTATGCGACAGCCGGGTACAGTTCGAGTTTACGCCGATCGGAGGACAGATTGCGCATGTTCGTGCACGCCCACAGTTGCTTGACCGTATACATGAGGCACAGCACAGTGATGACCGCTGTTCAGAGATCAGGACACAGATGGGACATGGCAGATTTTCCGAGTTCGTGATCGATGATCAGGGGATACTACGATTTGGAGCTAGACTGTGCGTACCAGATGCTGAGGGATTGCGGCACGCGATTCTTGAGGAGGCACATCGGTCGGTATATAGTGTTCATCCCGGTTCCACCAAGATGTACCACGATATGAGAAGTGTTTACTGGTGGGACGGAATGAAGAGAGACATTGCAGATTTTGTGTCGAGATGCCTGACTTGTCAGCAAGTCAAGGCTGAGCACCAGAGGCCCGCGGGAGAGCTACAGCCGTTACCCATTCCGGAGTGGAAATGGGAACAGATCTCTATGGATTTCATTGTGGGTCTACCCAGGACTAGTCGAGGGTATGACTCCATCTGGGTGATCATGGATCGTTTGACGAAAGCGGCTCACTTCCTACCGGTGAAGACGACTTTTGGATTTGCTCAGTATGCCCAAATTTACATTGATGAGATTGTACGACTGCACGGAGTTCCGACATGTATCGTGTCCGATAGAGGCACCCAGTTTACCAGCCGACTATGGCAGAGGCTTCAGGAGGCTTTGGGCACTCGCTTGAGTTTCAGCACAGTATTCCATCCGCAGACCGACGGACAGTCAGAGCGGACTATTCAGACTCTCGAGGACATGCTCAGAGCATGCGTATTAGACTTCGGAGGAAGCTGGGATCATCATTTGCCCCTAGTAGAGTTCTCCTACAACAACAGCTACCAGGAGACCATTCAGATGGCACCGTTTGAGGCTCTTTATGGGAGGATATGCAGATCGCCCACCTGTTGGACGGAGCTCAGTGAGAGCAGTATCTTAGGGCCGCAGATTGTGGAGGAGACGACCGTGAAGATCCAGTTGATTCGCGATAGGATGAGAGCAGCCCAGAGTAGGCAGAGATCTTATGCGGACCGTCGTCGGCGCAGACTTGAGTTTTCTGTTGGTGATCATGTTTTCTTGAGGGTCTCCCCAATGAAAGGCGTGATGAGATTTGGGAAGAAGGGAAAGCTTAGTCCCAGATATGTGGGCCCCTTCGAGATCCTCGAGCGTGTTGGTGCGGTTGCGTATCGATTAGCCCTTCCGCCCAGTTTTCCAGATGTGCACCTCGTATTTCACGTTTCGATGCTCCGCAAATATCTTCATGATCCTTCGCATGCGATTCAGCACCCGACGATCCAGCTTGAGCGTGACCTTTCCTATGCAGAGCAGCCGGTGATGATCTTGGATCGACAAGTGAAGAAATTGAGGTCGAAGGAGATACCGTCCGTCATGGTACTTTGGCGTGGCCAGAGCAGCGAGGAGGTCACTTGGGAGACCGAGAGCGAGATGAGGAAAAGGTATCCCCATCTTTTTGAAGGTGCGTATAGTTAGATTTTTAAATTCGGGGACCGAATTTCTTTAAGGGGGTAGATTGTAACACTTTGAATTTCCGTTAGAATGTTTTTCGTGATAATTAGCAATTTTACGTGTTATTTTATATGTGTACACAGGATTATTAGTTATTTTAGTCAGGTTTACCCTAATTGGAAAATTTCGTGTTAGTGTACACTTGCACACTTAGCCATTTTTGACCTAGGTTAAAGTGTTAGCCATTTCTTTTCTTTTGTTGCATGGTTGATAACTTATCCCCACCATTTTAATCAAGTCATAACCCTTTTTGAATATCAAAATCCAAATAAATAAATGAGGCATGGGGGTTAGGTAAAGAGCTTGACTTTTGACCCATTTTCTTCCTCTCTTCTCTCTCTTTCCCTCATTCTGAGTTTCCTGCAGAAAAATAGCAACAACCATGGCATTTTCTTCATCTCCTCTTCTTCTTTTCATGTCCCTTTGATCCCTACACAAAACCCTACACAAATCAACACATTTCCTTCACAAAACCATGGAAAAAGGGGCTTTTTGAGGTGTTTGAGAGCAAATCTGCATACTTGAGGAGGGAGCTGGAACTTTTTGGTGTTCTTAGGGTCTTTTGAAGGTATATAGCTCATATTTAACACTCTTTTCTATATCTTGTAGTATCTTAGCTAAAAATCATGTTTTATGTGCATCATTAGTGATATTGAAGGATATTTGTGAAGTATATGTTAGATTGGTGTTCTCATAGTTTAGTTAACTCCTTTAAGTGTTATTAGAGCTATTTTAACCAGGTTGTACTTCAGGTTTGCACAAAAATACCATAAAGTACCTTTTTAGTGCAAAAGTGTGGTTTTTAACTAGAAATAGGGCTCTGTAGGATCTGCTGCTACCCGAGTTATTTCAGATTGAAATAAGATTTACTGTAGCATGTATAGGTGGTATAGAGTGCACACACAAAACCTGGGAGCCCAATTCCCAAGACAGGCCGCCGGAATATTCATTCTAGCCGCAATTTGCGGCCAGATGGGTGAATTGGGGGTTGGGGTTTGGGCCACTGGAGTCTGCTACTATGTGGGTTATTTTGGTATATATACTTTTACAATATCTGTTTTGTATCAAAATCTGGAGTTGAATACCCTATTTCCAGTATTTTTAATCTTTCGCGACACGCGTGATACGTGTGTGTGGGTTTGGGGTTTCTGGGCATCGCGACACGTCGGAGTGACTTCAGGCGCGTAATCACACGTTTTAGCGTATCGCGCACACGCGCGCTTGGTTCACGACACGAGTTACTAGTTCGGCCTTAATGTCGTGTTTGTGTGACTTCAAGCTTATGTATGATGTATTGTGAAATTCTAGGTTCGCAGGCGAGTACGGCGGACGCCGCGCAGAAGGGGAAACAAGTTGTTGGCTATCCCTAGCGAAAGATTACGGTGAGTAGATTTAACATCTACGGGGATATCGCCCGTATGGCGTTCTACGTCAGGGCTGATAGGACCTTATAGCTATATTCACATACATTGACTGTTCATGGCTACTATTTAGTGCATACTGCATTCCCTGGTATATGGTTATAAACTAGAATTGATAGAACACCGCACCATTGCTAACGGTCCATGTTGCACGAGCACTATCCTGCATGTTACACACACACCGTTAGTAATTGCCATGACACTCATGCTGTAGAATTTACATCGGATCATTACATTGTAGCTCATCTATATGTGACAAGACTTGATATTCATACTTGATGCATATATCACATCGGATCATTATATTGTAGCTCATCTATATGTGACGTGACTTGATATTGATACTTGATGCATATATCACATCGGATCATTATATTGTAGCTCATCTATATGTGACTTGACATGATATTCATATTTGATGCATATATCATATCGGATCATTGACTTGCATATTGATTTGGATTATATGTGATTTCTGGATTTGGGAACCGTGGCTATTTCAAATATGTAATCATTTAAAAACCCGGTTCCCTTGATATGATATTTCGGTGCGTCCACCATGTGTTTCCTCGGTGCTAGAGTGATATATGTGAACCCGAATCGAGGAGCTGGTTGAGGCGATTACGGGTACATGGTGGACCCGGTATGGTAC
Source organism: Agapanthus africanus (assembly GCA_030015575.1). NCBI lineage: Eukaryota > Viridiplantae > Streptophyta > Magnoliopsida > Asparagales > Amaryllidaceae > Agapanthus > Agapanthus africanus. Next base: position 266,714,039 of record CM057343.1, read on the forward strand.
CCCGGGGCGAGAACGGTTTCGCTGTGTAGTAGACGGTGAGCCTGGCAGAGGGACTACTACCTACCGGTGATTGGTTGGACCTGACAGTTTTCCGGAGGATACTGATCAGAGTAGATAGATGGACGCGGGGTGATCTGTACTGCCGGGGCCGAGGACCAATACCGCAGACGGAGCCCGTGGGCTGACCCGGACTGACGGGGCCCGATGGATGAGGATTTGCGTGTCGATGCTGGACACGAGTATTTATGATATTTGGGTGCCGATGTTGGGCACTCAGGATTCTCAGAGATTTACAGGATTTGAGGGCCGATGAGGATGCCGGCGCCTGAGCTATTTTGGGGATCTGGGTGTATTGATGGACACCGATTATATATTCCACGTTGACATTCCGTGTAGATGTTATATTGCCCATGCTCAGCATTTATTATTGTACCTCATCCTGTAGTTATATTACCTGATAGATCACTTGCATGATTATTGCACATACTGCTTATCACATATTGATATCATCTGTTGGCATATGATAGAGTAGCGCAGTACGTGCATGCTCGCGATTACCTTTATATGTTATCTCTATTCACGAGTTGGCAACTCACCCCCGTTTTGCCACAGTGTTTGCAGGTTGCCCTTCGGAGTAGTCGCGGCAGGCTGCGTTTTGCATCTTTTGACACAGATACCCCTATAGTTGGTGTACTAGCTCTTTTGCTGATAGGTGGGTTTTGTGCGGTATCTGTTTATCTTTCAGTTATGTACATTGTTGTATCTAGTATTCTCCATCTACCATATATGTATTTGACTTAGAGACAGTGTGAGGACGATGATGTATATTATTGGTATCCTGGTGTCGAGCTCGTTGTGAGCCGACTTTTCTTATGCAGTTTTATTCTATCTGTGATGTTCCCACTTGTGGATTGATCTTCGCTACGGCGTCGTATATTGTTATCTTGGTGATTGTTTACTTAGATTTCTTAAAATGTTAGTAAGTGCTTTAATTTAAAAACTTATAGCACTCTATACTTTCACTGGTTTGATTTCTGGGTTTTCGGTTCACTTAGTCGCGTTACGCCTGTAGACGTTACGTGGTTAAGTGCCGGTCATGGGCCAAACTTTGGGTCGTGACACCCGCGGTTCCCAAATCCAGAAAACATCATGTAAGATCCAAATAAACAATGCGCAAATCCAAGAATAAATATATATGCGATGTATCTTAAATGCGAGCATATAAATGAAAATATGTAGCTGAAACCAGATGTATGCGAAATCAATAAGGTACAGCTAAGTATAGGTATCTACCTATAAGTAAAAGATGTCGTATACCCCCTGGGTATAAATAGAATATGTAGGATATCCCCCCGGTATAAGTAAAATATGTGCATGGTATACCTGTAGCTGTATCGCAAGGTGTGTATGTACCTATCACTAATGGTAAGATACACTACATGTATACTGATAAGATAGATGTCATGTATGATAAGCAATATAGTATCACTAAGGGGTTGTGTATGATATGGCAATTATTGACGGTGTGTGTGTAGCATACAATCCGTGCTCGTGCAACATGAACCGTCAATAATATGTGCAATGTCCTGCAGCTGCTAGTCACAGTACAACTATATCAAAGAAACAAAGTAAAGGCGCATTTCTAATAATGACGTAGAATATGCGACGGGTATTTGAATCCTAGCCCAGACGCATAACGCCATGCGGGCGATTCCCCTGTAGATGTTAAATCTACTCACCTACACTCCACGCTAGGTGAATCCTACCATCTGCTCCCCCCTGTAGCAGTGTCCGTAGTCCCTGCCTGCAAACCTGCAATTTAGACACAAAAATCATGGATAAGCCAAATATTCCGCAAAACGCGATATCGAACCAAAACGAGAAACTCGCGTCGCGAACTAAACGCGCGTGTGCACGATACGCTAAAACGTGTGTATACGTGTCTAAAACTATCGCGATACGCTGGATCACAGAACCCACTCACGTATCGCGCGTATCGCGCAAACACAACGGACATGCAAAACGATATATGATCCCAGATTTTCCTACAGGTCAAATATTACAAAATTAGACATGCCAAAACACTATACAACACAGAAGACAGCCCTAGCCAAGACCCTAACACCCCTGCCCCCACTTGGCCGCAAATTGCGGCCAATCGTAATTAATCTACGGCCTGGACTGGGAAGTAGGGTCTCGTGTTCTGGTGTTGTGTTCTAGACCTAGGTAGCATATTCCAGTTCCCTCAATTTTATTCTGTAGGGTCCGGCTCAAAAGCAGATCACAGAAAGCCAATACATTGCTTAAAAACACCAATTCTGCATAATATGGAAAACCTATGGTATTTTAGTGTAACCTGGGTTGAATCTCAGTTGAGGTGACCTAACAACACTAGAATGAGCCAGGTTAACCAACTCAAACACATTCTAACCAAAATTCCACATAAAACACCATAACTAGCACTAAACTCACATTAATCGCAAACCGAAGCTAAACTAACACACAACTAAGCAAACTAGGAATTGGTGTTCAGAAATTATACCCTCTGGAACCCTAAGAAGCAAGTGAAGGGAAAGAACTGAGTTGCTACAGCTGCTGGTGATGCAGGGGCTGCAATGAAGCTTCAATGATGTTGCCAGTGCTGATGTTGATGTTGCTGATGATGATGTCTGCTGCTGCTGCTGATGGATGCTGGTGTTGGAGCTGCTGCTGCTGCCTTGCTCTGCTGTTGTGGGTGTATGTGTTGCTGATGAAACTGCTGCTGTTGCTAGCTTCTGGTGATGCTCTCTATTGTTGCTGCTGCTAATGGTGTTGCTGTTGCTAATGGTGCTGATGTTGTTTCTGGTGCTGTTACTTGCTTCTCTGCTACTGCTACTGCTGTTGTTTGCTGCTGCTGGAGCTGAAGCAGGGGTGTGTGTGTGTGTTGTGTTGTGTGAGAGAATGAGAGTGAGAGAATGAGAAGGAAAAAGGAAAAGAGATCTAGCATAAGTCAACCTTTTCTCTCCCTCTCTCTTCATTAATGAAGGCATGGGCAAAGCCATCCTGCCTCATAATACACTCTCTCTCTCTCTCTCTCTCACCAAGTCAACACAAAAACAACCATTTCCATAAACAAAATAAAGAGAAAACAACAACCATAATTAAAACCCAAAATGACTTAATACAAAACTTAAAATGGCTTAAGGAAATGTTTAGTCCACCATGGTTGCCAATCATGGTTAACCCCCAAAAACAACCCTAGTTATCATGCACAAGTGTGTGCAAGCCTAGGAAAAATCTAATAAAATATTCATTAAATAGGATAAAATAATTAAAAACCAAATTGGTAAACCTTTTTATTAAAAACTATATATAAAAATATAATTAGCTACAAAACACATTCTAAGGTGTTACATTAGATTTCTGGGTTTTGGCTTTCTTTTACTGCATTACGTCTGTAGGCGTTGCGTAGTATTAGGGCCGTCACGTGCCAATTTTGGTCGTGACAAAGTTGGTATCAGAGCGCTAGGTTTTACCTTTCGGAGTGTAGGATGACCTTGGTATGATCGAGTAGGTAGCTTAAGCAGAGTAACGTAGTGTGTGTATGTCTGCAGCATACTCACGATGCGGTACTTCACCTAAAGTGACCTAAGTACATTGCTTGAAATTCCTTCTTTGATGATTCATATCCTTGTGATTCGATCTCCGTATTCTTATCGAATCTTTTTTCCATTTATACCCTTGCCGTCGATGACTATGGGGACTCAGAGCGATGCAGCGAGGGCCGAGGTCAGAGTTGGTATGGGTGAGACGAGCACTGACCAGGATGGCACGCTAGTTGCACAGGTGCAGACGGATCCGCCTTCGACGGATCGGCTCGCTAGGCTTGTGGCAGAGATGTAGGGCTTGCGCCAGACGATGAGTTCATTGGTTGAGACCGTTCGAGCGCAGCGACAGGAGGTTGTCACCCCTGTTGCTCAGTTGTTCCTTGCGATCAGCATGCAGCAGTCCGTCACCTACATAGCACCAGTGGATGCAGCCCCAGTTTACGAGACACGTCTTCCAGAGACTCTGAGAATTCCAGGACAGTGGAGGACTCATACCGGTGTACCAGCCCAGAGACAGAGGCTTAGTCGTCGAGACAGATTTTGTGACCGTCGTGGGCGTAGCAGAGGCTTAGGACTAGGACAGTCGTTCAGCTCTCAACCCCAGGAAGGTCAGCAGCGTTATTCCGGATGCTATCGGTGCGGGAGCCTTCATCACCACATCAGGAGTTATTCCCTAACACCGCGTCTAGGTCGTATTTAGAGAGGTCATGGACGCGGAAGGTTCGCTCAGAGGGGACAGGTTACAAGAAGAGGAGTTCAGCCAGTTGCTGGTAGGGAGGAGACACGAGAGTTTGCTTCTACTCATCGGGACGCGTGGGCGTCCAATGCAGAGTTTTTAGGTATCCTTAATTTGTATGTTCTTTTGATGTATTTGTTGTTTTTCACACTTGTGCCATGGTTGGGACGAGAGTCGTGTTAGGTAGATCAGCCGATTGTTGTGTTAATTTCTGTCAGCGATTCTTTTGTTGCGCAACACGTATTTCGGTCGTGTGCCAATCGGATAGGAGGTAGAGATTCGTCCGTCGTTTTGATCCTTCTAGAGATGTTGGGTTTGACGTTCTCCTGGGCACAGACTGGTTAGCTACGTGCTAGGCGTCTGTGGACTAAATAGTTAGGTTTTGTTTTCCCCGGCGAATCAGTTCTTGTTGTGCAGGCGGATAGTTGTGCCGCCTCTCACAGCTTGAATGCAGCCTTTTTTCTAGTCGGCTTTTGAGGAGATGTCATGGATTCTTGGCGTTCATTCATGATACCGGAGCCTGTAAGTGCACGGCAGCGCCCCGGCCGTCATTCCGAGGCCAAAATGCGGAAACGAAACTTTTACAAAACTAGAAAATCGGCACTACCGCGCACTATAAACCCGGATCGGGCCATTAACCTAACGCTAGCTAACAAGAGAATGGGAAGAAGGCTATACCGAGCGATCCGTGTCCTTCGGTCTTCGGCCTCCACTACGATCTCCTCACGGAATCTCCGGTCTTCATCTCCTCGTCGGAACGGGCACCACATCGCCAGGTTCTTTTACGGGCTACCACCTCTGGACCGAGGCAACTCGGGCATGAAGTTGGCGAGCCGATGTGCCCAAGGATGTCGTAGGATAAGTGTAGAATCACTTGTTTCAAGCGGGTAGTGAAGTTGCCTTTGAAGGAGGGAAGAAGAAAATGAGCTTTTGAGATGGCTATGGATTTTTGTGGCAAAGCATAATATGAGATGAACAAACTTTCCCCACACCCAAAAATGAAAATCCCCTTCCCCATTTGAAGTGGCCAGCCTAAGAAAAAGTGAGAGAGAGCATGAAGGGAGGTAAGTGTAGTAAAAGCAAAGGGGTGATCATAAACAAAAGCAAACCTCACTTCAAAACATCACCCTCACATCCTCATCAAATCCCATCTCAATTAATGCAAACTATGATGAAAGAAAAAAGCAAAGATGCTTGTATTATCATAAAGCCACATATCACTAATAACCCCTCCACAATTGCTAATTTGCATATTTGCAAATTAGCCCCTCCCATCACAAAAATCCGGCCGTGAAGGAACAAAGGAAAACTGGCCGAAACGGAATGCAAACTGGCAACTTCAAAAAACTGATCCCGTAATAAATTACAGGAAAACCCCACGACCGTATATACATACCCGCATTTGTATTCCCACTGAATACAAATGCAATGAGACAAAATCCACACTGTACAATACTAGGATCCGACTTAAACCAAAGCCCGCTAGTATTAACCGTCCGATCATGATCCGTGCAATACCGCACGTATATGATCGAACCCTGCCATATCTCCATACGGCCTCTACAGCGTTTCGCCCGAAACTTGAGCAACTGTCTGTAGGGGACTCTAAAGACTCGTCAACACCTTGGTTGTTGATTTAACCACTAGCACGTCAGAGGTATTAGCCATATGTAACGGGCTACCAGGTATTGACCAAAAGGGACGTCGATGAGCGAACTCATCCTGACACCCTACTGAGCCTGTCAGTGACAATATCCGTACAGTCCGGTTCATTCGTCTATGAGCATCGCATGGCGGGCCTAGGGGGTTGGTAAAAGTCAGACCCCCAAAAGCGGTACAAGTTGTGTCGAAGTGTAGCACAGAACACCCTGAGATACTACTGGAATACCTACCAGTAAATCTCCTGCCTTGGCCAAGGACTTCGTGTAATGGCTCTCCTAAACACAACGTGACCTTACCCCAATACCGGGAGAGACGAACCGCTGAAGATCCGCTCACTGCCTCCATGTGGCTCGGGACTGTACCCAACTAAAACATGTTTGCACGATTCCTTTGAGCGTGGTTGGGTTGTAAGCAAAGAATAGTGGGAACTCATACGAGACAAATGACGATCTTAGGTCGATGAACTAACCTGTACACATGTCACCAGGGAACTGCTATCTGACGTCAGGTATAAGACCAAGTAGCATGTTTCTGGCGAGTCCTGTCCAGTGTACTCATAACCCAATGAGCACCTGTATACATCTTAGGTGAACCAACTGACACCAGTGGCTTGTGAGACCGGCCACCGCCCCTCGTCGGGGTCTCGACTGTATACACTAGTCTACTCTGGAGTATCGATGCCCTGTCTCGAAACTCCCACGACTAGGGACCTTTTAAGGATGTGCTTATAGACCCCAGCTCCCATGTATATGATCGCCCTCATACTGCTGGCAGTCAAGCAAGAATCCTAAGGGCTCTATCAACGTGCAATAGTGACTTGTAAGGTCACTTTAAGCAGTACACGATGATAAAGATAAACCAGATAGCATACTATCATCTTGAGCAAGACTGTCCTACCGGTATAGGTCCTCCCTCAATCATTGCAATCATGTGCCTGTGATCCAATAATTGACTATGAGGGCACTATCTCCAACAGAGCCACAGTTGGTTTGTTGGACCGGGTTCCTATCATGCGAGAGTTTCCGATGTTGTTCCAGATGAGCCGGCGAAGCTTAGGGAGCTTAAGGATCAGCTGCAGAGTTGTTTGTTGGAGGGCTTGTGAAAGGTTCCTAGGCACTCTAGTGAGGTCTCACAAGGCATCGAACATGCCAATTTCAAAAAAATGGTGCCGAGAAACCCTAGACTACGGAATCGTCGGCTAGATGTCTAGACGAAAAGATAAACTAGTTAACTACTTAACTAAAAGTTAGGATGCTACAACCTTTGTATATCCGGATATCCACTTCCTAAGCTCCACGTGGGCGTCCTCTCTCTGTCCATCATGAATCTTGGACTCTCGCGACGGCTTCATCGGAGAAACGAGCGGAATTGGTCGTCGGCTTCGTGTCAAAGACGATCTACGTCGAGGCATCACAAGTTCAAGCTCCGACTTCACAAAGTTGTGAAACTTGTGAAGTAAACACCCAAAACAACTTGGCAAGAGGTAGAGGGTGAGGAAATAGGAGGTGGGTTCACTTTAGAATTGGATTTATCTCACTTTAGCTCAAGTTGCCATTGATGGACCTTGAGCTTTTCTTGAAGAAGAAGATGAAGATGAAGAAAGAATATATGATAAGTCTTATTGTAAATGATAAAATAAATCAATACTTATCATTTACAAACCATAGTTTAGTGTAGAGAATAGACCATGGTTAGTTGGATAGGTTAGGGTTAAGCATGAAGACAAGGATGGTTAAGAAGTCAAAGCTTCATGAAGCTTCAACTAAAGACAGAATTCTCCACCATTCTTATCTCAACCTTTTTCCAATAAATAAATGAAGAAATAAATAAATAAATATGCAAAACCCTAATTATCAAATTAACCATGGTTTAATTCTATATACTTAACTAAATAATCAAGTATCATCAAACATGATACATCGATGTGCACAAAAGTATATCACATATACAATTTGCACATCAAGTGAGAAAATCCATATAAAGTGAACCAATACTAGTTAATGCAAAGTAATATATCAAATATATAATTATACATCAAATCATTAAATCAACATTTGATTCAATGATCCGGTCATGTCGCACATAACCGACTAGTATTCAATGTATCGATTTATCGAATCAATGATTCGATAACTAGGTCATATCGAATATAACCAATCGAAACATATATCGCGAGAATGAAATGCGGTATCACATACACGCATTATTCTCGGTCCTGCACATATCTCATATGCGCTCCTATTTCATTTCGCTTGAGCCAGGAAACCTCTGTGTAGGACTCTAAAGACTCGTCAATACGCCGGTAGCAGATGATGATCATATCAAGCACCCACAAGCCGCAAGCGGTCTGCTAAACGTAACGGCCATCCGGGTATTGAGCGATCAGAAGATCGACGAGCTAGCCCGCTCACACTCCTGTGAATCCAACCAGTAACACATACCGTACAGTCCGGTCTGTTCGTCTGATAAGTCGCATATCAAGTCTAGGGGTGGTAAACGTCAGACCCCAATAACCGATAAGTCGTGCCGATGTGAGGCTCATAACGGGTTGAGAAACTACTGGTAACACTTACCAGCAAATCTCTGATCAGCCCTGGCCAGGGACTTCCCTGTTACGGCCAATCGAGCACAGCGCAACATCAACCCCCAATACCGGGAGAGACGAAACCCCTCCTATCGCTCATTGCCTCCATGTGACTCGGGACTGTACCCAAAGACCACCGTTTTGCACGCCCTCATGGACGTGGTAAGGTGGAGATCAAAGCACAGTGGGAATCACACAAGACTCTATGACGATCTCGGGTCTACAGACTAACCTGTACAAGTGTCACCTGAGAACTGCCATCTGACGTGAGGTATAATACCATCTGGGAGTTCTCGGCGAGTCCGTCCAGTGTACCCAGTCTCCACTGAGCACCCGTATACCATCTCTGATGTCAAACACCAATGGATATGGGATCATCCATCGCCCATCACATGGTTCGAGAAGCGTATACGCTAGTCTACTCTGGTATATCGATGCCCCGTCTCGATACACCCACGACTAGGGACCTTGAAGGATGTACTTATGGACTACCATGTCCCCACTAGTATGATCTGCATCATAGTCCAGGTAGTCAAGTACACATCCTGAGGGCTTTACCAACATGTAACTATAAGACAGTATAAAGAGACAAGTGTACATGTTAAGATAAAGATCAACCAGATAGCATACAATCATGTCGAGCAAGAAAGTCATCTCTATATATGTCCAAGCATCCAATATAATATACATAATCTGTACAATACTGGCCTCTAGGGCATACATACAACTAACAATCTCCCACTTGCACTAGGGCCAGCTGCTGTAGTATCTCATACCGAGCATCCCGAAGAGTCTCTCAAACTGTATCTGGGGAATGGCCTTCGTGTGTGGATCCGCCGTATTTTTCTTCGTGTCAACTCTCCTGACCTCGATCTCCCGGCGATCAACTATCTCCCGGATCAGGTGATACCGCCTCAGAATATGCCTGGATCGCTGATGGGACCTGGGTTCCTTGGCCTAAGCCACCGCTCCATTGTTATCGCAATACAAAGGTATTGGACGCTCAATGGATGGAACCACTCTAAGTTCAGTAATGAACTTCTTGATCCAGACAGCTTCTTTAGCATCATCGTTGGCAGCGATGTATTCAGCCTCCATCGTCGAGTCTGCCACGGTTTCCTGCTTGGAACTCTTCCAGCTAACCGCCCCTCCGTAAAGGGTAAAGACAAAGCCCGACTGCGACTTAGAGTCGTCCTTATCACTCTGGAAGCTCGAATCGGTAAAGGACTCCACTTGGAGCTCTCCGTTACCATACACCAAGAACATATCTCTAGTCCTTCGCAAGTACTTGAGAATGCTCTTCACAGCTGTCCAGTGACTCTCTCCAAGATCAGCTTGATACCTGCTCACTATACTTAGTGAGTATGCTACATCGGGTCTGGTACATAGCATCGCATACATGATAGAGCCTACTGCCGAAGCATAGGGTATCCCTTGCATGCGAGCTCTCTCCAAATCAGTCTTGGGAGACATCTCTTTGGAGAGAGTGACTCCAGAGATCGTGGGTAAGTTCCCACGCTTGGACTTTTCCATACTAAACCTCTTTAGTATGGTGTCAATGTACCTGGATTGGGACAATCCCAAAATCCATTTGGATCTATCTCTATAGATCCTAATCCCCAATATGCAGGAGGCATCACCAAGATCTTTCATTGAGAATCTTTGTGATAAGAAGAACTTGACCGATTGCAGCATAGGAATATCATTTCCTATCAAGAGTATGTCGTCCACGTACAATACGAGGAAGACAACCTTACTCTCTGCAACCTTCTTGTAGATACAAGGTTCATCTAGGTTTTTGACGAAATCAAACTCTTTGATAACGACGTCAAAGCAGATGTTCCAACTCCGCGATGCTTGCTTTAATCCATAAATGGATTTAAGCAGCTTGCACACCTTCCCGCTGCTCCCACTGTCTACGAAGCCCTCTGGCTGAGTCATCTACACGCACTCTTCTAAATCACCGTTTAGAAAGGCGGTCTTAACATCCATTTGCCAGATTTCGTAGTCATGATATGCAGCGATGGCAAGCATGATCCGGATGGATTTAAGCATAGCCACTGGAGAAAAGGTCTCGTCATAGTCCACACCTGGTCTTTAACGAAAACCCTTTGCTACAAGTCTAGCTTTGAAAGTCTCCACTTTCCCATCTACACCAAGTTTCTTCTTCAAGATCCACTTGCTCCCAATGGGTTTTACCCCTTCAGGAGCAACTTCCAAAGTCAATACTTTGTTGGTGTACATGGATTCCATCTCGGACCGCATAGCATCCAGCCATTTCACTGAGTCCCCACTCGTGATGGCCTGCTCGAAGCTAGTTGGGTCATCATCCTCCATGATGCAATCCTCGCTCCCACCGTCCATGAGAAAACCGTAGTATCTCTCAGGTTGGCGAGGAACCCTACTAGATCGGCGGAGTGGCTGGGGTTCATCGGGAACTACGGAATCCTCTGGTTCCACCAGATCTTCTGTTGTAGCTTCTGCAGCTGGAACCTCTTCCAGTTCTACCTCATGACCACTAATCTCTTTTTCAAGAAATTCCTTTTCTAAAAAGGTGGCATGCCGAGAAACAAACACTCTTTGTTCCTCAGGGTGGTAGAAGATATACCCTCGCGAATGTTTGGGATATCCAATAAACTTACACAGAATAGACCTTGCAGCGAGTTTGTCCGGATTTTGCGTTTTTACATAGGCCGGACAACCCCATATCTTAACATAATTAAGACATGGTCTCTTTCCTTTCCATATCTCATATGGAGTGGTCGGCACGGTTTTGGTGGGAACCATATTCAATAGGTCTGCAGCTGTTTCCAGTGCATATCCCCAGAAGGAAATAGGTAACTCAGCTGTGCTCATCATAGAGCGCACCATATCTAATAGGGTGCGGTTCCTCCGTTCTGATACACCGTTATGCTGTGGTGTATATGGAGGATTCAGCTGAGAGAGAATCCCATTCTCTTTTAGGAAGTCCAGGAATTCATTGCTCAAGTATTCACCTCCTCGATCAGATCGAAGGATTTTAATACTTTTTCCGGTTTGGTTCTCGACTTCTTGTTTATATTCTCTAAATTTCTCAAAAGCTTCTGATTTGTGTTTCATCAGGAACACATATCCGAATCTTGAGAGATCGTCAGTGAATGTAATGAAGTACGAAGAACCATCCCTGGCATGTGTAGACATGGGACCGCATACATCACTATGTATCAGTCCCAAGAGTTCGGTAACTCTTTCTCTGTGTCCCGTAAACGGAGTTTTGGTCATCTTTCCTTTGAGACATGACTGGCAAGTGTCATAAGATGAAAATTCAAACGGATTTAAATATCCATCTTTATGCAACTTAGCTAGTCGTGTCGCATTGATATGGCCCAGTCTACAATGCCACAAGAAGGATTCGTTGAGTTCAGAACTCTTCCTCTTGTGTGCGTTTGTTATGCTCAGAACTGTTGATTGATTTAGAACATAAATGCCATTGCATAACGTGCCTGATCCAACCAACTTTTGGTTACGGAAAATGTTCATAACATTGTCCTGTAATACAAAATTATATCCCTCTTTACTTAATAAAGAAACCGATATAATGTTGCATATCAGGTTCGGCATGTTATAGCATTCGTTCAGAACCAATGTATTACCAGTTGGTAATACAAGGTGATATTCCCCGACAGTCTTGGCTGCAACAATTGCACCATTTCCTACTCTTATGTCTTTATCATCTTCTCCAAGTTCTCTACCTTTCCTAAGCCCATGTAACTGATTACATATATGGGATCCTGACCCGGTATCCAATACCCAGGACGTAGAGCAAATGGAGAAACAGTTCTCAGTAACGAACACACCCGAAGAAAATGCATCAACATGTACTTTCTTCAATCGGGTGGCATGGGAATCCTGGTATTCCCCTATTTCCTGTTCATTCCTATAACTCTTATAGGAAAGAACGGAACCAACGTTCCCCAGCACAGTATAACATGCGGGTTCGGTCAATACATCCATATTATTATCTTCATTAGGGCATGAAATGGTCGCTACCTGGAGAGAGAGAGAAGAAAACACTTTAGCGTAAGCTCGTGCAAGATCAGATTGGTTATTATCTTATCTAATCAGGATGGCTCCCACTGCTTTTTATCAAATCTTCCTTCAAACCCTAAAAGGAAAGACTAGCCGGGATTAATTACACACTACAGGTTCGCCAATCTTTCAGCCAGGCCAGTGTCGGTACTTTGAGGGAGGTCCCCCGTGCTTTCGCACGAACCTAATTAATGTAAACCTCGTTTTCCCAGAGGCGTAACCCCGTTGACACCTTTCTAGACACCTACTTGATCGGCTAATTGCAATGTGTAAAACTCTCCCAGGAGTAACTCTTACTCGCAGCGGGTATCGGGATCCAACTATCTCATAGAAGGTATGCAATCTCATTGCAAATTTCAACACTTGAAATTCCGGATAATATTTTGCCCCTAGCGTCCTATGACCTTGACGCAGGCCAACAAACCATAGTGCGCTAGTCAAGTTCAACCCGTCATTTCCTGATTGAATTAAACCCACCCGTACGACCCTTGACGCAGGCCAACAAAGTCGCACGACTACCCTAATCCAATCTGCATCATATGCATAAGCAGATAAATACTAGTTAGCTACCGCACACTACGCCTTGACGCAAGCCAACAAACGTAGCACGAATACTAACTACTACTCATCTGAAATGACGGAGGGCTACGCCAGGTTTTTCTGAAAACCATGAGCGTAATGAACTTGATATCGTTGTAGAATCAAATGATGTTTTGAAATGGAGTGATTTTGAGGCTTTTCTAGTTTTGCTAAAGGAGTCACTCCCGGCGAAGGGATCTCGGTCCTTTCCTCGTCGAATGAGGTGCGGGATATATCATATATATCGCTGTGCAAAGCAAAAACCCAAAAGCAGTCAAAAGCAAACCGAGTGTGTAGCATCTTCCAGTTATTGCTAAAGGAGTCACTCCCGGTGAAGGGATCTCGGTCCTTTCCTCATCGAATAAGGTGCAGGGTATATCATATATACCGCTGTGCAAAGCAAGAACTGTAGCTACCTGTTTTATTTTAAAATTCGATTCCACAACATCTTAGGTTTCTTATCTTTCATTAATCACATTAATGAAGTCCCATCATTTAAATACCTAAACATCACAGATAGATATGACGTACACTTATGCCATCCGCATTCGCCTCGATGTCCCCTCGTGCACCGTTAGGTTAGGTAACTAACGACAGAGCAGGGCAGAGCTAGCGCGGGTCTAAAACATAAGTAACGTCTATATAATATATCATATATACTATATACTATATCCATCACAGAGTTACAACACAGATATCGCAGCAGAATAAACATATGAAATATTGGATATACTAGGACGTCCGTGTTTTCAATACGAGCCAGTATAAAACACGGATTCCACGGTCGTGATGAATAGCCAATCCCACACCCCTAGACCCCTACGAGAGCGGCAAGCAACCCTGCCAATTCTAGGGTTAGGAGACCCGGACTCGACTCCTCGAGTTGGTCTCCCACTGGACCCCAGAACCCGGTTACTTGTGCTCCCCTCCTTGGGTCTATCCTAATGCGGAAAAGTAAATAATATACAAAGGGTGACAACTTCCGCTACCTGGAAGTGCCCCAAATAAAAGAATATTACATACAAGTTTTTACATGAATGAAAATGAAAAACACTCATCTCACATAAAAACTCCCGGCTATTCGAACACGACGATCCAATATAACATATCCAGCAACACATAACATCACATGTCATCAACGTAAGTAAGTATGTATACTCCAATTGTCTTTGACATATAGCAATGAAACCGGCGATATGAACATACTACACTTACGGTCACAGAAAAGAAAGTGTAAAACTACAACAATTGGAATCCGCAACTTCTTTAGACATCGCATGCCTAATCAAATGAAATACTTAGACATCACATGCCTAACAGATATAAATCCCGCATTTTAGTCTCATTATCGAAAACTCTTTTCAATATCATTTGGGACTAAACTGCTAAATTTATAACATTCATTCAGTTATCTCATAACTGTTTGTGAATTCCAATTATTGTATCACATTCCAGATAAACAGAAAATGTTAAACTTTCCGATCGAACAGTCGAATACCCAAGTTTTCCCGATACAGTCCAACACATGAAATAAGTCTAGCAACATTCAGTTCGTGCCTCAGTACCAACGGTCCAGCCGTAGAAGGGTCAAGCCAACGCCTCACATGTGGCACGCCGTACTGCCCCAAACCCGAAGGTTCAAAGGGCAGTTCAAGACGGTCACATAATCGAGTTAAGGTTTGTTGTCTTCTAGAGGGTCCATCGCGTTACTTGCACTGCTTAGAACGTCGTTAAACTACGGAAAAATCCAACACATGGAAATTTCCCGACAGGGGAAAAATTGGGTATTTATATCCGGTCGAACTTTTTAACATATTCTAAAAATTATCCGGAAATACACAAAAGACGAAATTTGATAATCCGGTCGAAACACCGAAGCTCTAAAACAGCCCAGAAAATTAAACTCTGGAATAATTATTAAAAAATACTCATAAAGCTCAGCTGCAGAAACTATGAATTACTGTGCATTGGAGGAGGGATGACGTCATCAAGACGCCGCGGAACCGCCGCCTAAGCTGGCTTAGAGCGCGGTTCCGCCGCGCTTATTACTGTTCATTGGATGAAATTTGCATCGTAATTCTTAGAATTCCCTGCTGAATTTTTTAAGCATTTTTAATATTGAAAAATCCCAGATTTTAGAAAATGTACAGAGAGCATGTTTGGTTTAGGGTTTCGGGTTCGTTCGGGCTCCAAATCGCGTCTAGACTTCGCCTAAGGCTCTAGCTAGGCTCTGATACCAGTGAAAGGTTCCTAGGCACTCTAGTGAGGTCTCACAAGGCATCGAACATGCCAATTTCAAAAAAAATGGTGCCGAGAAACCCTAGACTACGGAATCGTCGGCTAGATGTCTAGGCGAAAAGATAAACTAGTTAACTACTTAACTAAAAGTTAGGATGCTACAACCTTTGTAGATCCGGATATCCACTTCCTAAGCTCCACGTGGGCGTCCTCTCGCTGTCCATCGTGAATCTTGGACTCTCGCGACGGCTTCATCGGAGAAACGAGCGGAATTGGTCGTCGGCTTCGTGTCAAAGACGATCTACGTCGAGGCATCACAAGTTCAAGCTCCGACTTCACAAAGTTGTGAAACTTGTGAAGTAAACACCCAAAACAACTTGGCAAGAGGTAGAGGGTGAGGAAATAGGAGGTGGGTTCACTTTAGAATTGGATTTATCTCACTTTAGCTCAAGTTGTCATTGATGGACCTTGAGCTTTTCTTGAAGAAGAAGATGAAGATGAAGAAAGAATATATGATAAGTCTTATTGTAAATGATAAAATAAATCAATACTTATCATTTACAAACCATAGTTTAGTGTAGAGAATAGACCATGGTTAGTTGGATAGGTTAGGGTTAAGCATGAAGACAAGGATGGTTAAGAAGTCAAAGCTTCATGAAGCTTCAACTAAAGACAAACTTCTCCACCATTCTTATCTCAACCTTTTTCCAATAAATAAATGAAGAAATAAATAAATAAATATGCAAAACCCTAATTATCAAATTAACCATGGTTTAATTCTATATACTTAAATAAATAATCAAGTATCATCAAACATGATACATCGATGTTCACAAAAGTATATCACATATACAATTTGCACATCAAGTGAGAAAATCCATATAAAGTGAACCAATACTAGTTAATGCAAAGTAATATATCAAATATATAATTATACATCAAATCATTAAATCAACATTTGATTCAATGATCCGGTCATGTCGCAAATAACCGACTAGTATTCAATGTATCGATTTATCGAATCAATGATTCGATAACTAGGTCATATCGAATAAAACCAATCGAAACATATATCGCGAGCATGAAATGCGGTATCACATACACGCATTATTCTCGGTCCTGCACATATCTCATATGCGCTCCTATTTCGTTTCGCTTGAGCCAGGAAACCTCTGTGTAGGACTCTAAAGACTCGTCAATACACCGGTAGCAGATGATGATCATATCAAGCACCCACAAGCCGCAAGCGGTCTGCTAAACGTAACGGCCATCCGGGTATTGAGCGATCAGAAGATCGACGAGCTAGCCCGCTCACACTCCTGTGAATCCAACCAGTAACACTTACCGTACAGTCCGGTCTGTTCGTCTGATACGTCGCATATCAAGTCTAGGGGTGGTAAACGTCAGACCCCAATACTCGATAAGTCGTGCCGATGTGAGGCTCATAACGGGTCGAGAAACTACTGGTAACACTTACCAGCAAATCTCTAATCAGCCCTGGCCAGGGACTTCCCTATTACGGCCAATCGAGCACAGCGCAACATCAACCCCCAATACCGGGAGAGACGAAACCCCTCCTATCGCTCATTGCCTCCATATGACTCGGGACTGTACCCAAAGACCACCGTTTTGCATGCCCTCATGGACGTGGTAAGGTGGAGATCAAAGCACAGTGGGAATCACACAAGACTCTATGACGATCTCGGGTCTACAGACTAACCTGTACAAGTGTCACCTGAGAACTGCCATCTGACGTGAGGTATAATACCATCTGGGAGTTCTCGGCAAGTCCGTCCAGTGTACCCAGTCTCCACTGAGCACCCGTATACCATCTCTGATGTCAAACACCAATGGATATGGGATCATCCATCGCCCATCACATGGGTCGAGAAGCGTATACGCTAGTCTACTCTGGTATATCGATGCCCCGTCTCGATACACCCACGACTAGGGACCTTGAAGGATGTACTTATGGACTACCATGTCCCCACTAGTATGATCTGCATCATAGTCCAGGTAGTCAAGTACACATCCTGAGGGCTTTACCAACATGTAACTATAAGACAGTATAAAGAGACAAGTGTACATGTTAAGATAAAGATCAACCAGATAGCATACTATCATGTCGAGCAAGAAAGTCATCTCTATATATGTCCAAGCATCCAATATAATATACATAATCTGTACAATACTGGCCTCTAGGGCATACATACAACTAACAGCTTGTGCGTCTGAGTGTTTCGCATTAGGGAGCTCCTATTTCTGTTCGTCAAGGAGAAAGACGACAGATTGAGGTTGTGTATTGATGGATCGTTAATTGAACCGGCTTACGGTGCGGATAGGTATCATTTACCTCGCATTGACGATTTATTCTATCAGCTCCAGAGTGCGAGACATTTTCTAAGTTTGTTTGGGATCAGGTCATCATTGTTGCGGGTTCGGAGTGATTACATTCCGAAGACTGCCTTGTGCGCGCTATGGGCTTTATGTGTTTTTGGTGGTGTCATTGGACTCACCAATGCCCTAGCAGCATTCGTAGATATGATGAACTGGATTTCTTCAGGCCGTTCCTCGACCAGTTTTTGTTGTGTTATTGACGACATTCTGGTCTATTTAATGTGCCTTGAGGGACAGGAGTAGCACTTGAGGATTTGTTTTGCAAACATTGGGTGAGCCCCAACGATTTTCTAGATTCTCGGAGTGTTCCTTCAGGCTTGTTTATGTTGACTCCTAGGTCTTGTACTTACGGGAGACGATTTTCGTATGGTTCCGAGAGAGATCGAGGCCGTACAGCTTATGCCCAGACTTGTGTGCAGGATGCAGGTCCGCAGATTTTTGAGCTTAGCAGGTTTTTATCGCCGTTTCGTGCAGGATTGCTAGAGTAGTGCTGCACCGTTGACTAAATTGACCGGAATAGAGGTTTCTTTTCTTTGGACTAAGGCATGTGTGCGCAGTTTTCGGCAGTTGAAGATTCGGTTAACAACTGCATTAGTTCTTTCCTTGCTTCTGGTTCGGGCAACTTGTTGTTTAACTGTAATGTTTCACGAGTGGGGCTCGATTGTATACTGAGGTGACACTATGGAGTTATCACTTTTGCTTCCTTACTTTGGAGGAAGTAAGAGAAGGATATCACACTCATGATCTGGAGATGGCCGCGGTGGTTTTGCGTTGGAGATTTGGAGACACTACTTGTTCGAGAGTCGTGTCAGATTTCCATGGGCCACCAGAGCTTAATGTACATCTTCCTACAGCGGTTTGTGATTGTTGAGATAGTCTTCTGTAGATTTACAGTTCTTGTGCGATCGTTGAGTACAGCTTAAGTTCGTCTCTACTGAGGGGACAGCTTGCTCATGTCCACGCCCGACCACTTTTCCTTAATCGCTTCGCGAGGCACTGCCCGCCGATGCTCGTTCGTCAGAGATACTTGAGCATACTCGGCTGGTTAAAGATTCGCAGTCCTTGAATTGTGACAAGGGTATGCTAAGTTTTGGGGCACATTTGTGTATCTGATATTATTGGGTAGAGACGTAAAATCCTAGAGCAGGCACATCTGTCAACTCTCTGTACTCATTCAAGTTCCACCAACATTTGACGTGACTTGTGAGATAGTTACGGGTGGGCAGGGATGTAAAGAGTAGTTTTGGATTTCGTTTCAAGGTGTTGGTCTTGTTGTGTGTTTTGGTTGAGTATCTGAGACCGGCTGGAGAGTTGCAACCTTTAATCGTTCCAAGTGGGAGTGGGAGCAGATCTCCACGAATTTCGTTATGCTGTCTACCCAGGTTTAGTCAAGGTGTGACTCCATTCGGATGCTTGTCGTCCGGTTATACTCATCTTGCTCAGTTGTTCTTTGTTAAGTTTGTGCGTACGTATTAATTGTTTTCGGCAGTTGGGATCGTCACTTGCCATCGTTAGGATACTTCTTTGATAGCAGTTATCGGGAGTCACTCCAATTGGTAACCCTTAGGTTTAGGGGTTAGGTCGTGTCGATCACCAATCTGTTTTTTCTGACTCTGCGTAGTAGGATTTTTGGACCCCAGCTAGTCTAGAGACTTCGGAGGTGATCCGGTTGTTTTAGGTCAGGAAGAGAATTGTCCATGGCGAACAGAGGTCTTATGCCGACCGTGTTGGTCGTAAACTTGAGTTCGCAGTGACAGATCATGTATTCCTACGGATTTTTCCGATAATGACGTGTTGAGGTTTGGGAAGCTTATCCCAGGATTGTAGGTCCTTTTGAGATCCTTAAAGTGAGTTAGTTTCATTGCCTTTAACTTGGCACTTCCGCCCAGATTATTGAGTATTCACCCCGTATTCCTTGTGTCGATACTTTGCAATTACCTTCATGACTTTTCTCACATGATTCAGCACCAGACCATTTAGCTTGGATGCGATCTTTCGTTCACCAGCAGCCAATTGTGTTAATGACTCGGCAGGTGAAGAAACTTTGGTCAAAGGTCTTGCCATCTGTGAAGGGTTTTCTTGGACGTAGCCGTATAGTGAGGTAATCACTTGGGAGGCTGCGAGCGAGATAGGAGAGTTTGTAATCTTCCCTTTGAAGGTACGCTTAGTAAGAATTTTAAATTCGGGGACGAATTTTTTTTAAGGGGGAGATTGTAACGCCTTAGATTTCGGTTAGTGTTCGTTTAGACGTTAATGCGGGTTTACTGTAAAAAATTTACCAATTCGGCTTCCTCATATTTTATAACATTTAATTAATAATTTATTATTATTTGTTATAAGCATGGACGCACGTGTACACGTAAAATGTGAGTTTTGTTTATGCTAATCTAGTTTTAGCAACCATGACACTTAACCTTAATCTTATCCCTTTGCTAAATCCTTAATTATTTCTTTTGTGAGTGAGAGAGAGCGAGAGAGAGATATTTGTTTGTGATGAGTTATGGAGCATTAATTGTGAGGCATGGTTAGCATTAATTGCTAATGTTACACTCACCTCTCACCTCACCCTACACTCACCTCCCTCTCTCATTTCCTCATACCCCCTCTCTCTTTTCTCTATCTCATTTGTTCCTTCTTCTTCTCTCTCAACAAATTCTGAACATTCTCTCTCACCCCATCTCAAAATCCATCACAAATTCACCAAAACTTCATCAAAATCACACCTTTTCTTGGATTTTGCCTCATGGATGCCTTGGATCATACAAAGCTAGGATCTTTGTGTTCATTTGATTAGGTAATATTTCCTTGCTGTTGTTTAAGTCATTTTTGTGTAGCTTAGCTTTAAAGTTGCTGTTTTTATCGCGTATCGTATCGTTTCGGATAAATATCGTATTGTTAGTCTCGATTTGAGGTATCGGATGATCTGCTGTTAAACTAAGTATTTGTTGCAAAAATTGACTTGACAGTCACCTAGTATAGAGACCTAGAAGCTACCCTCAAAATACGAGCCCACTTCCTCCAACTCCGGCCGCAGATTTATTGGATCTGGCCGCAATTTGCAGCCAGAGTAGGGACCTGGGTGTTGGTTTTTGGTGTAGGGGTCTCTGGGGTTAATTGTAGTCTCATGGTACTTGCAATTTTTACAAATTGTTAGCACAGAAAAATCTGGGATCACTTTGCATATTTCTAGTGTTCCGTTTCGTGCGATACGTTATCCGATACGATGCGTGTTACGTGTTGCTGTTGCGCTGAGTTGGTTTCGTAGTGTCGCTATACGCATTAGCTACAATACGAACCCTTTAAAGTACGTTTGTGTGTCGTGTTGGTCCATGTAGATTGTATGTATTTTAGGTTTATTATTAATATATACTTGTTTTATCGTATTATGTTGCAGGTTCGCAGGCGGGGACTTCGGATGCTGCTACAAAGGGAAAACAGGTGGTGGACTTCACCTAGCTTGGAGCGTTGGTGAGTAGATTTAACATCTACAGGGGAATCTCCCGCATGGCGTTATACGTTTGGGCTAGAAATGTTAATACTTGTCGCATATTCTATGTCATATTTAGAATTGCGCATTTACCCTATAGCTTAGTTATTGTTGTGCTTGGACTAGTAGCCTTAGGACACTGCACATATTATTGACGATTCATGTTGCACGAGCACTGATTGTATGCTACACACACCGTCAATAATTTCCATGTCACACATAAACCACTTATAGTTAGGATATTGCTTGGTTAGGGACATTGTGATATTGATTCATATTTCTTATCGCATATGACTTATAGCATATATGTATATCTACATGCTTACACATATGCCTTCATATACTTATATGCTGGATACCGTATACCTATAGAGTATTGTACCATTAGTGATAGGTACATACACACTTTACGACATAGCTACAGGTATACCTTGCACATATTTCATTTATATCCAGGGGGTATACTATATCATTACTTATAGATAGATACATATATCTTGCTATACCCTTGTGTTTACACATATATCAGTCATAGCTACATATTTACTTTCACTTGATGTTATTTAGAATTGGATAAAATAGGAACCATATGATGTTTTATATTAACTTGTTGTAGTTAATTAGCGGCTTTTCCATTATATGCTTACATTTCAGCTTATGATGCATGTATCATATTCATGGATTTTCGCATTGTTATATGGATTTTTCATGATATTTTCTGGATTTGGGGACCGTGAGAGTTCATGAAATTATGCATTATTTGAAAAACCCGGTTTCCCTTGATATGATATTTCAGCATCCACCATGAGTTTTATCGGTTCTGATATATATATACCCCTACGAGGAGGATTCGAGGCCGTATGAGGGTACATGGTAGGGCCCGGAGGTACCCCGGGGCAAGAAAGGGATGTCGATGTACCATGCCGATGGCCCAGCAGGGGAACCATACCATCCGGTGACATTACCAATGACTCAGCGGTTATCGTGTGGATACCGACGGGAGTCATATACGTATAGATACGTCGAAAGACGAAAGTCAGAGCTAGGCACTCATGCTTTCGGTATAGCGTATGATACGTACCTATCTGGGTGCCAGTCTTGGTGACAGCACCTGATAGATCAGCATTTCTGTGTTGATACTTGGCACATTGGTTTCATGATATTTCTATTTACTTCTTGTATATATAACAGTGGATTAGGACGCTGTTATATATGCCCTTACACCAATATTAGTGGAATGGGACGCTAATATATGTGTATTGACATTAATTCTATATACATCATATTTATTCATGCAAATATACCTAGGTTATAAGAGATCCACTTGATATTGGATTTAGGACATATGGCATTTACTTATTATTGTATATAAAGGATATATGAGATTCACTTGATTTTGTACATTCGGGATATAAGAGATTTATTCGATATTGTACATTAAAGGATTTGTGAGACTTATATGATATGAGAGCCAATTTGGGGGCTGATTTGAGGAATTGGAATTTGGATTGTCTTGATGGATTGTGATCCTACCACGATGTCAGAATTCCGTGGAAATGACATATTTTATTCCATACTCCACATTTATTGGTTATGCACTGTTTCATGTATTAGTAGTACCTGTTAGTGTACCTTTCATGATTGCTGCATATACACATTTTCATATCATTATTGCTTGATTATTGCATACTGATTGTCATATTATTATTGCATTCATATGACCTGTTTTTGCTATTAATTGCATATGTTAGATTCACGCTGTACGTGCATACTTGCGATTACCTGCATATGTTATTTACTATTCACGAGTTGGCAACTCACCCCCGCTGTGTCACAATTGTTTTGCAGGGTGTTCCCAAGAGTAGTCGAGACAGGCTATTCATCTATCTGATCATCTTTTGCTACGGATACCGCTTCAGCTCATAGTGTGCAGTTTTGCTAAGGTGGGTTTTGTGGTTATCCGTATTGTTGTATTGTATATTCGTTGTATCCTTGTACTCTCTATCTACTATTATTTTGTTGACTTAGATACTTGGTGAGGATGATATTGTATATTATTTATGACTTGTTTGTCTTTTATACAGCTTTCTTTCTATCGTCTTTTATTTCTTCGCTACAGCGTGTAAGTGCACGGCGGCGCCCCGGCCGTCAATCCGACGGCCAAATGTGGAAGCGGTGATAAACTTTAAATTTTCTTGAACTGGAAAACCGCCGCGCACTAATACCCGGATCGAACCACTAACTAGTCCTAGCTATCTTCAAGAAAGGGAAGAGAGATATACCGACAGATCCGAGTCCTCCGGTCTTCTCGTCGTCGTCCCGATCTCCTGCGGAATGTGCCGTCTCCTCCTCGTCGCCAGAAGTGCACCACATCGCCTACTTCTTTTACGGGCTCCGACCTCAATGCCGAGGCAACTCGGGCACGAAGCTGGCTAGTCGACGTGCCCAAGATTTGCTGTAGAAAGTTGTGTAGAACTTGCGTCTCTTTTGGGATTATGGAGTTGCCCTTTTGGGAGGAATTTTGCACTAGAATTTCATGGATCAAAGCTTGATGAAAAATGGAGCATCCAATGAAAATGTGAGCTCGGCCAAGCAATTTGTGCTCACTGGAAAAAATGTGTGTAGTGAGCATGAATTAAAATCATGCAACCAAATGAAATTCCCACCTCACACAAAACCATCAGCACCCTCACAAAAGGGGGGACCCATCATAATTGCAAGAAAGAAATTATCCCACCAAAAATAAACCTCACTCCATACCCAAACAGTGGCCGGCCCCAGCAAAAAAAAGTGGGTGGAAAAAGGGAAGATTGATTTTTCAAAGGAGAAAAAGAAAAATCAAAAATAATAATGGTCACATCAATACCAACACTCAACCAACAACCATGATAGAAAAAGTCAAGCCATGATCAACTAAAGAAAGTCAAGGTATGGTGCAATAATCATGATGTCACAAAGTGCAAAGACCCCCTCCACAACCACTTATTTGCAACAATGCAAATAAGCCCTCCTCCACCAATCTTCGGCCAATGAACGATACAAAGGAAATCGGCAGAAACGAAAAGCAAACTGGCAACTCCATAAAACTGGTCCCGTAATAAATTACAGGAAAACCCCGATACTGTGCATACACACCCGCATTTGTATTCCGACCGAAATACAAATGCCATGAGACAAAATCTACACTGTACTATACTAGGATCCGGCTTATACCAAAACCGGCTAGTATGATCCGTGCAATACCGCACGTATCTGATCGAACCCTGTCATATATCCATACGGCCTATAGTACAAACTGTCCGATCCTGATCCGTGCAATACCGCACGTATCTGATCGGACCTTGCCATATCTCCATACGGCCTCTACAACTTTTCGCCCGAAAGCTGAGTAACTGAATGTGGGGGACTCTAAAGACTCGTCAACACCTTGGTTGTGGATTTAACCACTAGCACGTCAGAGGTATAAGCCAATACGTAACGGGCTACCAGGTATTGACTAAAAGGGACGTCTGTGAGCGAACTCAGCCTGACAACCCTACTGAGCCTGTCAGTGACAATATCCGTACAGTCCGGTCCGTTCGTCTATGAGCATCGCATGGCGGGCCTAGGGGGTTGGTAAAAGTCAGACCCCCAAAAGCGGTACAAGTCGTGTCGGAGTGTAGCCCAGAACACCCTGAGATACTACTGGAATACCTACCAGTAAACCTCCTTGCCTCGGCCGAGGGCTTCGTGTAATGGCTCTCCTAGACACAGCACGACCTCACCCCCAATACCGGGAGAGACGAACCCCTGAAGATACGCTCACTGCCTCCATGTGGCTCGGGACTGTACCCAACTAAAACCTGTTTGCACGACTCCTTTGAGCCGTGGTAGGGTAGTAATCAAAGTACAGTGGGAACTCACACAAGACAAATGACGATCCCCAGGTCGATGAACTAACCTGTACACATGTCACCAGGGAACTGCTATCTGACGTCTGGTATATGACCAACTAGCATGTTCCCGGCGAGTCCTGTCCGGTGTACTCATAACCCAATGAGCACCTGTCTACATCTTAGGTGATCCAACTGACACCAGTGGCTTGTGAGACCGGCCACCGCCCCTCGTCGGGGTCTCGAATGTATACACTAGTCTACTCTGGAGTATCGATGCCCTGTCTCGAAACTCACACAACTAGGGACCATTTAAGGATATGCTTATAGACCCCCAGCTCCCACTTATATGATCGCCCTCATACTGCTGGTGGTCAAGCAAGAATCCTAGGGGCTCTACCAACGTGTAATAGCGACTTGTCAGGTCACCTGAAGCAGTACACGATGATAAAGGTAAACCAGATAGCATACTATCATCTCGAGTAAGACTGTCCTACCGGGATAGGTCCTCCATCAATCATTGCAATCACGTACCTGTGACCTAATAATTGACTCTGAGGGCACTATCTCCAACAATCTCCCACTTGCACTCAAGGCTAATTATTGCGATGTCGCATACTCACAGCCCGTGTGATACCGAACACCCAACTCCTCTACTAGTCAGTCTCACAAAGCTCGTTTGCGAAACTATTGCGTTCGAGGAACAGCCTCAGTGAGTGGATCCGCTTTGTTGTTTCTTTCTATGTCTCTCTAAATCTCATGTTCGCGGAGAAAACCATCTCCCGAAATGAGCAAAACCTGTCTTAGAATGTGTCTGGATGTCTGATGGGACCTAGCTCATAAATGAACTCCAAATCCAAACTTCTTAGACTGTATCGTCAACTGAACTTAATCAGTATCCTGCGCCATGCCACCCTCAGTATTGCCTTGGACCACCTGTCCAAAATACTGCCCCTCATCAGAAGGAAAACTATAACTCTGACAACCTCCTTGTCGTCCAGGTCACCTTGGAAGCCTGGAATGATAACCGTCTCCCGAATGAGGCTGTCGTTATCATATCCCTAGAACATCCACTTATGTTCTAAAACTACTTCCGACTGTTTCTCCAGGATTGGATCAATGTCAACTTATTGCATCTAGTGCAAGAACAACATCTGGTGTGGTACTTGACATCTCATGATTGACTCAATTGCCTAAACAAGTGATCTGCCAATCATGCACATCCCTCTCCCCTTTAGTCTGTAAGACACCTTTAGAGAGGGTGACTCCATCTTCTGCAGGTACAATACCGTGCCAGGAGTCGTCCATTCTAAATACTCTTAGAATGCTGTCTGAGTACCCTGATTGGGAAACCACCCAAATCTAGATCTAAAGCCATAGATCTAGTAACCAGTATGTCTGATATAATATCCAATTCCTTTATGGAGAAAACACTGTGTGACGACCAAAGTATAACCGATCGTAGTATAGGAATTTCTTTTCCTATTCTGTGTATGTCATCCAAATACCAGGACATCACACCTTACTACCTTCTCAACAGATCCATCCCCTATTCTGATGAAGTCAAACCTATGACTGTCACGTCAGAAATAGATGATCTATCTCCGCTACATCTGCTTTAGTCTATAAATAGACATAAGTTACCTGTCCACCAATGCTTCCGCTGCTCCCACTAACTACGACATCCCTCTGGCAGAGTCATATAGACGTACACTTCTAAAACTAGTTTAGAACGACGCTATAGTCATCCTCCCGCCAGGTCTCGCAGCCTGGAACAACAGCAATGGTAATTGTGGGTAAACAAGAACTTCCCTGTCACCGTCCTTGAGGCTACCGTAGTACCTCTCGGGTGCCTGAAGTTACCCACCTTATCTGCGGAGTGGCCAATGGAATGTCAAACCAGATTGAATCTTTAGGTTCCTATCAAATCTTCAGTAATCGTTTGTGGTTCTGGAATCACTTCCAGTTCTACCATACTCCCACTGCTGTTTTCTGAAAAAATCCATTTTTAATAAAACTGTGGCGAGTCTAGAACAATATTGCTATTGTTCATCCAGAAGGTAGAAAGTCAACCCTCGTCATAGCCTGGGTCAACCCACAAACAGCCACTACAGAAACATGCCTTGAGTTGTCCAGTGTCTGGTTTTAATCATAAGCCGGACAACTCCCCGTACCTTAACATCGTTAAGATATGAACTGTTTTATATCCAATATAGAAACAGAGGCAATGATTTAATTGAACCAGATTCAAATCATGCAATTGTCTCCAGTGCATGTCAACTAAATGGAAGGAGGCCGATCAGTGTTACTCAACTTAGGAATGCTTCCAATTATGAGTAACCTGAAAGAGAAGCAAGATCACTTTGCCATTACTATCAACTGAATACCATGCACAAGTGTCTACATCTTCGATTGCTTTGAAGAATCCCGATACTTGCGATACCTGGTTCTCTACTCTATTCAAATACCCATAACTTCTCAAAATTCAGACCCTGTGTTTCCACGAAACACCTGTCCAAAAACTAGAGAAGTCATAAGTAAACCGAATATAGTACGAGGACCAACCCCTCTGTCCTCATGGACGCTGGACAACATACAATACTCTGTATAAGTCCCTTGAGTCTGATAACTCATTCACTGTGTGTCGTAGGTTGAAAACTGTACTTATGGTTAAGAAGAATTACACCGCTGTTTAATGCTCCTTACCTAACCATCCACTGATATAGGTAAATGTCGTAGACATAATTTCATAAAGGTATATCTCACTCTATGAAAATAGACGTACAGATATATCAATTTGAAATTGGTGCATAACAGCGGATATTCAAAACCAAATATTTGCCGACCGGCAAACAACCCAGGTGACTTCCTCAAATATCACCGATTACAACGAATCCCGATATAATGAGGATGATCACCCAATTCCCAATAACTTACTCCCACTCATCATCTGTAAAACCATACTGATGTGAGAATCAAGCCTGGTAAATACATACCCTGGAGCAAGTGTCTAATCGGGAAATCAGTTTTCTTTTAACATTACACAGTGAGACTGAAACATTGAAATGTTTCGATGGGGTATCCTGGTATTCCTAGTAATGCCTCTTCCAGATTCACGATTGTAACCGTATAATTCTTTGCCACCTCTCCAAATCCCTTCATATGTCTGTAGTCTTTACCTTCTGCACACCCTTTAGGCCAAATGGTTTTCTTCCTTCCCTACCGTTCGGCACCAGCCTATGGTTTGGAAGAAGACTATCCAATAAGCATAATGGGTGTACTGTCCTAATCCTAGGAGCACTCGCAATGCGAGAGAAGGTGAAGATAAAAGACACCTGAATAAATCTTATTCCTATTTCTCCTGAACCAGAATCCATCCCCGAACTGGAACAAGTTCCTTTCGAGTTCGTATATAACCATACGATGGAGTATCCAATAAACTGTGGATCTTCGTAGCGATACGGAGTGTCCTAGAGAAATACAAAGGTGATTTAGGATTGGCGAAGAGAATACTTGGTTTGGTCGTGAATATCTGTTGCAATTTACTTTGCCCTCTTACTAATCCCTTTATTTTGTCTTAACCTAATACCTTCTGCACACCATCGTTAGGCTAATTGGTTTTCTTCATTCCCTACCGGTCGGCACCTGCCTATGGTTTGGAAGAAGACTATCCAATTTGCGTAATAGGTGTACTATCTCCTAATCCTAGGAGTACTCACAACTTGAGAGAAGGTAAAAGGAAAAGACAACTGAATAATCCTATCCGTTTTCTCCAGAACCGGAAACCATCCTCGAATAAATTCTTTCGAGTTCGTATCTAACCATACGATGGTTTTGTCCAATGGAAGTGGACGTTCGTAGTAATACGGGGTGTCCTGGAGAAAAGGGTAAAAGTAGGAGTGGCAATGAGGTTTGCAACTCTGACAATCCAAAAGCCGGTGTTAAGAAGGTTCGGTCAACTTGGTTACTGAGTCATAGTCTTAGGGTCGGGTCAATGGTCGCTGCCAAAGAGAGAGAGAAAAGAAACACTCAGCGTGCACTCTAACCTAGATCAGAATGGTACCAATTTGTCTAATCTGGAAACCTCCCACTGTACCGTCAAATTCTCCTCCAAACCTGAAAGAAGAATTAGTCGGGGTCACCCGAGGAGTAAACTAACTCATCAGTGGGAATCGGGATCCAACTATCATCGCATGACAACGTGACGGAATCCGCTCACATCATCACACTCCAGAAGGTATGCGCATATCTGGCAAGTTTCAGTTCTTTTGAAACTCCCGATGTGATTTCTGCCCCATGCTCTTATGACCTTGACTTTGGCCAACAAATCATAAGTCACATGTCAAGTTCTACCCGTCATTCTCCAGGTTGATTCGAATCCACCCGCACAAGCCCTTGACTTTGGCCAACAAGGCTATACGACTGTTCCAAACCAACGCATCTATCTATGCTGCATATGAATAACCAACAGCTACCAAACACTGTGCCTTGACTTTGGCCAACAAACACAGCTTGAATACTATTGACTACCCATATGAAACGACGGAGGGCTACGAATGGTTTCTGGCGAAAACCTTTAACGTAATGAACTTGATATCGTTGAAGGAACGGATAGCTTTTTGAAAATATAGTGACGAAAACCATTGCTAAAGAGGTCACTCCCGGTGAAGGGATCTCGGCTCTTTCCCCGTAGAATGAGGTGCAGGATATTCCAACTGAATACCACGATGCAAAGCAAAAGTAATCGGCTATAGTGAAGTTAATACCCTAACGCAAACTTCTGTCCAAGGGGTCACTCCCGGTGAAGGGATCTCGGCCCTTGCCTCGTCGACTGAGGAGCAGGATATTCCAACTGAATACCACGATGCAAAACAAAAGTGAACGTCCTTGCAATAACAGCTTTTGAAAAAGTGTTCCAACAACATCAGATTAGGTTTGTTTTTAACTTGCATTGATCCGAATCAATACAGTCCCATCAATTGATCACACCAAAAAGAACGAAAATATACTGATGTACGTATATGCCATCCACATTCGCCACTGGGTCCCGTCATTACCCGTTAGGTTAGCTAACTAACGACAGAGCGGGGAGTGGACTAGCGTAGATGCAAAACATATACAACATCTACTAATATATATACCAATATATTATATTCGCTCAAGGCGTGAAAAAATGCAACATCACAGAAAATGTACAGCATCACAGAAACAATTCAGATATCTGGGATCCCCGGGTTTCACAGAGCCGCTGAAACCCGACGTTCCCCTGGTCGTGTGGATAGCCTGTGCAATGAAATCCTAGACCCCTACGGGCGCGGCAAGTTACCCGCCAAAACCTGAAGCGAGGCAGCCCCCTTCAGCACCGTGAATGGACCACCCAGCACTTCACGGAATCCGGCAACTTGGGCACCCCTCCTGGGTCAACCTGTACCCCCTACGAGTGCGGCGAATAGCCCGCCAATCCTAGAGTGAAGCCCCCTCCGTCTCAATGCCATGAGATGCGGGCTTGTTGCCCTCTAGAACCCGGCTATCCGTGCACCCCTCCGCGGGGTAATCCTAGTACAGAAAGTAAAATATACATACAACGGGTACATCGACCGCAACCAGGTCGTGCCCCAAAATAATAATACAAACAGGCAGTGACGGCAGTCTACATGTCGGACGCTCGCCCCGCAATATCAAATGTACATAATACAACAAAACTGTACTAGCATTGCATCCAGGCTATCCCCCACGACCAAGCCGCAACATCACAGCAAAAACAGAACATCAACGTGAAAGTCACGTTCGCAAATCCGTCTAACCGGGCTATAGCAGTTAGACCGGATTTACCGATCAAGTGACATTCACGGTCGCAGATATAATGTAAATACTGTGAAATAATGTGTTTAAATATCCGATCGATCAAACTTTAACAAGTGGGCCCCAAAGTACTACTGTAGCACATCAAGAAATTCTGGGCCCAAAATTAATATTCCAAAACCCATATTTTAAGCCCACAAAGACACTGTAGAAATTTGGTGCAGGGATCTCCACAATGCGCGGCGGAACCGTGGCCCAAAGGGGGTTTTGGCCGCGGTTCCGCGCCTCCACTGTCGATTCACCCTGTCGAATTTCTACAGTAGCCTAGTGGTCTCCAGTACATTAATTTAATACAACCTGAAAAAAATTTTGGAGACCAAAAAAATTTCAACAGAAAACTGTCGATTGGAAAAACACGGTTTTGGAACTTTTTGATCGATCGGAAATGCAAACACATTAAACCAAGCTAGACTAAGTTAATGGCGAGGCTCTGATACCACTGTAAGTGCACGGCGGCGCCCCGGCCGTCAATCCGACGGCCAAATGCGGAAGCGGTGATAAACTTTAAATTTTCTTGAACTGGCAAACCGCCGCGTACTAATACCCGGATCGAACCACTAACTTGTCCTAGCTATCTTCAAGAAAGGGAAGAGAGATATACCGACAGATCCGAGTCCTCCGGTCTTCTCGTCGTCATCCCGATCTCCTGCGGAATGTGCCGTCTCCTCCTCGTCGCCGGAAGTGCACCACATCGCCTACTTCTTTTACGGGCTCCGACCTCAATGCCGAGGCAACTCGGGCACGAAGCTGGCAAGTCGACGTGCCCAAGATTTGCTGTAGAAAGTTGTGTAGAACTTGTGTCTCTTTTGGGATTATGGAGTTGCCCTTTTGGGAGGAATTTTGCACTAGAATTTCATGGATCAAAGCTTGATGAAAAATGGAGCATCCAATGCAAATGTGAGCTCGGCCAAGCAATTTGTGCTCACTGGAAAAAATGTGTGTAGTGAGCATGAATTAAAATCATGCAACCAAATGAAATTCCCACCTCACACAAAACCATCAGCACCCTCACAAAAGGGGGGACCCATCATAATTGCAAGAAAGAAATTATCCCACCAAAAATAAACCTCACTCCATACCCAAACAGTGGCCGGCCCCAGCAAAAAAAAGTGGGTGGAAAAAGGGATGATTGATTTTTCAAAGGAGAAAAAGAAAAATCAAAAAGAATAATGGTCACATCAATACCAACACTCAACCAACAACCATGATAGCAAAAGTCAAGCCATGATCAACTAAAGAAAGTCAAGGTATGGTGCAATAATCATGATGTCACAAAGTGCAAAGACCCCCTCCACAACCACTTATTTGCAACAATGCAAATAAGCCCTCCTCCACCAATCTTCGGCCAATGAACGATACAAAGGAAATCGGCCGAAACGAAAAGCAAACTGGCAACTCCATAAAACTGGTCCCGTAATAAATTACAGGAAAACCCCGATACTGTGCATACACACCCGCATTTGTATTCCGACCGAAATACAAATGCCATGAGACAAAATCTACACTGTACTATACTAGGATCCGGCTTATACCAAAACCGGCTAGTATGATCCGTTCGATCCTGATCCGTGCAATACCGCACGTATCTGATCGAACCCTGTCATATATCCATACGGCCTATAGTACAAACTGTCCGATCCTGATCCGTGCAATACCGCACGTATCTGATCGGACCTTGCCATATCTCCATACGGCCTCTACAACTTTTCGCCCGAAAGCTGAGTAACTGAATGTGGGGGACTCTAAAGACTCGTCAACACCTTGGTTGTGGATTTAACCACTAGCACGTCAGAGGTATAAGCCAATACGTAACGGGCTACCAGGTATTGACTAAAAGGGACGTCTGTGAGCGAACTCAGCCTGACAACCCTACTGAGCCTGTCAGTGACAATATCCGTACAGTCCGGTCCGTTCGTCTATGAGCATCGCATGGCGGGCCTAGGGGGTTGGTAAAAGTCAGACCCCCAAAAGCGGTACAAGTCGGAGTGTAGCCCAGAACACCCTGAGATACTACTGGAATACCTACCAGTAAACCTCCTTGCCTCGGCCGAGGGCTTCGTGTAATGGCTCTCCTAGACACAGCACGAACTCACCCCCAATACCGGGAGAGACGAACCCCTGAAGATACGCTCACTGCCTCCATGTGGCTCGGGACTGTACCCAACTAAAACCTGTTTGCACGACTCCTTTGAGCCGTGGTAGGGTAGTAATCAAAGTACAGTGGGAACTCACACAAGACAAATGACGATCCCCAGGTCGATGAACTAACCTGTACACATGTCACCAGGGAACTGCCATCTGACGTCTGGTATATGACCAACTAGCATGTTCCCGGCGAGTCCTGTCCGGTGTACTCATAACCCAATGAGCACCTGTCTACATCTTAGGTGATCCAACTGACACCAGTGGCTTGTGAGACCGGCCACCGCCCCTCGTCGGGGTCTCGAATGTATACACTAGTCTACTCTGGAGTATCGATGCCCTGTCTCGAAACTCACACAACTAGGGACCATTTAAGGATATGCTTATAGACCCCCAGCTCCCACTTATATGATCGCCCTCATACTGCTGGTGGTCAAGCAAGAATCCTAGGGGCTCTACCAACGTGTAATAGCGACTTGTCAGGTCACCTGAAGCAGTACACGATGATAAAGGTAAACCAGATAGCATACTATCATCTCGAGTAAGACTGTCCTACCGGGATATGTCCTCCATCAATCATTGCAATCACGTACCTGTGACCTAATAATTGACTCTGAGGCACTATCTCCAACACAGCGTCATATATTTTGTTGTGGTGGTTGTTTTCCGTCTTTGAGCGTGTATTTGCTCCCGTTTGGGGATGCTTCATTTATATTTATGTTTTACCCATTTTAGGGCCAGTTTTTACAAAGGAGGTGCTCCCAAAATTTTAAAGAAAGAAAAGTTGGACTTTTAAAGAATTTGGGTTGTGATTTCAAATGTTTTAAAAACTTCTATTATATTTTCTTGTCTTCTAATGGTTTAGATTTCTGGGTTTTGGCTTTCTTTTACTGCGTTACGTCTGTAGGCGTTGCGTAGTATTAGGGCGGTCACGTGCCAATTTCAGGTCGTGACACGTCTACAGGCGTAACGTAATTCAAGTAAGCTGAAACCCAGAAATCTAAACCTTTTTAAGAAATAAGTAAAGAAAACATTTACAACATTTAGAAACTTTAAGTAAAAATCCTTAAACTTATCTTAACACTTTACCTTAGTTTTCATAAAAATTTCGGCAGCACCTCCTTTGTAAAAACTAGCCCCGAAAACGGGTACAACAAAGAATATAATGAAAACATCCCGAACGGGAGCAAAACACGCCCATCGGCGGAAACAACACCACAAGTATAAATAACAAGTATACGACGCCCAACGGCGAAGATCCACAAAGGAAATAAAGTAAATCAAGACATCAACCCCAAAGCGAACATAAAACCCATCGCTCAAGTCTCGCAACTACAAGTCTTCTAAGTCTACATCATATACAATTTCTAGTTTCTGATTTGATGGAGTGACTAGATACAATATGAATAACAAGTACAAGAGAGGCACGATTCAACATGTACCACCTACCAAAGGAAAACACCCGAAAGCAAGCTGTGTGCCAGCAATGCCGCTACTGATCTGAGCGGACAACCTGCAAGAACTGAGGCACAACGGGGGTGAGTTGCCAACTCGTGAGTAGAAAACATTAACAGGTAGAAATCGAAATAAACAATGATTCCTAGGTCAACTATATCATATAGGTAATACTATGATATCTAGGGTGACCAAATCTGTATATGTGCCAACATATAATAAATACCTAACAGTAAGTGTATATCATCAAACAATGAATCAATGCATGTATGCAGGTGGATCTCGTCAAACAATAAAATCAATGCATGTATGCAGTGGATCTCGTCCACGTGTCAACCACTGACACAACAGCTCCTGCATGAAAATATCATAAAAGCATATGCAGGTAAATATGAGGATATCAAAGAATGTGTGACCATCAATGCCACATCAAATCATGGAAACCTCGATGTCTATCACCGACACCCGAAACATCATGAATACCCGTGTCTAGCATCGACACGTAAATCCTCATAACTTAGGCGCTGTCACCACGACTGGCCCTGACGTCATGTCCATACATCACTCCGGTCGGTATCCCCACGATAACCGTCGAGTCCAAATACTATCACCGGTAGGCACTTGCCCACCTTCCAGGCTCATCGTCTGTACCACAAACATCTTTCCGAGGGGAACCGTACCGGGCTCCACCATGTACCCGCACACGGCCCACTCACTCCTCGCATCGGGTATATATCACAAATCTCATAACTGAGAAATCTCATGGTGGACGCATCAAAATATCATATCAAGAGAAACCGGGTTTTCAAACAATACATAGTTTCTTGAAAATACCCCCACGGTTCTCAAATCCATAAATCACATGAAACCCATATCTCAATGCGTAAAATCCATATAAAACTGATATATGCAACATCAAACATCAATATGAGCATATAAAGGGAAAACCGCTCTTTTAAATGAATCCATCTTTAAAAATATATCTTGCGGTTCCCAAATTCTACGAAAACAAGTGCAGCATCATATGAAGTGTACATGTAACTGTAGCAATGTATAAGTACCTACATGTAATCAAGTATGTATGATGCATTTCAAAAGTGCAATGTCGCAATAGTCAACATCTCAATGTCATATGTCAATGCAATACCACCTAGGGGTATATGCAACAGTAGCGAGATATGTGGGTGTACATGTCAGTATGTATGCATGATGTACATGTAGCTGTTGTTAGTGTATATGCCCTAGAGGCCATTACTGTATCATACTAGTTTGTATATTACTGAATGGAAGCTTGGGATATTCACAGTTGTATATACAATCTTGCTCGAAATGGTAGTATGCTACTTGGTTTGTCTCTTCTTTAATATGTGCATGTGTTTCTTTTAGCATATTGCTGATATACATATTAGTAGAGCCCTTAGGATCTTTGCTTGATTACCAGCGTTGTGATGGCGCTCGCACTCGTGGGAGCTGGGTGATCTATAAGCACATCCTTATACAGGTCCCTAGTCGTTTGACTATCGAGACAGGGCATCGATACTCCGGAGTAGACTAGCGTATGCGCTTCTCATCCCAGTGTGGGAGACGGTCTGTCCCACAGCCGTCAGTACGTCGTGCTTGAGATAGTATACGGGTGCTCGTTGGGTTACGAGTACACTAGACAGGACTCGTCGGGGACTGTTGGTTGGTATTATACCTATCGTCAGTTATCAGTTCCCAGGTGACATGAGTACAGCTTAGTCCGTTGACTTGACACTGTCACTTCGCCTCGAGTGTGTTCCTACTGCACTTTGATTACTACCCTATCACGGCTCAAAGGAGTCGTGCAAACAGGTAGTTTTTGGGTGCAGTCCCGAAGCACTTGGAGGCAGCGACGGTTAGACAGGATTCGTCTCTCCCGGTATTGGGGGTTGACATCGCGCTGTGTCCAGGAGAGCCATTACACGAGTAGTCCCTGGCAAGGGCAAGCGAGATATACTGGTAGGTTTCCAGTGTTATCTCAGGGTGTTCTGGGCTTCACTCCGGCACGACTTGTACCGCTATTAGGGGACTGACGTTCACCGCCCCTCTAGGCCCGCCATGCGATGTATCAGACGAACAGACCGGACTGTACGGAGATTGTCACATACAGGCTCAGTAGGAGTTCAGATGGGGTTCACCTCGTCAGTCTTCTTATCGACATCTACCTGGGGACCGTTACGTACAGCTAGTGCCGCTTGCGGTCTGTGGTTAAACCCACTGCCAGCGTAGTGTCGAGTCTTTAGAGTCCCACACAGAGAGCTATTCGCCTTTAGGCAAAATGAGTAGAGGTCGCATGGTTTTGCGACAGGGTTCGTTCACATTCGCGCACTTGTGCACGTTTGCTGTCCGGACAGTTTATACTAGCGGGCTTTGGTTTAAGCCTGATCCTAGTATATGATTTGAGATTGGTTTTTCTCAGTGTATTCGTGTTCCTCGGATCACGAATGCGGGTGCGTATGCACAGTTGCTTGAGATTGAGGGAGAGGACCTTGATTAGGGTTAATGGCTATTGTCATTTTATTAACCCTAATGTTTATGTGTGTATTATTGTTTAATTAATAATTAGTTTAATAATTGTCCATGGTTATGGTTGTTGACCATTTGACTTCTTTGACTTGTTGACCTAGGTTGACACTTTGACCATCATCATTTCTTTTGGAAGATGCTTTTTTATCTTTGCAAATTGAAATGATAATGGTCATGTCATGATTAACCATGACAATTATCTAGCTAATTATTCAATTAAAATAATTCACACATATTAGTGAGAATGGCTCAATTATTTCTCATTCTATCATATCCTTTCTCTCTCTTGTTCTTCCTCTCCCTCAAGCTCTCTCCCTCTCATGTGTTGAGAAACACTTGAGCTTGAGAAAAACCCTCTCTTGATCTTCTCTACTCTCATCTAGGGTTGAAAGACTAGCACTTCTTGAACCCTAGTTACTTCTAGCTTGGAGTTGAAGCCAAAGGTCGAGGCTTTCGGGTGGATCTTTCTTCGGCGTGAGAAGACGAGCAAGGTGACCTCCTTCCACTACTCCAAGGAGCAAGGAGAGAAGGACTAAGAGACCAAAGGTATAACTTTTCTACCACTTAGCTACTTTCAAGTTAGCTTTAGCAAGTTTTTGTTTAGTAAAGATCCTTAAAGCATAGTCCATGTTGCCTATAGTTGATAAAAATACGATTTTTATTATGTTTTCCGCCTCCCCGTAAGCACCGGGGTGGGCAACGTGGACTTACAGTGGTATCAGAGCCAAACTAAACATAAACTAGCTTGGTAGTGAAGTGTAACGAAGTTCGAAACCGAAAAATCCAAAAAACCGAGTTTTCAAAAACCCTAGTTTCTATTAAAAATTTTTCTGGTCAAAACAAAATTTGTTATACACCTAAAATCGTCTCAGGGTTTTTTAAAGATAACCACAAAACCCGGTCCAGTGAGTCAACTAAACCGCCGCGTTTCCGCGGCAATAGGAAGCTATTGCCGCGGAACCGCCGCCGTTTGGACTCCTCACTGGGTCGAGTTTGGTGCAGTGTATCTCTGGCTTGGTTTTAGGATTTTTGAGATATGTTATAAGTGCCCAGATTTTCCAGAATAGAAATTTATTTTTGGGGGCCTATAATTCCGTATTTTTTCCGAACTTCACTACACTTTGACTATGAAGGTTATATCTGTGATGTTTGTATGTATTGAACGTCGGCTAATCGCTATATGTCGATTAGTCGGGGTTATACATATCTGTGATCTGTGTTTGATATTGGTTTGTGTATATGAATGGTTGGATCGTCGCGGGTGAATAGCCGGGGTGGATGTGAGATGAGTGTTGCTTTTCTTTCATTCATTTGTAATATGTAAATTGATGTAATATTATTATTTGTATGGCCGCACAACCGGGTCGGGGTTGTAGCCGTCATTGTATAATTCTTTTTACTATTTTTGCTCCTAGGATAGACCCATGGAGGGGGTGCACAAACTACCGGGTATCTCGAATTGCCGAGTGGCCTACTCACAGTGGTGAGGGAGGTTGCTTCGCTTCGGGTACTTGGCGGGTAGTTTGCCGCACCCGTAGGGGTCTTGGGTGGGGTATTTGGCTATTCACCGCGACCGTGTAATCCGCTTTTCGTTGCAGGCTCGAACGGATTGCGGATTCCTAGTATATCCAATGTATTCATCTGTGATCTGTAATGTCTATCATTGCTATATATTTATATATGATAACTATTTAGGCGTTGCTTATGTTTTACAGCCGCACTAGCCCAGCCCCCGTTCTGTCGTTAGTTAAGTAACCTAACGGGTGATGACGGGGCCCCGTGGCGAATGCGAATGGCATAAGCGTACGTCATATTTTGGTTGTTTTCTGCAATGGTAGGATTAAATGATGGGATGCATTAAAAGAACTAATGCAAGAAAATAAACCAAGTAAAAGTCGATTGGAACACTTTGAAAACCACTCGGTTCTTTTCAAAACCAAACTTTTAAACGCGGAGCTTGAACCACTCCTTTTAAAAGCTATCTCGTTCCATCGATTAGATCAAGTTCACTACGTTCACGGTTTCGCCAAAACCATCCGTAGCCCTCCGTCATTCCACATGAATGGTCAAAAAGTATTCAAGCTATGTATTTTGGCCAAAGTCAAGGCATAGTGATTGGTAGCTATTGGGTATTTATGTGCAGCATAGATAGATGCGTTGGTTTGGGACAGTCGTGCTGCCATTTTGGCCAAAGTCAAAGGTAGTACGGGTGGGTCCAAATTAACCAGGAGAATGACGGGTAGAACTTGACATGTGACTTATGATATTTTGGCCAAAGTCAAGGTCATAAGAGCATGGGGCAAAAATCCACATCGGGAGTTTCATAAGTACTGAAACTTGCTAGCTTTGCATACCATTTGGAGTGTGATGATTCTGGTAGGATTCCTTCGGTTTTATCACGCGATGATATTTGGATCCCGATCTTACTGTGAGTATATGCTACTCCTCGGGGAAACTCTCACTTAACGATCAATGCTATAAACTTAGTAGGTGTCTAGAAAGGTGTTAGCGGGGCTACGCCCACAGGGAAAAGAGGTTACTTAATTAAGGAACTTCGCGAAAGCGTTGGAAAACCACCCTCGAAGTACCGACACTGGCCTGGCTGAACGGTTAAGCAAGTATTGTACGGTGAGAGTAATCCTGACTAAGCCTTTCTTTACGGTTTGAGAAGGGATTCGAGAGACAGTGGGAGCCATCCAGTTTAGACAAATTAAAAACCAATCTAAACTTGCAAGAGCATCATGCTAAAGTGTTTCTTTTCTCTCTCCTAATTGCAGCGACCATTCAACATGACCGGACTTAAGTTATTACTAGATAAAAACATATTGACA
This sequence comes from Agapanthus africanus, assembly GCA_030015575.1. Taxonomy (NCBI): domain Eukaryota; kingdom Viridiplantae; phylum Streptophyta; class Magnoliopsida; order Asparagales; family Amaryllidaceae; genus Agapanthus; species Agapanthus africanus. The sequence goes on from CM057343.1 coordinate 266,754,086, forward strand.
GGGCCAAACTACAAAGATTGGCTCAGGAATGTCAAGATGGCAATCACTTACGACAAGATGGGGTATGTCCTTACCACCAAAGCTCCCCCTGTCCTAGGTCCCAAAACCAGTGTCGTAGATAGGGAAATCTACAAGACCTGGGAAATAGATTGCGCGAAGGCCAGATGCCTCGTACTTGCCTCGATGGACAACGAACATCAGAGGAGGCACGAGAATATGGACCTAGAGTCTATATTTCTCCATACAAAAGAACTGTATGGAGAGCAGTCTCGTATCGCAAGATACGAAGTGTCGAAGAAGCTTTTTTCGGCAAGGTTGGCCGTCGGATCATCGGTAGTGGAACACGTGCTTAAGATGATTGGCTACATTGAGGAGCTCGCGGACCTTGGGACCACGTTGGAGAATGAACTCTATACTGATTTGATTCTCCAGTCCCTTCCTTCCACTTACGCCCAGTTCATTCTTAACTTCAACATGCAAGGAAAGGAGGTTGAACTTTCCGAACTTCTGAACATGTTGAGGACTGCTGAGGGCACCCTACAGAAGGGTAGGGAGACATCCATTTTGTTTGTAGGGGGATCTTCCTCTTCAAGGTCCAGGGCGAAAGCCAAGGGCAAGAAGAAGAAAGCCCCCGCCAAACCAAGAGGCGGTGTCGGTAAAGTGGATATGAAGGGAAAAGGTAAAGCAACAAAGATAGCGGGAAAGCTGGTGGGGAAGGAAGAATGCTTCTATTGTCACAAAAGTGGTCACTGGAAACAGGATTGCAAGGCTTGGAAAGCCAGAACACAGGATTTGAAGCGAGTTGCAGCTTCAGCTTCAGGTGTGTATGTTATTGAAAACTGTCTATCAATAAACTCTACTTCCTGGGTATTGGATACCGGATCAGGATCTCATATCTGTAATTCTTTGCAGGCGTTGAGAAAGCGTAGAGTTTTGAAGGCAGGTGACATGACCCTCAGAGTTGCGAACGGTGCTAGCATGGATGCTGAGGCCATGGGGGACTATCACTTGGGATTGTCGGATGGACATTTTTTGGTTTTGCGTAGTTGTTATTATGTACCAAATGCAACCTGTAATATCATTTCTGTATCTTTATTATCTAAAGAAGGTTATGAATTTGCATTTGTAAGTAATGTAGTGAACATTCACCTTAATCAAGCTTTGATTGGGTCAGGTACATTGAACAACGGTATATACGTATTAAACCAACCACAGATTTTCAATGTCCAGAATACACACAAAAGAAAGTCTCCAGAAATCAATAAAACTTTCTTATGGCATTGTAGACTGGGTCACATCAATGAGAGAAGGTTGACTAAGTTACACACAGAAGGATATTTGGATTCGTTCAAATATCAATCGTATGCAACTTTTCAATCCTGTCTCAAGGGAAAGATGACAAAGACTCCGTTTACTGGACACGGAGAAAGAGCGAGCGAGCTCTTGGGACTCGTACACAGCGACGTGTGCGGTCCAATGTCTACACATGCGCGAAGCGGTTATTCTTACTTCATTACTTTTACGGATGACTTTTCAAGGTACGGTTATGTCTTCTTAATGAAACATAAATCCGAGGCTTTTGAAAAATTCCAGGAATATAAGAATGAAGTAGAAAAACAAACAGGAAAAAGTATAAAGACACTGAGATCTGATCAAGGTGGTGAATACTTGAGTGCCGAGTTCCTGGGTTACTTAAAAGAGAATGGAATTCTCTCTCAACTTACTCCTCCATACACTCCGCAACATAATGGTGTATCGGAGAGACGGAACCAAACCTTATTGGATATGGTACGGTCCATGATGAGTAACTCTGAGTTACCGCGATCGTTTTGGGGATATGCGCTAGAATCAGCTGCATACCTTTTGAACCGGGTTCCAACTAAGACTGTGCCTACTACACCATATCAGATGTGGTGTGGGAAGAAACCCTATCTTAATCATATTAAGGCATGGGGATGTCCAGCTTTTGTAAAAAAGCAGCATGCGGACAAGCTCGAGGCACGCTCAGTACAGTGCAAGTTTGTGGGATATCCAAAGAACTCCAAGGGATATTACTTCTATTGCGAAGAGGAACAAAAAATCCTTGTTTCTCGCCATGCCCACTTTCTAGAACACCAGTTCATAGAAAAAGAATTAAGTGGGAGCGCAATAGAACTGGAAGAAATTCCAGAACCACGAGCTATTACTGAAAGCTTGGTTAGACCAGAGGGTTCGAAAGATCAGGACATTCCCACGCCACTCCGCAGGAGTAGTAGGCAGTCTCATCCGCCTGAGAGATACTACGGTTTTCTCATTGACGGGGATAGAGAGGATTGCATCATAGACTGTGATGAGCCTACTAGCTTCCAGCAAGCCATACAGAGCGTCGACTCGGTAAAATGGCTGGATGCAATGCAGACCGAGATGGAGTCCATGTACACCAACAAAGTATGGACGTTGGACATTGCTCCAGACGGGGTAAAACCCGTAGGATGCAAGTGGATCTTCAAAAGGAAGATTGGTGTAGATGGACAGGTTGAGACCTATAAAGCTAGATTGGTAGCAAAGGGTTTTCGTCAGCGACCTGGTTTGGACTATGACGAAACCTTTTCTCCAGTAGCTATGTTGAAATCCATTCGGATCCTTCTTGCCATTGCTGCCTTCCACGATTATGAGATTTGGCAGATGGACGTAAAGACAGCTTTTCTAAATGGTCATTTAGAGGAGTGTGTCTATATGGATCAGCCAGAGGGTTTCATTCAGAGTGGGAGCAGCGGAAAGGTGTGCAAGTTGCTTAAGTCCATTTATGGACTAAAGCAGGCATCGCGGAGTTGGAACATCTGTTTTGATGAGACGGTCAAGGAATTTGGCTTTATCAAAAATCCAGATGAACCATGCATCTATTGTAGATTTGTAGCGAGAACTGTAGTATTCCTCGTTTTATACGTGGATGACATTCTCTTAATAGGAAATGACATTCCCATGCTACAATCTGTCAAGGGGTTCTTGTCACACAGGTTCTCCATGAAAGACCTGGGTGATGCCTCATACATTCTGGGTATCCGGATCTACCGTGACAGATCCAAGAGGAAATTAGGACTTTCGCAGTCCAGGTACATCGACGCCATACTGAAGAGATTCAGTATGGAAGATTCCAAGCGTGGTAATTTACCGGCTTGTCACGGGATCACCCTCTCCAAAGAGATGTCTCCCAAGAATGATTTGGAGAGGGATCGCATGTCTATTATACCCTACGCTTCTGCGGTAGGCTCTATAATGTATGCGATGTTGTGTACCAGACCGGATGTGGCTTATGCACTGAGTGTGGTAAGCAGGTATCAGTCAAACCCAGGGGAGAAACATTGGATAGCAGTAAAGAACATTCTCAAGTACCTGAGAAGGACTAAGGAGATGTTCTTGGTGTATGGCGGAAAAGACCTACAGATTGAGGCCTTTGCTGACTCCAGCTTCCAGAGTGACAAGGATGATTCCAAGTCCATGTCGGGTTTTGTCTTCACCCTCAATGGAGGGGCGGTGTGTTGGAAGAGCTCCAAACAGGAAACCGTTGCTGACTCGACGATGGAAGCGGAATACATCGCTGCATCTGATGCCGCAAAAGAAGCTGTCTGGATGAGGAAGTTCTTGAGAGAACTTCAGGTGGTTCCGTCCATTGTTGACCCAATACCTCTGTATTGCGACAACAACGGGGCTATAGCTTTAGCGAAGGAACCCAGATCCCATCAGAAATCCAGACACATCTTAAGGCGGTATCACCTGATCAGGGAGATCGTGGATCGCCAGGAGATCGAGGTCCGGAGAGTTGCATCAGAGGATAACACAGCAGATCCATTCACCAAGGCCTTGCCCCAGACTCAGTTCGAGCGGTTGATCGAGATGATAGGTCTTCGATACGCCAGTACATGGCCTTAGTGCAAATGGGAGATTGTTAGTGTATATGCCCTAGAGGCCATTACTGTATCATACTAGTTTGTATATTACTTGATGGAAGATTGGGATATTCACAGTTGTATATACAATCTTGCTCGAAATGGTAGTATGCTACTTGGTTTGTCTCTGCTTTAATATGTGCATGTGTTTCTTTTAGCATATTGCTGATATACATATTAGTAGAGCCCTTAGGATCTTTGCTTGATTACCAGCGTTGTGATGGCGCTCGCACTCGTGGGAGCTGGGTGATCTATAAGCACATCCTTATACAGGTCCCTAGTCGTTGGACTATCGAGACAGGGCATCGATACTCCGGAGTAGACTAGCGTATGCGCTTCTCATCCCAGTGTGGGAGACGGTCTGTCCCACAGCCGTCAGTACGTCGTACTTGAGATAGTATACGGGTGCTCGTTGGGTTACGAGTACACTGGACAGGACTCGTCGAGGACTGTTGGTTGGTATTATACCTATCGTCAGTTATCAGTTCCCAGGTGACATGAGTACAGCTTAGTCCGTTGACTTGACACTGTCACTTCGCCTCGAGTGTGTTCCCACTGCACTTTGATTACTACCCTACCACGGCTCAAAGGAGTCGTGCAAACAGGTAGTTTTTGGGTGCAGTCCCGAAGCACTTGGAGGCAGTGACGGTTAGACAAGATTCGTCTCTCCCGGTATTGGGGGTTGACATCGCGCTGTGTCCAGGAGAGCCATTACACGAGTAGTCCCTGGCCAGGGCAAGCGAGATATACTGGTAGGTTTCCAGTGTTATCTCAGGGTGTTCTGGGCTTCACTCCGGCACGACTTGTACCGCTATTAGGGGACTGACGTTCACCGCCCCCCTAGGCCCGCCATGCGATGTATCAGACGAACAGACCGGACTGTACGGAGATTGTCACATACAAGCTCAGTAGGAGTTCAGATGGGGTTCACCTCGTCAGTCTTCTTATCGACATCTACCTGGGAACCGTTATGTACAGTTAGTGCCGCTTGCGGTCTGTGGTTAAACCCACTGCCAGCGTAGTGTCGAGTCTTTAGAGTCCCACACAGAGAGCTATTCGCCTTTAGGCAAAATGAGTAGAGGTCGCATGGTTTTGCGACAGGGTTCGTTCACATTCGCGCACTTGTGCACGTTTGCTGTCCGGACTGTTTATACTAGCGGGCTTTGGTTTAAGCCGGATCCTAGTATATGATTTGAGATTGGTTTTTCTCAGTGTATTCGTGTTCCTCGGATCACGAATGCGGGTGCGTATGCACAGTTGCTTGAGATTGAAAGAGAGGACCTTGATTAGGGTTAATGGCTATTGTCATTTTATTAACCCTAATGTTTATGTGTGTATTATTGTTTAATTAATAATTAGTTTAATAATTGTCCATGGTTATGGTTGTTGACCATTTGACTTCTTTGACTTGTTGACCTAGGTTGACACTTTGACCATCATCATTTCTTTTGGAAGATGCTTTTTTATCTTTGCAAATTGAAATGATAATGGTCATGTCATGATTAACCATGACAATTATCTAGCTAATTATTCAATTAAAATAATTCACACATATTAGTGAGAATGGCTCAATTATTTCTCATTCTATCATATCCTTTCTCTCTCTTGTTCTTCCTCTCCCTCAAGCTCTCTCCCTCTCATGTGTTGAGAAACACTTGAGCTTGAGAAAAACCCTCTCTTGATCTTCTCTACTCTCATCTAGGGTTGAAGGACTAGCACTTCTTGAACCCTAGTTACTTCTAGCTTGGAGTTGAAGCCAAAGGTCGAGGCTTTCGGGTGGATCTTTCTTCGGCGTGAGAAAACGAGCAAGGTGACCTCCTTCCACTACTCCAAGGAGCAAGGAGAGAAGGACTAAGAGACCAAAGGTATAACTTTTCTACCACCTAGCTACTTTCAAGTTAGCTTTAGCAAGTTTTTGTTTAGTAAAGATCCTTAAAGCATAGTCCATGTTGCCTATAGTTGATAAAAATCCGATTTTTATTATGTTTTCCGCCTCCCCGTAAGCACCGGGGTAGGCAACGTGGACTTACAGCTGTAGCAAAGTATGTGGGTGTACATGTCAATATATCATGCAACCTAGCATAGTGATATGAACATGGCAGTATATCATAGCATGATATAGCAGTTCTACTGTATAAGTGACATAGCAATTATCGATGAAGAAGTGTGTGCGCCGGCAATCTGTGTAAGTGTAACATACGCATCATCGATAATGGTGTAGTGTACTAGCACAGGTGTAAGAAATGCATTGAGAATAGCATGAATGCAGCATAATATATATAATGAATCAAATGATATGGGGTATACATATCAAAAAGGCCGAGTCGGTGAATCTATCAATCGGCATCTAGCCTCCCAACATCACGTACGGTATAATCCATCATACGACATCCTCTAATCAAGGGTATGGATAAATCAACAGGTAAAAGTCATCGCGTACGGTAATCTAACGTACATCGGCATTAACAAATAGGGATTCTATCAACCTATACAACATCGGAGTACGGATCTAAGTCTCGTACGGCATATCACTCATTATGCAATCATTATCCATAAAAATATATATACCTATCTCTCAGGTCACATCCATGTCAATCTCATATCAGGGGACCTACAAAGATATCAACAATCACATATCGACTCGACATACCACACTAAGTCATCATATCACATCGTATACCCGTTCATTTCACTAATATCTCGCAACACATTAATATAAACATCACACTTGTTCTCTTTCAAATCATACTTATCATGGTATGCTTATCATGATTTACTTATCATTTCGTATTCTCCTAAACCAATATGTTCACTAATGTCCATCTCTATCATATTATCTTTTGCAAGTCCTAAGGTCATATCAGTCGCCTATCATTTATCAGGATATAATAATCAAACGATCTTTCAATCTAATATTTGCGGGGCTGCTATACGCCATCCACCCGACTTTCCCGGTAGATATAAATCTACTCACCTGCTAAACTCCTCGCTTAGCTGTAGTCGATGCGCTTCGTCGTCTCGCAATCCACGTGAAGGTACCTACAATCAATACGAATTCGCAACGCTATTAACATCAAATTCTGAAATTCAAAATACGGCACGCGGTGCACTCATAGGTTAGAACCTATAGCCTACACATGCAAAACAATCAACTACCCTTGTCGTTAACGTACAAACATCCAACGACCAAATACCACATCCAAAACTCAAACCAAGAATCCAAATACCGGAAAACATTGCCAAAACCCTAAATAGGGTCGCTATACATGAAAACTGCCACAATAAAACCCAGTAATACCAATACGCATTTACAAACACAATAAATATCGTAGGTACTAATAATTATGTCATCTCCATTTCCATTTAAAATCCACGCGAAATTTTACCGAAAAGCTAGTAAGCAGATTATATCATTTTCTCTTAATTTAGCACAAATCTAGAAATTTAACAATTCTAGTGATTACAAACATCTTAAAATAGCTTAACAAAGCTATTAAAACCTTCTCCATATTTTTAGGCTTGCTTAATTAAGTTTTACCAAAAACCTAGTAAGCATAAACCTTTAATTAGACAAAGTAGTAATTAACAATAGTTATCATTTTCTACCACTAGAATAAGTTTTTCTTAAACTTTAATTAACGTTAAACGCTTCATCAAGCTTAAACCCAAATCTTAAATTTCATATCAAATTATTGGTAATTAAAATTATCATGGATTAATTTAAACATGAACTTTAAAGCTATATTTAAGTATTTAAATAAGCTAGCTTAAACATTTAATCACAATAAAAGATTAGGGTTAGGATTTTTATGCCTCATAAACAAGATCTCAATTTTGCAACATCACCAAAATTAACCCTCCAAAATGATGCTTTTTCATGAAGATCCGAGCTAGATTAGAGATGAAAAATAATGGGAAATGATTTATTTATGAATTTGTGGGATTATTTTGGCAATTTTGATAAATTTTTGGAGCTCACAAATGAAGAAATGAGAAGGGAAAGAGAAGAGGGCAGCAAGGGGAGTGCTCGGCCATTGAAGAAGGGGGAGGGGGTTTTGTGCAAAGTGTATGGAAAATTCTAGCAAGAATTAGCAATAAATGCTTCATTAAATGTATTTTGCCACCTTTCTTTCTTTTCTTTTCTTTTAAATTTTAAATCCTTTAGTCTAAAAGAAAATCTAGATATTTAAAAAGAAGGTTCTAAAATAATTGTAGTGATAATTTCCAATGATTCTTATTTAGAAGAAATTTCCTGATTTGCGTGCATAATTTACCGCTTAAAATAATATTTTATTAGGGAAAAATTCTATCTGAACCAAAACCTCCCATTTACACCCAAAGTTCGCGCACTAGCTTTATTTTAGCTAAACTATCTGAACCAAAACCTCCCATTTACACCCAAAGTTCGCGCACTAGCTTTATTTTAGCTAAACTAGGTGCCGGAAAGTTTCTACGGATGTTTGAACACAATCGGGTTAAAACAGGAAAATACCGACTATTTTACCCTAAAACGGAAAAATTCGTATAACGATTTCAGAAACGTTACAATAATATTGTAACATGTTAGGGTTACAAATGCAACTAGGGTTTAAATCATGTTAGGGTTTTAAACTTGGGTTAACATTTTATTATGGATTAATTCATTTTGGTTGGATTTTGTTTTGGATAAGCTTTGAGGAAGCTTCATGACACTTTGACAAAGTCCACCCTCTTTGTTTTATCCTTGATATTTTCTAACCCAACTTTAACCCTAGCCTATGGTTTAATCTCTACATGAGTTAGCCATGACACATTCTTAACCTTGGTTGCATTTCTAACCTCAACAATAATTCATTCATCACAACTTCATCTTCTTCTTGCTCACTCCAAAAGCTTTCTAGCTTTTCATTTTGTGATAGATGTTTTGTGAGAAATCGAAAACAAAAGAGAGCAAAATTCCTACTTCATCATTCTCATCTATTCTAGCCACTTAGATTAGGGTGTTTGCTTTACTAATACTTGATTAGTGATGCAAGAGCTTGGGTTTGAGTTTCTTCAAGGTAGATCATCTTAGATTTTGAAGATTAGAAGTAAGGTTGCATCATTCTCTTCATGGAGCCTCTCTAGAGTCCAGGTACTTGATGATCACAGCGAAGAGACTTCAACACGGAGCTTATGAAGTGAAGGAATGGACTACAAAGGTTGTAATCCCCAACTCTTAGATGTTAAAGTGTTAACATGCTGGTTTTGTTTGATTCTCTAGTTAATGATCTAGGTTTAGGGTTATCTCTAATGGCAAATTTTTGAAATTGGCATGTGTGATGCCACCCGAAACCTTGCTGCCGTTGTAGGTATCCCAACAGTTTTCATGCACCATGGCTGCACCTACTGGGTATTTACATTTTGTGCATAGTTATTGCACTAGATATACGTTTTACACACTGTTGTATTGGTTTATGATTTGTGTATATCTATTTGCACTTGATATTGATTGAAAGGTTCCTAGGCACTCAAGTAAGGTCTCACAAGGCATCGAACATGCCAATTTAAAATTTTTTGTGCCGAGAAACCCTAGACTACGGATCTTAAACTAGATGATTAGGCGAAATAGAAAGCTAGTTAACACTTAACTACTAGGATACGGAAATTACAACCTTTGTAGATCCGGATATCCACCTCCACGGCTCCGCAACGAAGTCTTCTCGCTGTCCATCTTGAAGCTTGGACTCTCGTGACGGCTTCATCGGAGAAACGTGCGGAATAGGTCGTCGGCTTCGTGTCAAAGACGATCTACGTCGAGGTTGCACAAACTCAAGCTCCGACTTCACAAACTTGTGAAACTTGTGAAGTAAACACCCAAAACAACTTGGCAAGAGGTAGAGGGTGAAGAAATAGGAGGTGGGTTCACTTTAGAATTGGATTTATCTCACTTTAACTCAAGTTGCCATTGATGGACCTTGAGCTTTTCTTTTGAAGATGAAGAAGAAGAAGAGATAGAATTATGATAAGTGTTGTATAAAATAAAAAGAAAATCTATACTTATCATAACTCTAACTCAAGTTAGGTGTAGAGAATAAACCATGGTTAGTAGAGTGGGTTAGGGTTAAGCAAGATGATAAGAATGGTTGCTAAAGTCAAGGTTTCATGAAACTTCATATAAGAAACAAAAATAGCCACCATTCTCATTTTGAATTTATCCACATAAATAAACAAATAAATGAATAAATAAATATGCAAAACCCTAATTACAAAATAACCATGGTTTAATTCTATTCACTTAACCATATGATCAAGTATCATCAAACATGATACAAAAAGTGCACAAAAGTATATCACATATACAATGTGCAATCCAAGTGAGAAAAATCCGTTTAAAATGAACCAACACTAGTTAATGCAATGCAATATATCAAATATATAATTATGCATTAAATCATTAAATCAACATTTGATTCAATGATCCGGTCATGTCGCACATGACCGACTAGAATGTAATGTATCGATTTATCGAATCAATGATTCGATAACTAGGTCATATCGAATATAACCAATCGAAACATATATCGCGAGAATGAAATGCGGTATCACATACACGCATTATTCTCGGTCCCGCACATATCTCATATGCGCTCCTATTTCGTTTCGCTTGAGCCAGGAAACCTCTGTGTAGGACTCTAAAGACTCGTCAATACGCCGGTAGCAGATGATGATCATATCAAGCACCCACAAGCCGCAAGCGGTCTGCTAAACGTAACGGCCACCCGGGTATTGAGCGATCAGAAGATCGACGAGCTAGCCCGCTCACACTCCTGCGAATCCGACCAGTAACACTTACCATACAGTCCAGTCTCTTCGTCTGATACGTCGCATATCAAGTCTAGGGGTGGTATACGTCAGACCCCAATAACCCGATAAGTCATGCCGATGTGAGGCTCGTAACGGGTCGAGAAACTACTGGTAACACTTACCAGCAAATCTCTGATCAGCCCTGGCCAGGGACTTCCCTGTTACGGCCAATCGAGCACTGCGCAACATCAACTCCCAATACCGGGAGAGACGAAACCCCTCCTATCGCTCATTGCCTCCATGTGACTCGGGACTGTACCCAAAGACCACCGTTTTGCACGCCCTCATGGACGTGGTAAGGTGGAGATCAAAGCACAGTGGGAATCACACAAGACTCTATGACGATCTCGGGTCTACAGACTAACCTGTATAAGTGTCACCTGAGAACTGCCATCTGACGTGAGGTATAATACCATCTGGGAGTTCTCGGCGAGTCCGTCCAGTGTACCTAGTCTCCACTGAGCACCCGTATACCATCTCTGATGTCAAACACCAATGGATATGGGATCATCCATCGCCCATCACATGGGTCGAGAAGCGTATACGCTAGTCTACTCTGGTATATCGATGCCCCGTCTCGATACACCCATGACTAGGGACCTTGAAGGATGTACTTATGGACTACCATGTCCCCACTAGTATGATCTCCATCATAGTCCAGGTAGTCAAGTACAAATCCTAAGGGCTTTACCAACATGTAACTATAAGACAGTATAAAGAGACTAGTGTACATGTTAAGATAAATAGCAACCAGATAGCATACTATCATGTCGAGCAAGAAAGTCATCTCTATATATGTCCAAGCATCCAATATAATATACATAATCTGTACAATACTGGCCTCTAGGGCATACATACAACTAACAATCTCCCACTTGCACTAGGGCCAGCTGCTGTAGTATCTCATACCGAGCATCCCGAAGAGTCTCTCAAACTGTATCTGGGGAATGGCCTTCGTGAGTGGATCCGCCGTGTTGTTCTTCGTGTCAACTCTCCTGACCTCGATCTCCCGGCGATCAACAATCTCCCGGATCAGGTGATACCGCCTCAGAATATGCCTGGACCGCTGATGGGACCTGGGTTCCTTGGCCAAAGCCACCGCTCCATTGTTATCGCAATACAAAGGTATTGGATGCTCAATGGATGGAACCACTCCAAGTTCAGTAATGAACTTCTTGATCCAGACAGCCTCTTTGGCAGCATCGTTGGCAGCGATGTATTCAGCCTCCATCGTCGAGTCTGCCACGGTTTCCTGCTTGGAACTCTTCCAGCTAACCGCCCCTCCGTAAAGGGTAAAGACAAAGCCCGACTGCGACTTAGAGTCCTTATCACTCTGGAAGCTGGAATCGGTAAAGGACTCCACTTGGAGTTCTCCGTTACCATACACCAAGAACATATCTCTTGTCCTTCGCAAGTACTTGAGAATGCTCTTCACAGCTGTCCAGTGACTCTCTCCAGGATCAGCTTGATACCTGCTCACTACACTTAGTGAGTATGCTACATCGGGTCTGGTACATAGCATCGCATACATGATAGAGCCTACTGCCGAAGCATAGGGTATCCCTTGCATGCGAGCTCTCTCCAAATCAGTCTTGGGAGACATCTCTTTGGAGAGAGTGACTCCAGAGATCGTGGGCATATTCCCACGCTTGGACTCTTCCATACTAAACCTCTTTAGTATGGTGTCAATGTACCTGGATTGGGACAATCCCAAAATCCGTTTGGATCTATCTCTATAGATCCTGATCCCCAATATGCAGGAGGCATCACCAAGATCTTTCATTGAGAATCTTTGTGATAAGAAGAGCTTGACCGATTGCAGCATAGGAATATCATTTCCTATCAAGAGTATGTCGTCCACGTACAATACGAGGAAGACAACCTTACTCTCTGCCACCTTCTTGTAGATACAAGGTTCATCTGGATTTTTGACGAAATCAAACTCTTTGATAACGACATCAAAGCAGATGTTCCAACTCCGCGATGCTTGCTTTAATCCATAAATGGATTTAAGCAGCTTGCACACCTTCCCGCTGCTCCCACTGTCTACGAAGCCCTCTGGCTGAGTCATGTACACGCACTCTTCTAAATCACCATTTAGAAAGGCGGTCTTAACATCCATTTGCCAGATTTCGTAGTCATGAAAGGCAGCAATGGCAAGCATGATTCGGATGGATTTAAGCATAGCCACTGGAGAAAAGGTTTCGTCATAGTCCACACCTGGTCTTTGACGAAAACCCTTTGCTACAAGTCTAGCTTTGAAAGTCTCCACTTTCCCATCTACACCAAGTTTCTTCTTAAAGATCCACTTGCTCCCAATGGGTTTTACCCCTTCAGGAGCAACTTCCAAAGTCCATACTTTGTTGGTGTACATGGAATCCATCTCGGACCGCATAGCATCCAGCCATTTCACTGAGTCCCCACTCGTGATGGCCTGCTCGAAGCTAGTTGGGTCATCATCCTCCATGATGCAATCCTCGCTTCCACCATCAATGAGAAAACCGTAGTATCTCTCAGGTGGACGAGAAACCCTACCAGATCGGCGGAGAGGCTGAGGTTCGTCGGAAGCTACTGAATGCTCTGGTTCCACTAAATCTTCTGTTGTGTTTTGTTCAGCTGGAACCTCTTCCAGTTCTACCTCAGAGCCACTAATTTCTTTTGCAAGAAATTCATTTTCTAAAAAGGTGGCATGTTGAGCAACAAATACTCTTTGTTCCTCACTGTGGTAGAAGATATACCCTCGCGAATGTTTGGGATATCCAACAAACTTACACAAAACAGATCTTGCCTCGAGTTTGTCCGGTTTTTGTCTTTTGACATAGGCCGGGCAACCCCATATCTTTATAAAATTTAGATATGGTCTCTTCCCTTCCCATATCTCATATGGTGTGGTAGGCACAGATTTGGTGGGAACCCTGTTCAGTAGGTATGCTGCTGTTTCCAGTGCATATCCCCAGAAGGAAATAGGCAACTCAGCTACACTCATCATAGAGCGCACCATATCTAATAGGGTGCGGTTTCTCCGCTCCGATACACCGTTGTGCTGTGGTGTATATGGAGGAGTTAGCTGAGAGAGAATCCCATTCTCTTTTAGGAAGTCCAGGAATTCAATGCTCAAGTATTCTCCTCCTCGATCAGATCGTAGGATTTTAATACTTTTTCCGGTTTGGTTCTCAACTTCTTGTTTATATTCCCTAAATTTCTCAAAAGCTTCTGATTTGTGTTTCATCAGGAACACATACCCGAACCTAGAGAGATCGTCAGTGAATGTAATGAAGTATGAAGAACCATCCCTGGCATGTGTAGACATGGGACCGCATACATCACTATGTATTAGTCCTAAGAGTTCGGTAACTCTTTCTCCGTGTCCCGTAAACGGAGTCTTGGTCATCTTGCCTTTGAGACATGACTGGCAAGTGTCATAGGATGAAAATTCAAACGGATTTAAATATCCATCCTTATGCAACTTAGCTAGTCGTGTCGCATTGATGTGACCCAGTCTACAATGCCACAAGAAGGATTCGTTGAGTTCAGAACTCTTCCTCTTGTGTGTGTTTGTTATGCTCAGAACAGTTGATTGGTTTAGAACATAAATGCCATTGCACAACGTGCCTGATCCAACCAACTTTTGGTTACGGAAAATGTTCATAACATTGTCCTGTAATACAAAATTATATCCCTCTTTACTTAATAAAGAAACCGATATAATGTTGCATATCAGGTTCGGCATGTAATAGCATTCGTTCAGAACCAATGTATTACCAGTTGGTAATTCAAGGTGATATTCCCCGACAGTCTTAGCTGCAACAATTGCACCATTTCCAACTCTAATGTCTTTATCACCTTCTCCAAGTTCTCTACCTTTCTTAAGCCCATGTAACTGATTACATATATGGGATCCTGACCCGGTATCCAATACCCAGGACGTAGAGCAAATGGAGAAACAGTTCTCAGTAACGAACACACCCGAAGAAAATGCATCAACATGTACTTTCTTCATTCGGGTGGCATGGGAATCCTGGTATTCCCCTATATCCTGTTCAGTCCTATAACTCTTATAGGAAAGAACGGAACCAACGTTCCCCAGCACAGTATAACATGCGGGTTCGGTCAATACATCCATATTATTATCTTTATTAAGGCATGAAATGGTCGCTACCTGGAGAGAGAGAGAAGAAAACACTTTAGCGTAAGCTCGTGCAAGATCAGATTGGTTATTATCTTATCTAATCAGGATGGCTCCCACTGCTTTTTATCAAATCTTCCTCCAAACCTTAAAAGGAAAGACTAGCCGGGATTAATTACATACTACAAGTTCGCCAATCTTTCAGCCAGGCCAGTGTCGGTACTTTGAGGGAGGTCCCCCGTGCTTTCGCACGAACCTAATTAATGTAAACCTCGTTTTCCCAGAGGCGTAACCCCGTTGATACCTTTCTAGACACCTACTTGATCGGCTAATTGCAATGTGTAAAACTCTCCCAGGAGTAACTCTTACTCGCAGTGGGTATCGGGATCCAACTATCTCATAGAAGGTATGCAATCTCATTGCAAATTTCAACACTTGAAATTCCCGATAATATTTTGCCCCAAGCATCCTATGACCTTGACGGAGGTCAACAAACCACAGGGTGCAAGTCAAGTTCAACCCGTCATTTCTTGATTGAATCAAACCCACCCGCACGACCCTTGACGGAGGTCAACAAGGTCGTACGACTACCCTAATCCAATCTGCATCATATGCATAAGCAGACAAATACTAGTTAGCTACCGCACACTACGCCTTGACGGAGGTCAACAAACGTAGCACGAATACTAAGTAGGATTTATCTGAAATGACGGAGGGCTACGCAGGTTTTCATAAAACCATGAGCGTAATGAACTTGATATCGTTGTAGAATCAAATGAAGTTTTAAAATGGAGTGATTTTGAGGCTTTTCCAGTTTTGCTAAAGGAGTCACTCCCGATGAAGGGATCTCGGTCCTTTCCTCGTCGAATGAGGTGCGGGATATATCATATATATCACTGTGCAAAGCAAAAACTCTTAAAAGCAATCAAAACCAAACCGAGTGTGTAGCATCTGCCAGTTACTGCTAAAGGAGTCACTCCCGGTGAAGGGATCTCGGTCCTTTCCTCATCGAATAAGGTGCAGGGTATATCATATATACCGCTATGCAAAGCAAGAACTGTAGCTACCCTTTTTATTTTAAAATTCGATTCTACAACATCTTAGGTTTCTTATCTTTCATTAATCACATTAATGAAGTCCCATCATTTAATACCTAAACATCACAGATAGATATGACGTACACTTATGCCATCCGCATTCGCCTCGATGTCCCCTCGTGCACCGTTAGGTTAGGTAACTAACGACAGAGCAGGGCAGGGCTAGCGCGGGTGTAAAACATAAGTAACGTCTATATAATATATCATATATACTATATACTATATCCATCACAGAGTCACAACACAGATATCGCAGCAGAATAAAACATATGAAATATTGGATATACTAGGACGTCCGTGTTTTCAATACGAGCCAGTATAAAACACGGATTCCACGGTCGTGATGAATAGCCAATCCCACACCCCTAGACCCCTATGAGAGCGGCAAGCAACCCTGCCAATTCTAGGGTTAGGAGACCCGGACTCGACTCCTCGAGTTGGTCTCCCACTGGACCCCAGAACCCGGTTACTTGTGCTCCCCTCCTTGGGTCTATCCTAATGCGGAAAAGTAAATAATATACAACGGGTGACAACTTCCGCTACCTGGAAGTGCCCCAAATAAAAGAATATTACATACAAGTTTTTACATGAATGAAAATGAAAAACACTCATCTCACATAAAAACCCCCGGCTATTCGAACACGACGATCCAATATAACATATCCAGCAACACATAACATCACATGTCATCAACGTAAGTAAGTATGCATACCCCAATTGTCGTTGACGTATAGCAACGAAACCGGCGATATGAACATACTACACTTACGGTCACAGAAAAGAAAGTGTAAAACTACAACAATTGGAATCCGCAACTGCTTTAGACATCACATGCCTAATCAGATATAAATCCCGCATTTTAGTCCCATTATCGAAAACTCTTTTCAATATCATATGGGACTAAATTGCTAGATTTATAACATTCATTCAGTTATCTCATAACTACTTGTGAATTCCAATTATTGTATCACATTCCAGATAAACAGAAAATGTTAAACTTTCCGATCGAACAATCGAACACCCAAGTTTTCCCAATACAGATCAACACATGAAATAAGTCTAACAACATTCAGTTCGTACCTCAGTACCAACGGTCCAGCCGTAGAAGGGTCAAGCCAACGCCTCACATGTGGCACGCCGTACTGCCCCAAACCCGAAGGTTCAAAGGGCAGTTCAAGACGGTCACATAATCGAGTTAAGGTTTGTTGTCTTCTAGAGGGACCATCGCGTTACTTGCACTACTTAGAACGTCGTTAAACTACGGAAAAATCCAACACTTGGAAATTTCCCGACAGGGGAAAAATTGGGTATTTATATCCGGTCGAACTTTTTAACATATTCTAAGATTTATCCGGAAATACACAAAGACGAAATTTGATACCCCGATCGAAACACCGAATCCCCAAAACAAATGCAGAAAATTCAACTCTTGAATAATTTTTAAAAATATCCAGAAAAAACACCACTGAAAACTAACAGTTACTGTACAAAATTATATGAAAATTGTGGCCGTACGGCCGCTGAACCGCCGCCTGACCTATTGCTCAGGCCGCGGATCCGCGCTCAGAAAAAGGAATTGGGTCTCCAAATTTTTACAGTAACTCTTATATGTTTGTGATGTGTTCTCTGCATATTTTTAATGTGGAAAAATCCCCGATTTTAGAATTCGTCCAGAGAGCAATTTTAAGGTTGGGGTTTCAGGTCGTTCGGACTTCAAAATCCGTCTAGACTTCGCCTAAGGCTCTAGCTAGGCTCTGATACCAGTGAAAGGTTCCTAGGCACTCAAGTACGGTCTCACAAGGCATCGAACATGCCAATTTAAAATTTTTTGTGCCGAGAAACCCTAGACTACGGATCTTAAACTAGATGATTAGGCGAAATAGAAAGCTAGTTAACACTTAACTACTAGGATACGGAAATTACAACCTTTGTAGATCCGGATATCCACCTCCACGGCTCCGCAACGAAGTCTTCTCGCTGTCCATCTTGAATCTTGGACTCTCGTGACGGCTTCATCGGAGAAACGTGCGGAATAGGTCGTCGGCTTCGTGTCAAAGATGATCTACGTCGAGGTTGCACAAACTCAAGCTCCGACTTCACAAACTTGTGAAACTTGTGAAGTAAACACCCAAAACAACTTGGCAAGAGGTAGAGGGTGAAGAAATAGGAGGTGGGTTCACTTTAGAATTGGATTTATCTCACTTTAACTCAAGTTGCCATTGATGGACCTTGAGCTTTTCTTTTGAAGATGAAGAAGAAGAAGAGCTAGAATTATGATAAGTGTTGTATAAAATAAAAAGAAAATCTAAACTTATCATAACTCTAACTCAAGTTAGGTGTAGAGAATAAACCATGGTTAGTAGAGTGGGTTAGGGTTAAGCAAGATGATAAGAATGGTTGCTAAAGTCAAGGTTTCATGAAACTTCATATAAGAAACAAAAATAGCCACCATTCTCATTTTGAATTTATCCACATAAATAAACAAATAAATGAATAAATAAATATGCAAAACCCTAATTACAAAATAACCATGGTTTAATTCTATTCACTTAACCATATGATCAAGTATCATCAAACATGATACAAAAAGTGCACAAAAGTATATCACATATACAATGTGCAATCCAAGTGAGAAAAATCCGTTTAAAATGAACCAACACTAGTTAATGCAATGCAATATATCAAATATATAATTATGCATTAAATCATTAAATCAACATTTGATTCAATGATCCGGTCATGTCGCACATGACCGACTAGAATGTAATGTATCGATTTATCGAATCAATGATTCGATAACTAGGTCATATCGAATATAACCAATCGAAACAAATATCGCGAGAATGAAATGCGGTATCACATACACGCATTATTCTCGGTCCCGCACATATCTCATATGCGCTCCTATTTCGTTTCGCTTGAGCCAGGAAACCTCTGTGTAGGACTCTAAAGACTCGTCAATACGCCGGTAGCAGATGATGATCATATCAAGCACCCACAAGCCGCAAGCGGTCTGCTAAACGTAACGGCCACCCGGGTATTGAGCGATCAGAAGATCGACGAGCTAGCCCGCTCACACTCCTGCGAATCCGACCAGTAACACTTACCATACAGTCCAGTCTCTTCGTCTGATACGTCGCATATCAAGTCTAGGGGTGGTATACGTCAGACCCCAATAACCCGATAAGTCGTGCCGATGTGAGGCTCGTAACGGGTCGAGAAACTACTGGTAACACTTACCAGCAAATCTCTGATCAGCCCTGGCCAGGGACTTCCCTGTTACGGCCAATCGAGCACTGCGCAACATCAACTCCCAATACCGGGAGAGACGAAACCCCTCCTATCGCTCATTGCCTCCATGTGATTCGGGACTGTACCCAAATACCACCGTTTTGCACGCCCTCATGGACGTGGTAAGGTGGAGATCAAAGCACAGTGGGAATCACACAAGACTCTATGACGATCTCGGGTCTACAGACTAACCTGTATAAGTGTCACCTGAGAACTGCCATCTGACGTGAGGTATAATACCATCTGGGAGTTCTCGGCGAGTCCGTCCAGTGTACCCAGTCTCCACTGAGCACCCGTATACCATCTCTGATGTCAAACACCAATGGATATGGGATCATCCATCGCCCATCACATGGGTCGAGAAGCGTATACGCTAGTCTACTCTGGTATATCGATGCCCCGTCTCGATACACCCACGACTAGGGACCTTGAAGGATGTACTTATGGACTACCATGTCCCCACTAGTATGATCTCCATCATAGTCCAGGTAGTCAAGTACAAATCCTAAGGGCTTTACCAACATGTAACTATAAGACAGTATAAAGAGACTAGTGTACATGTTAAGATAAATAGCAACCAGATAGCATACTATCATGTCGAGCAAGAAAGTCATCTCTATATATGTCCAAGCATCCAATATAATATACATAATCTGTACAATACTGGCCTCTAGGGCATACATACAACTAACATTGATTTTGTGCCTTGGCTGCACATGTTTATGATTTCATGGATTTCATACGGTTGATTTGATATGTGCGTGTGGTACGCACTCGATTTGATTTTTGTGCTCAGTATAGCTCATATGTGCTTGCAGTGCATTGATACGTGTTTTGTGCACGCAGTTGCACATGTTTATGATTTTTATATGCCTTGGTACACTCGGTGTAGTTTTAATACGCATTTGAGTTATTGATGAGTTTTCGTGCACTGGATCCACAGGATTTGATATTTCGTGCACTGGATGCACAGGATTAGATATTTCGTGCACTGGATGCACTGGATTTGTATTTCGTGCACTGGATCCACCCGATTTGTATGTTGTGCATTTGTTGCACCAGATTCGTATTTCGTGCATTTGTTGCACTAGATTGTTATTTCGTGCATTGGTTGTACCGGATTTATACTCCGTGCCTTGGTTGCACCCGATTTATATCTTTGAGCATTCGTTCACCAGATTGTGTTTTCGTGTGCGTGTGTATTTGATGTTCGTTTTCATACATGCTACTGCACTAGATGCTTTTTACGAACCCGACGCGCTTGGGTAGGATTTTTGCGCATATTAGGCGTTTGGTATTGGATTTTGTGCGCATCGGATGTACTTGAGTGAGATTTTACTCGTGTAGGTTAGATGCCCTTGATTTCGATTTTTATCCGTGTATATCAGATGCAATTTTATTCGTACATGTGAGATGCACTTGATTTCGATTTCATTCGTGCATGACGGATGCACTTGATTTGGACTTTCGTGCACGTTGGGCGCGTGATATGATTTTGGTGCACACCCGATGCACTCGATTGGAGTTTTTGTTCGTGCATGTTAGTTGCACTGGATTGAGATTTTCGTGCACTATAGATGCACTAGTTGTTGTTGTCGTACACACCAGTTGCATTGGACAGATGATTTCGTGCACACCCATTGTACTTAGTCTTACTTTTGTGCATATTGTGGCACTTGTATTTAGATTTGATTTCCGTGCGCACCAGACGCATCTGATTATTGGACACGCCTTTTGAGGCTGATTTTGCTCTTGAGCCTTTTGTTTTCTTGATGGGCACTAAATTATGTAGTAGCCGAACAAGACTAATCTGAGGACAGTACCTGAGTACTTTGTATGCATAAAAAGTTTACCAAGAGGTTTTCAAAAAAGAGCTATAGTCTCGCTATTTCTTCCATGTCTGCGAGTGACACGAACGTTTACTAAGGAAAACCTTTTGGGATATTTCAAAAGGAGGAACGTATATTTGAGAAAAACATATATGCTAGTATATTATTACTTTACAAATGAGCTTCCACCATTTGTGCCGTGAGTTACGCATTACACGGAAATTCAGAAAAGATTCTTCATATGTTTTATTCGGTATTTAGAGCTTTTTCAAGGATGCGTACTATATATGTATTATAGTATTTGATTAGTACATATGGGATTTCAGTAGTGGATTTTGATATCTGTATCTCATTTGTTGACTCCGATGATATGCGTGCAAGTCTGATGATTTGTGTGACGCTTGACGGAGTTCGGTTTTGAGTTTTCTTACTCATTTTCCGGCGCACCGGATGCGCTGTGGTTTTCTGTATCTTCCGTTATTTCGAAGCCCCGTTGATTTAAATGTTTTAGTATTTGGGGGTTTAAATTTAAATTCGGAGACCGAATTTCTTTAAGGGGGAAGATTGTAATGTTTTGGAAATCGTTATGCGAATTTTCCGTTTTTAGGGTAAAATAGTCGGTGTTTTTCGTTAAACCCGGAATATGATCAAATTTCAATATAGACTTGACTACACCTAGTTTAACTTGAATAGTGCTAGTTTGCGTGTTTTAGTGGTCATTTGGAAGTTTTGGTTCAATTTGATATTTTCCCTAATTATATTATTATTTTAAGTTGTTAATTATGCACTTAATTAGTGGTACTTACAATTTTGGTTTGGGTTAATTACTTCTAATGTGGAACTACGGTAATCTAATCACTAGATTAGGCTTAATCCATCCATAGGAAAATATCTAGATATTTGTGGATTAAAGAAAATTTTTAAAAGAAAAGAAATGAGGTGGCTTGGATTTTATTGCATTAATGAACAATTATAGATATTTTTCACTAGATATTTCCACAATTTACACAAACCCCCCTGCTATGGCCGAGCCTCCCCTATGCTGCCCATTCTCTTTCTTTGCTCATTTTCTTCATCTCCAAGCTCAAATAAAACATCTAAAATCATCAAATATTCACACAAACTCACAAACAAATCATTACCCATTATTCCTTAAGCCTAAACAAGCTTAAATCTTCTTGAAGACTTTTTTTTGGAGGAATAAAATTTGGAGTTAGTTGCTAAATTGAGATCTAGTTTGTGAGGTATAAACTCTAACCCTAATCTTTAATTTATTGTTTAAATCTTTAAAGCTTGCTTATTAGGTGTTTAAGATAGCCTTAATTGCATGTTTAGAATTTTCATGAAAAGGTTATGAAAATCAAGTTAGGGTTTTGATTGGTTATTATGGTTAATCATGAAGTGTAAACTTGGGAAAGTTTAATCAAATTGTGAGAATGATATTTGTTAAATTCCTAATTTGTCTAATTGAGTCTATTAGCAGACTAAGTTTTTCTAAATCCTATTTGGGTGAGATTAAAAATGGTAGTAAAGGTTTGGTGACTCAATTAAGCCGCGTTGTGATGATTGTGATCACTTAAAATGTTTAAACATCTAGCTTTGTGCTAAAATGGTTTTAAGATGCTTACTAGCTTTTCGGTAAAATTAAACGTGGGTTTTAATTGCCGTAGAGATGACGTATATATTATTATCTACGGTATTTATTGTATTGTGAATGAGTATTGGTACGATTGGGTTTTTGGCGTTGCAATTTTCATGTATAGCGACCCTAGTTAGGGTTTTGGCTATGTTTTCCGGTATTGAGATTCTTGGTATTGAGATTTGATATTGTATTTGGTCGTTGGATGTTTGTACATCAACGAAAAGAGTTGTTGTTTGTTTTGCATGTGTAGGCTATAGGTTCTAACCTATAAGCGCACCGCATGCCGTATTTGGATTTCGAAATTTGATATTAATAGCTTTGCGATTTCATATTGATTGTAGGTACCTGCGCGTGGATTCCGTGACGACGAAGAGCATCGACTACGGCTAAGCGAGGAGTTTAGCAGGTGAGTAGATTTATATCTACTAGGAAAGTCGGGTGGATGGCGTATAGCACCCCCGCAAATTTTGAATGGAACTGATATATACATAGAATACTGTAGGAGAAACCTACACTTGAAAACTATAGATGTGGTTAAAAGATAGTTAGAGGTGAGATTAATGATTGAATATATATTGAGATATGAGATGAAGGCTTTAGAGACATAACTCTTAGACATATTATGATAAGAATGATGTCTCAGATTGATAAAAGGATATGATAGGTGAATGTGAATCACAATATACATACAGATTTGTAGTTCCAAGAGTTTAAGTATGAGATTTAGAGTAGCGTGACATGAGATTTAATTGATATAATGCTTATGAAAAATGACTTGATGTGAGAGATTGATGCGATGAAAAGAGTATATGATGAGATATGATGACCTGACTGATGTGTCGTTATATGGATGCGAGTCGATAAGAGATAGTTGATACCTTGTCGGTCCCCTGATACGAGATTTATGCGGATATGACCTGAGAGATAGGTATATATATATATGGATAATGATTGCATAATGAGTGATATGCCGTACGAGACTTAGATCCGTACCCCCCGTTGTTGTATAGGTTGATAGAATCCCTATTTGTTTAATGCCGTCGTATGATGGGTTACCGTACGCGATGAGTTTTACCTATTGATTTATCCATACCCTTGATTAGAGTATGCCGTACGACGGATTGTACCGTACGTGATGTTGTGAGGCTGGATGCCGAATGATAGATTCACCGAATCGGTCATATTAGATACGTATACATTATAGCTTTTAGTTCACGATGTGCATTATGCTGCATTCATGTTATCCTCAATGCATTTCATATACCTGTGCTAGTACAACTACACCATTATCGATGATGCGTATGTTACACTCACACAGATTACCGGCTCACACACTTCATCATCGATAATTGCTATGTCACTTACACAATAAAATTGCTACATCATGCTATGATATATTGCTATGTGCACATCACTATACTAGGTTGCATTATATACTTGCTATGCTCACACCATTATGATATGGCGCATGATATACTTGCCAGGTTCACATCACTGTTCTATGCTGCATGAATTATTTGCTATGACTACATCACTATGCTATGTTCCATGATTTACTTGCTATGATCACATCACTGTTCCATATTGCATGATATACGGATATGCTTACATTCTGTTATATGTTGCATACATCATGCTTTATGATTATACGCATTGAGATATGTTGTTTTCATGAGATTTTGGATTTGAGAACCGTGGATATGTTTTCAAGAAATTATGTGTTGTTTGAAAACCCGGTTTCTCTTGATATGATATTTCAGTGCGTCCACCATGAGTTTTCTCGGTTCTGAGACTTGTGTTATATACCCGATGCGAGGAGTGGAGTGGGCCGTGTGCGGGTACATGGTAGGGCCCAGTATGGTTCCCCTCGGCAAGATGATCGCAGATGATGGCGATGAGCCTGGAAGGCTGGGCAAGTACCTACCGGTGATAGTATTTGGACTCGGCGGTTATCGTGGGGATACCGACCGGAGTGTTGTACGGACATGACATCAGGGCCAGTCGTGGTGACGACGCCTGAGTTATGAGGATTTACGTGTCGATGCTGGACACAGGTTTCATGATGTTTCGAGTGTCGGGGTTAGACACTCAGGTTTCCATGATTTGATGTGTCATTGATGGACACACATTCTTTGATATCCTCATATTTACCTGCATAAGCTTTTATGATATTTACATGCAGGAGTTGTTGTGTCAGTGGTTAACACATGGACGAGATCCACTGCATACATGCATTGATTATGTTGTTCGACGAGATCCACTGCATACATGCATTGATTATATTGTTCGATGATATCCACTTGCTGATAGGCATTTATTATGTGTTGTCACATATGTAGATACGGTCACCCTAGATATCATAGTATTACCTTATGATATAGTTGACCTAGGAAGTCGTTATTTATTTCGATTTCTACCTGTTGATGTTTTCTAATCACGAGTTGGCAACTCACCCCTGTTGTGCCACAGTTCTTGCAGGTTGTCCGCTTGGATCAGTAGCAGCATCGTTGGCACATAGCTTACTTTCGGGTGTTTTTCTTTGGTAGGTGGTACTTGTTGGATCGTGCCCCTCTCGTATTTGTTATTCATATTGTATCTAGTCGACTCCATCAAATTAGAACCTAGTAATTGTATATGTTGAAGACTTAGAAGACTTGTAGTTGTAAGACTTGAGTAATGGGTTTTATGTTCGCTTTTGGGGTTGATGTCTTGCTTTACTTTATTTCCTTGTGTAGATCTTCGCCGTTGGGCGTCGTATACTTGTTATTATACTTGTGGCGGTTGTTTCCGCCGTTGGGCGTGTTTCTCTCCCGTTTGGGGATGGTTTCTTTTTATTCTTTGTTGTACCCGTTTCGGGGCTAGTTTTTACAAAGGAAGTGCTGCCGAAATTTTTATGAAAACAAAAGAAAAGAAAAGAAAAATAAGTTTAAGGTTTTGTACTTAAGGTTTCCAAGTGTTGTATATATGTTTTCATTACATACTTCTGTTAGAAGGTTTAGATTTCTGGGTTTCGTCTTACTTAGGTTACGTTACGTCTGTAAACGTTTCGTAATTTAAGTGCTGGTCACGAGCTAATATTTTGGGCCGTGACAATGGTAATCTGGATATGCAATAATCATGCGAGATACTCTATCAAGTAGTACAAATACATGATGTAATGCATAAAAATGGATGCTGGGTATGGGATAAAATATATCATTAACACGAATAATCATCGTGGAAAAGCCCGGTGTCCATCAAATACACCCCACATCCTAATAACTCAGGCGCCGTCACACTAATCGGCCCTCATATCCTGTAGGTCTCATGGAACCTGAGTGCCCAACATCGGCACTCGAAAACATCATGAAATACTCGTGTCCAGCATCGACACGCAAAACCACATATATCGGGCTCCGTCAGTCCGGATCGGCCCACGGGCTCCGTCTGCGGGATCGGCCCTCGGGCTCCGGCAGTACGGGTCGGCCCCTATCCATCTCTCGACTCCGGTCGGTATCCTCCGGATAACCGCCAGGTCCAACCAATCACCGGTAGGTAGTGCTCACCCTGCCAGGCTCATTGTCTACACCACGAAAATTATTTCTCGCCCGGGGAACCATACCGGGTCCACTATGAACCCGCAAACGGATCATCCTCCTTCTCGAATTGGGTTTCTATCACACGTCTTAGAACCGAGAAAACGCATGGTAGACGCACTGAAATATCATATCAAAAGAACCGGGTTTTCAAAACAATGCATACTTTCTTGAAATTATACCACGGTTCTCAAATCCAATAAATCACATGAAATCCATAACTCAATGCGTAAATCCATGCAATATGATGTATGCAACATGAAGCCGTAATATGAGCATATCAAGGGAAAGCTGCTCTTTTAAATGAATACAGTTTTAAAATATGTCATGCGGTTCCTAATTCCCCAAAATCAAGTCCTACGTCATCAAGGATGCATATGTAGCTATAACAAGTATGGGTGTATGTAAGTACGTATGTACAAGTAGGTATGTGCGCAAGTATGTATGCATATGCAAGTATGAAGATGCAAGTATGTCAATACGCAAATAGGTATGCACACAAGGGAACAAAATCATGTCTAATCATCAATAATGAGGTAAGCTAAACGATGCATGGTTCATAGCAATTCTATAGTGTGAGTGTCATGGAAATTATTAGCGGTATTTGTGTGGCATACAGTTAGTGCTCGTGCAAGCATGAACCGTTAGTAACAGTGCTGTGTCTCATAAATACTACGTCCATATGCAATAAGAGAGGGGTATGCAACAATGGTACATATGCACAATCAATATATATGAATATAACATGCGGCTACAATATCCTACCAAGCCCTGACGCATAACGCCATAAGGGCAATTTTCCCGTAGATGTTAAATCTACTCACCGGTGATCTCAAGCTAAGTATATCCGACCACCTACTTCCCCTTCTTCGCGGCGTCCGAAGTCCCCGCCTACAATCCTAGAATTTGTTAGCTGTATGTATGCCCTAGAGGCCAGTATTGTACAGATGATGTATATAATATTGGATGCTTAGACATATATAGAGAGGACTTTCTTGCTCGATATGATAGTATGCTATCTGGTTGCTCTTTATCTTACTATGTATACTTGTCTCTTGATACTGTCTTAAGGTTACATGTTGGTAAAGCCCTTAGGATGTGTACTTGACTACCAGGACTATGATGTAGATCATACTAGTAGGGCCATGGTAGTCCATAAGTTCATCCTTTAATGTTCCTAGTCGTGGGTGTATCGAGACAGGGCATCGATATACCAGAGTAGACTTGCGTATACGCTTCTCGACCCATGAGATGGGCGATGGATGATCCCATATCCATTGGTGTTTGACATCAGAGATGGTACACGGGTGCTCAGTGGAGACTGGGTACACTGGACGGACTCGTAGAGAACTCCCAGATGGTATTATACCTCACGTCAGATGACAGTTCTCTGGTGACACTTATACATGTTAGTCTGTAGACCTGAGGTCGTCATAGAGTCTTGTGTGATTCCCACTGAGTTTTGATTTCCACCTTACCGCGTCCAAGAGGGCGTGCAAAACAGTGGTTTTTAGGTACAGTCCCGAGTCACATGGATGCAATGAGCGATAGGAGGGGTTTCGTCTCTCCCGGTATTGGGGGTTGATGTTGCGCTGTGTTCGATTGTCCATAATAGGGAAGTCCCTGTCCAGGGCTGTTTTAGAGATTTACTGGTAAGTATTACCAGTAGTTTCTCGACCCGTTATGAGCCTCACATCGGTATGACTTATCGGTTATTGGGGTCTGACGTTTACCACCCCTAGACTTGATATGCGACATATCAGACGAGGAGACCGGACTATACGGCAAGTGTTGCCGTCAGGCTTTTGCAGGAGTTGGAGCGAGCTTTCTTGCTCATCTTCTGATCGCTCAATATCCGGGTAGCCGTTACGTCCAGCTAGTACCACTGACGGCTTGTGGGTGCTTGATGTGAGCATCACCTACTGCCGGCGTATTGACGAGTCTTTAGAGTCCTACATAGAGGTTTTACTGGCTCAGGAAAAACGAAATAGGAGCGCATATGGGATATGTGCGGGACCGAGAATAATGCGAGTATGTGATACCACATTCTATTCTCGCAACTTTTATATCGGTCGGTTATATGTGATATAGCCGGGTTATTGAATCAAGTGTTGATTCGATAAGTTGATACATTTAGTATTAGTCGGTTATATATGATATAGCCGGATTATTAAATCAAGTGTTGATTTGATTATTTAGTGTATAATTGTATATTTAATATACTAATTTACATTAACTAATATTGGTTCACTTAAGCATTTGTTTTTCTCACATGTGCACAACTTAATATATATGTGATATATATTAAATAGTATTTTTCTTTTTGTATTATGGTTGTTGATACAACATACATGGATGTATGAGACTTACACGATGCTATTTGTGATATTGGGTTTTAATATTTAAAGTGAAAACAAAATTAGTGGAATATTAGATTATTGCATGAAGCTAGTGGAAGCTTATGGAAGCTTATGGATGCTTTGACTAAGTCCATTAGTTTTGTTTTACTTAAGACATTTAGTAACCTAACCATCACAATTAGCCATGGTTATGGCTCTACATGAGTTAGTATATGATACTCACTCACCATGGTTCACTCTTTCACTTGATCTTTATTCTCATTTCATTTTGGTTCATCTTCTTCCTCAAGCTTAAAAAGCTTGCTAGGGTTTTGATTAAGTGTGAAAGAAAAGTGAGAAAAGTGTAGGGTTCCTGGGCACACTCAAGAGGTTCTACAACTGATCAACCATGCCAAAATCAAAATTTCCATGTGCCAAAGAACCCTAATGCTAGATCGTTAACTAGAGGTAAGGCGAAACAAAATAAGTTAACAACTTAACTACAAGTGAAAGGGATTACAACCTTTGTAGATCCGGTCCTCCATTTCTTTAGCTCCATGATGACGTCCCTCCACTGTGATCATCGGGATCCCAGACTCTAACGTTGGTTTCATCGGAGAAATGAGCAGGCTAGGTCGTTGACTTCGGTGCCGAAGATGATCTACGTCGAGAAAACTCAAACTCAAGCTCCGTCTTCACTTGGTCATGAACCTTGTGAAGAGAACACCCTATACAACATGGCAAGTGGTAGAGGATGAAGAAATAGGAAATGGGTTCACTTTGGATTTGGATTTCTCACTTGATTTCATCACTTGAGAATTTTTAAGCAAGGTTTCTTCACTTCTTTAGGAAGAAGAAGAAGAAGAAAAGAAAATGAATTATGAATAATAGAAAATCAAGTGAAGCCTTATCATATTGCAACCATGGGTAAGTAAACTCATGTAGAGAGCAAACCATAGTTTAGCTAATGGTTAGGTCAAAAGAAAAAACAAAATGGTTAAGACTTTTCAAAGATGCTTGAAGCATCATGAAGCTTCTATCAAAGAAAGAAAAGCCACCATTTAGTTTTAATAAAAGAAAATAAATATAAATTAAAACCCTAACCATTAACTAAACATGGTGTAAAGCATACACACACCCAAGTTTGCATGTATCATCAAACATGATACAAACTAGTGCACAAACATATATCATATATACAATGTGCACAATCAAGTGAGAAAATCAATCTTAAGTGAACAATACTAGTCAATGTAAAGTAATATATGCAATATATAATTATACATTAAATCATTAAATCAACACTTGATTTAATGATCCGGTCATACTGCATATAACCGACTAATATCAAGTGTATCAATATATCGAATCAACATTTGATTCGGTAATCCGGCTATATCTTATATAACCGTCCGATGATACAAATCGCGAGAATAGAATTCAGTATCACATACTGGTATTATTCTCGGTCTCGCACATATCTCATATGCGCTCCTATTTCGTTTCGCTTGAGCCAGGAAACCTCTGTTTAGGACTCTAAAGACTCATCAATACGCCGGCAGTAGGTGATGATCATATCAAACACCCACAAGCCGCAAGCGGTCTGCTAAACTTAACGGCCACCCGGGTATTGAGCGATCAGAAGATCAACGAGCAAGCCCGCTCACACTCCTGTGAATCCAACCAGTAACACTTACCGTGCAGTCCGGTCTGTTCGTCTGATATGTCGCATATCTCGCCTAGGGGTGGTAAACGTCAGACCCCAATGCTTGATAAGTCATGCCGATATAAGGTCCATAACAAGCGTGAAACTACTGATAACTCTTACCAGTATATCACTGCAACCCTGGCCAGGGATTTCCAGTTATGGCCAGTCGAGCATAGCGCAACATCAACCCCCAATACCGGGAGAGACGAATCCCCTCCTATCGCTCATTGCCACCATGTGAATCGGGACTGTACCCAAAAACCACCTGTTTGCACGACTCAGTAGAGCCGTGGTAGGGTGGAAATCAAAGTACAGTGGGAGACACACAAGTCACTATGACAATCTCGGGTACTAAGCTGTACCAGTGTCACCAGAGAACTGCCATCTGACGTGAGGTATAATACCATCTGGGAGTTCTCGGCGAGTCTGTTCAGTGTACCCAGTCTCCACTGAGCACCCGCATACCATCTCTGATGTCAAACACCAATGGATATAGGATCATCCATCGCCCATCACATGGGTCGAGAAGATATACGCTAGTCTACTCTGGAATATCGATGCCCCGTCTCGATATTCCCACGACTAGGAACAATGAAGGATGTACTCATAAACTGTCCAGGCCCCACTAGTATGATCTACATCACAGTCCTGGAAGTCGAGTATACATCCTAAGGGCTTTATCAACATGTAACAGAGAGACAATAAGTATACATGTTAAGATAAAGAACAACCAGATAGCGTACTATCATGTCGAGCAAGAAAGTCCTACCTATATATGTCCCAGCATCCACTACAATATACATCCTATGTACAGTAATGGCCTCTAGGGCATACATATAACTAACAGTCTCCCACTTGCACTAGGGCCATCTGTAGCAGTGGTTGTAGTATCTAATACTCAACCATCCCATAATAGTCTCTCTCTGGGAAAAGGCCTTTGTGAGTGGATCCGCCGTGTTGTCCTCTGAGTCTACTCTCCTAACCTGGATCGCCCTGGAGATCAACTATCTCCATGATCAGGTCATGCTGCTTCAAAATATGTCTGGGTCACTAATGGGACCAGGGTTCCTGGGCAAAATCCACACTTCCATTGTCACACAATGGTAGGAACCTAGTTCATCTCATGAACCAATATACACCCAAACTTTCTCTTTGGTAGTATCTTTAATAGCTATGTTTACCAGCCTTTATCGTCTAGTTTGCCACGGTATCTAGCTTGGAACTCTTCCAACATACCGTCCCTTCACTGAGGGTAAAGACAATGCCTGCGACTGACATTCAGTCGTCCTTATCACCTTGGAAACTTTCCAGTGATTCTCCCCAGGATCGATTGATACCATTTCACTAAACCTAGTAAGAAGCCTAACATCCATTTAGATCTATTTCATAGATCCAAATCCCAGGATTTAAGAGGTATCACCTTTATCCTATTTGGAGAATCCTTGTGATAAGCGGAGATTAACCGAGCGTAGCATAGGAAACTCTTTCCCTATCAGGAGTATGTTGTCCACGTACAGTACGAGGATGACCACCTTACTCTCTACTACCTTTTTGTATGTACAAGGTTCATCTACCATTTTGATGAAGTCAAACTATTTGACTACTACATCAAAACAGATATTCCAACTCTGCGATGCCTGCTTTATCCTGCAAAGCAACTTGCATACGTTTCTGCTAATCCCACTGTTTACGAAGCCCTCTGGTTGTGTTCTTATAGACGTTCTCTTCTAAATCATTATTTAGAAAAACAGTCATGGCACCCAACCACCAGATATCGTAGTCATGGTATGTAGCAATGTCAAGTTGGATCCAGATGGACTTAAGCACAGCCACTGGAAAAGGTTTCATCATTATCCATGCCTGGTCGATGACGAAAACCTTTAACAAGTCTAGCTTTGAAAGTCTCAACTTTTCCATTTACACCAAGTAATCTTCTCAAGATATACTTGCTCCTGATGGGGATTTAACCCTTCAGATAAAGCAACCAAAGTCCATACTTTGTTGGTGTATAAGGATTCTATCTCAGATCGCTAAGCATCAAGCCATTCTTACAGAGTCCCCACTCTTGATGGCCTGCTCGAAATTAGTTGGGTCATCATCTCATGATTCAATCCTCGCTCCCACTGTCATCGAGAAACCGAAGTATCTCTCAGGAGGATGAGGAACCCTGCTAGATCGACGGAGAGGCTGAGGTTCGTCGGAATCTATTGAATTCTTTGGTTCTACCAAATCATCAGCTGCAGTTTGTATAGATGGAACCATTCCAGTTCTACATAACAGACCTTACCTCGATCTTGTCCGGATTTTGCTTTTGACATAGGCCGGACAATCCCAAATCTTAACTTACTTAAGAGATAGGCTTTTCCCATACCATATCTTATATGGAGTGGTAGGCACTGATTTGATTCGAATCCAATTCAATAGGTATGCAGCTTCCCAAGTGCATAACCCCTTAAAAGAAACAGGTAACTCAATAATACTCATCATAGAGCACATCATATCTAATATGGTGCAATTGCTCCGCCCCGATATACCAACGTGCTATGGTGTATACGGAGGAGTAATGCTGAGAGAGAATCTCATTCTCCTTTAGAATAGTCCAGGAATTCTATGCACAAGTATTATCCTCCCTGATCTTATCATAGGACATAATACTTCTACCCGGTTTTTGGTTATCTACTTCTAACTTATTTTCTATGAATATCTCAAAAGCTTCGGACTTATGTTTCAACAGAAACATATGACTGAATCTTGAGAGATTATCAGAGAATGTAATGAAGTACAAAGAACAGGTCCTGGCATATGTAGACAGGGGACCTTACATACATCATCATGTATCAGTCCCAAGAGTTTACTAACTCTTTCTCTGTTTCCAATAAACAGAGCTATGGTCATCTAATCTTTGTGACATGACTGGCAAGTTTCACAAGATGTAAATTCAAACTGATTTAAATATGCATCTAAATGTAACTTCAGCCAGTCGGGTCGCATTGATATGACCTAGTCTACAATGCCTCAAGAAGGATTCGTTCATTTCTGAACTCTTCCTCTTGTGTGTGTTCTGTATACCAGGAACTGTAGTTTGATTTAGAAAGTCAATGCTTTTTGATAACGTCCCTGAACCGATCAACTTTTGAAATGTTCAAAACAATATTCAACAATACAAAATTATATCCTTCTTTAATAAATAAAGAGATTGATATGATTTTGTATATCAGGTCCGGTATCTAATAGCATTTGTTCAGAATTAATGTATTTGGAAATACAGGGTGATAGTGACCAACAGACTTGGCTGCAACACTTGCACCGTTTTCTGTCTCATGAAACTTATCACCCGTTCTCAGTTCTCTACCTTTCTGTAGCCCATGTAACAGATTACATATGCTGGATCCTGATCCGGTATCTCATACCCAGGACGTAGAGGATACAGAGAAACAGTTCTTTGTAATGAACACACCCGAAGGAGATGCATCATATGCACTTTCTTCGTTTGGGTGGCATAGGAATTCTGGTATTCCACTATTTCCTGCTCGGTCTTATAACAATTATAAGTTGGAGCGGGACCAACGTTCCCCAGCTCAGTATAACAAGCGGGTTCGGTCAATTCATCCATATTATTATCTTGATTAAGGCGTGATATGGTCGCTACCTGGAGAGAGAGAGAGAAGAAAACACTCTGCGTGCGCTCTTGCAAGATTAGATTGGTTATTTATTTTATCTAATCAGGATGGCTCCCACTGTTTTTATCAAATCTTCCTTAAAACCCTAAAAGGAAAGACTAGCCGGAATTAATTACACTCTACAAGTTCGCCAATCTTTCAGCCAGGCCAGTGCCGGTACTTTGAGGGAGGTTCCCCGTGCTTTCGCACGGACCTAATTAAAGTAAACCTCGTTTTCCCAGGGGCGTAACCCCGTTGAAACCTTTCTAGACACCTACTTGATCGGCTAATTGCAAAGTGCAAAACTCTCCCAGGAGTAACAATTACTCGCAGTGGGTATCAGGATCCAACTATCATATAGAAGGTATGCAATCTCATTGCAAATTTCAATACTTGAAACTCCCAATAATGGTTTTTACCCCTAGCACTTATGACTTTGGTTAAGGTCAACAAATCATAAGCACTAGTCAAGTTCTACCCGTCATTTCGTGATTAATTAGACCCACCCACATGACCCTTGGCTAAGGTCAACAAAGCCACATGACTGTCCTAACTAATCGCATCATATGCGGTGTAGGAAGACATCACTTAGCTACCGTACACTACGCCTCGGCTATGGTCGACAAACGTAGCACGAATACTAAGTACTCTACTTCGTAAAATGACGGAGGGTTGCGGATGATTTTTATGAAAACCTTTAACGCTTTGAACTTGATCTCGTTGCGGAATCAAATGGTTTTTAAATGGAGTGTTTTTGAGGCTTTTCTAGTTTTGCTAAAGGGGTCACTCCCGGTGAAGGGATCGTTGGCCCTTTCCTCATCGAATAAGGGGCAGGATATATCATATATACCGCTGTGCAAAGCAAAAAACTATAAAAGCAATCAAAAGAAAAACCGAGGGTTGTAGCATCTGCCAGTTATTGCTAAAGGGGTCACTCCCGGTGAAGGGATCTCGGCCCTTTCCTTATCGAATAAGGTGCAGGATGTTCTACAAGGAACACCGCGATGCAAAGTAAGAACTGTAGCTACCTGTTTTATTTTTGAAATTCGATTCCACAACATCTTTTAGGTTTATTTTCTTTCATTAATCTCATTAATGAATGTCCCATCATTTAAGTCGACCTAAACATCACAGATAAATATAACTTATGCTTATGCCATCCGCATTCGCCTCGATGTCCCGTCTGCACCGTTAGGTTAGGTAACTAACGCCAGAGCGAGGCAGGGCTAGCGTGGGTGTAAAACATAAGCAGCGTCTATATAATATATCATATATACTATATACAATATCTATCTGAACATATCACATGATCACATCACAGATAACGCAGCAGAAAATATCATATGAAATATTGGATATACTAGGACGTCCGTGTTTTATTTTGAGCCTATATAAAACACGGATTCCACGGTCGTGATGAATAGCCAATCCCACACCCCTAGACCCCTACGAGAGCGGCAAGCAACCCTACCA
The DNA here is from genome assembly GCA_030015575.1 of Agapanthus africanus. Taxonomy (NCBI): domain Eukaryota; kingdom Viridiplantae; phylum Streptophyta; class Magnoliopsida; order Asparagales; family Amaryllidaceae; genus Agapanthus; species Agapanthus africanus. The sequence continues at coordinate 266,789,576 of CM057343.1, forward strand.
ATTCTAGGGTTAGGAGACCCGGACTCGACTCCTCGAGATGGTCTCCCACTGGACCCTAGAACCCGGTTACTTGTGCTCCCCTCCTTGGGTCTATCCTAATGCTGAAAAGTAAATAATATACAATGGTGACATCATCCTCAACCCTGAAGTGCCCCAATAAAAGAATATTACATACAAGTTTTTTACATGAATGAAAATGAAAAACACTCATCTCACATAAAAAACCCCGGCTATTCAAACACGACGATCCAATATAACATATCCAGCAACACATAACATCACATGTCATCAACGTAAGTAAATATGCTCATCCCAATTATCGTTGACATATAGCAACGAAACCGGCGATATCATATATTACACTTACGGTCACAGAAAAGAAAGTGTAAAACTACAACAGTTGGAATCCGCAACCTCCTTAGACATCGCATGCCTAACCAAATGAATTCCTTAGACATTGTATGCCTAACAATTATAAACCCCGCATTTTAGTCTCATCATCGAAAACTCTTTTCAAATCAAGTCGAGCAATTCAACAAGATTCCCGACATCCAGAACGAATGCTCGTCGCAAACTTTAGTAGACGGCCGCACCCCTGATACCGTCGACGAAGTGCACCAAGGCGGAACACCGCTGCCGCGAGCACCCGAATGGATGCTTTCGGCGACGGAGTTCTTCTACAGTCACTTGGTCGGGGCTATAGGGCGTGGCTATCTATTAAGTTTACCGGCGAGTATCCGCGTACGCTACATGATTGCAACAGACTTTTGATCACATCAAAATCCCGTGGCAACCGATCAAGTGAGACTAGACTGCTAGATTTATAACATTTAAATGTTGTTGATTCCAATTATTGTATCACATTCCAGATAAATAGAAAATGTTAAACTTTCCGATCGAACAGTCAAACACCCAAGTTTTCCCAAAACAACTCAACACTTGAAATAAGTTTAAAAACATCCATTTCATGCCACAGTACCAACGGTCCAACCGTAGAAGGGTCAAGCCAACGCCTCACATGTGGCACGCCGTACTGCCCCAAACCCTTAGGTTCAAAGGGCAGTTCAAGACGGTCACATAATCGAGTTAAGGTTTGTTGTCTTCTAGAGGGTCCATCGCGTTACTTGCACTACTTAGACGTTCTTAAACTAAGGAAAAATCCAACACTTGGAAATTTCCCGGTAGGGGAAAATGTGGGTATTTATATCCGGTCGAACCTTTTAACATGTTCTAAAATTACCCGGAAAAACACATAAACAAAGTTAAAATATCCGATCAAAACAACGAGTCCCCAATATACCCCAGATAACTCAACTCTTTAGTACAGATTAAAAATTCCCAGAAGAAACAGGAAACAGTTACGGGCATTACTGTGTGAAAAAGAATCCATAACCAATACATACGGCCGCGGAACCGCCGCCAAAAGCAGGGTTAGGCCGCGGTTCCACGGCGCTACATTAGAGTTAGGGCTTCGTTTTCTACAGTTTGCCTTATAATTTCCTGCTTAATTATATGAGCATTTTTAATTCACAAAAATCCACTGTTTTGAAAAATGTACAGAGATGGGTCAAGTTTAGGGTTTCGGGGTTCGATCGGATTTCTAATATCGTCTACACTTCGCCTAAAGCTCTAGCTAGGCTCTGATACCACTGTAGGGTTCCTGGGCACACTCAAGTGGTTCGACAACTGATCAACCATGCCAAAATCAAAATTTCCATATGCCAAAAAACCCTAATGCTAGATCGTTAACTAGAGGTAAGGCGAAACAGAACAAGTTAACAACTTAACTACAAGTGAAAGGGATTACAACCTTTGTAGATCAGATCCTCCACTTCTTTAGCTCCATGATGACGTCCCTCCGCTGCGATCAACGGGATCCCGGACTCTAGCGTTGGTTTCATCGGAGAAATGAGCGGGCTGGGTCGTTGACTTCGGTGCCGAAGATGATCTACGTCGAGGCAACTCAAACTCAAGCTTCGTCTTCACTTGGTCATGAACCTTGTGAAGAAAAAACCCTATACAATATGGAAAGTGGTAGAGGATGAAGAAATAGGAAGTGGGCTCACTTTGGATTTGGATTTCTCACTTGATTTCATCACTTGAGAATTTTCAAGAAAGGTTTCTTCACTTCTTTAGGAAGAAGAAGAAGAAGAAAAGAAAATGAATTATGAATAATAGAAAATCAAGTGAAACCTTATCATATTGCAACCATGGGTAAGTAAACTCATGTAAAGAACCATAGTTTAGGTAATGGTTAGGTCAAAAGAAAAAACAAAATGGTTAAGACTTTTCAAAGATGCTTGAAGCATCATGAAGCTTCTATCAAAGAAAGAAAAGCCACCATTTAGTTTTAGTAAAAGAAAATAAATATAAATTAAAACCCTAACCATTAACTAAACATGGTGTAAAGCATACACACACCCAAGTTTGCATGTATCATCAAACATGATACAAACTAGTGCATAAACATATATCATATATACAATGTGCACAATCAAGTGAGAAAATCAATCTTAAGTGAACAATACTAGTCGATGTAAAGTAATATATCCAATATATAATTATACATTAAATCATTAAATAAACACTTGATTTAATGATCCAGTCATACTGCATATAACCGACTAATATCAAGTGTATCAATATATCGAATCAACATTTGATTCGGTAACCCGGCTATATCTTATATAACCGTCCGATGATACAAATCGCGAGAATAGGATTCAGTATCACATATTGGTATTATTCTCGGTGCCGCACATATCTCATATGCGCTCCTATTTCGTTTCGCTTGAGCCAGGAAACCTCTGTGTAGGACTCTAAAGACTCGTCAATACGCCGGCAATAGGTGATGATCATATCAAATACCCACAAGCCGCAAGCGGTCTGCCAAACGTAACGGCCACCCCGGTATTGAGCGATCAAAAGATCAACGAGCAAGCCCGCTCACACTCCTGTGAATCCAACCAGAAACACTTACCGCACAGTCCGGTCTGTTCGTCTGATATGTCGCATATCTCGCCTAGGGGTTGTTAGTTATATGTTTGCCCTAGAGGCTATTACTATACATAGGATGTATATTGTAGTGGATGCTTGGACATATATAGGGAGGACTTTCTCGCTCGACATGATAGTATGCTATCTGGTTGCTCTTTACCTTAACGTGTACACTGATTGTGTCTCTGTTATATGTTGGTAAAGCTCTTAGGATGTGTACATGACTACCTGGACTATGATGCGGATCATACTAGTGGGGACATGGTAGTCCATAAGTACATCCTTCAAGGTCCCTAGTCGTGGGTGTATCTGTTAGTGTTTATGCCCTAGAAGGCCATTACTGTATCATACTAGTTTGTATATTACTTAATGGAAGCTTGGGATATTCACATGTATATAACAGTTTTGCTAAACATGGTAGTATGCTACTTGGTTATTCTATCTTAATATGTGAGTATACGTATTGATAGAGCTCTTAGGATCTTGCTTGACTACCGGCGTTGTGATGGCAGTCACACTAGTGGGGGCTGGGTAGTCTACAAGCACATCCTTATTCAGGTCCCTAGTCGTAGGATTATCGAGACAGGGCATCGATACTCCGGAGTAGACTAGTGTGTACGCTTCTCATCCCAGTTAGGGAGATGGTCTGTCCCACAGCCATCAGTACGTCGTACTGGAGATAGTATGCAGGTGCTCGTTAGGTTACGGGTACACCGGACAGGACTCACAGGGAACTGTTGGTTGGTTTTATACCAGTCGTCAGTGAGCAGTTCCCAGGTGACATGAGTACAGCATAGTCCGCAAACTTGACACTGCTACTTCGCCTCGAGTGTGTCCCACTGTTCTTAGATTGCTACCCTACCACGGCTCAAAGGAATCGTGCAAACAGGTAGCAGTTGGGTGCAGTCCCGAGCACTTGGAGGCAGTGGCGGTTAGACAGGATTCGTCTCTCCCGGTATTAGGGGTTGATATCGCGCTGTGTCAGAGAGCCATTACGCAAAGTCCCTGGCCAGGGCAAGCGAGATTTGCTGGTAGGTTCCAGTAGTTTCTCAGGGTGTAATGGGCTTCGCTCCGACACGACTTATACCGCTATTAGGGGACTGACGCTTGCCGCCCCCTAGGCCCGATATGCGATAGTCTTAGACGAACGGACCGGACTGTATGAAGATTGTCACATCAGACTCAGTAGGAGTTCGGATGGGTTTCCTCATCGGCCTTCTTATCGACATCTACCTGGGGACCGTTACGTACAGCTAGTGCCGCTTGCGGTCTGTGGTTAAACCCACTGCCAGCGTAGTAGTCGAGTCTCTAGAGTCCCACGCAGAGAGTTTCCCTACTCCAGGAGAAACGATAAAGAGGTCGTATGGTTTTACGACAAGGGTTCGGACGCATACGTGTGTTTACGCACGTACGACTTTCGGACAGTTTTTACTAGTCGGCTTTGGTTTAAGCCAGTTACTAGTATCCGGTTATTGGATTTATACAGTCTAAAGTTTTTCCGCGTTTTCGCGGATAGGAGGGGCGTTCTCGTAATTGCGCGAGAAGCTTCTAGAAGATGGTGACTAAGGAGGTTAAGGTGGCATATACATTGAATGAGATTAGTGAGTCATATGAGTGATTCATCCATGTCATTAATGCATCATAAATGCTTAATGACTCATGGTAATGAATCACCATTAGATATTTATGAAGCATGATTATTCATCATTTTTTTTCTTTTATTGATAAATCTTAATGCTTCATATATATTATGATAACTCATTTTCTCATATCAATTATTCTTCTCACCTTCTCTCTCCTCAAGCTTCCTCTCTTCAAACCCTAATCCTCCCCTCTCATGTGTTGAGTACAAGGATTAGTTAGACTACTTAATCCATAACCCTCACTCTATATCATCTAGGTATTTTGATTAGCACTTAAAGAAACCTAGTTGCCTCAAGTTTAGAGGCAAAGCTTGGAGTAAAGCTCTCGTGGTGGATCGTCTACTACTTGGAGAAGGCCGAAGAGGAGGTGGAGTTCGTAAAGACGAAGGACACGGTTCTTTAGGTATAATCCCTTTACATAGTAGTTGTTAACTTCTATGTTTGTTGTTAGTTATCGTTTAGCTTCGATTCTTGCGGTTAGTCGATGTTTAAGCAAAGAACAAGATCGTTTTTCATATTTCCGCCTCCCCGCAAGTCGTGGGGTGTTGTACATCGACTTACAGTGGTATCAGAGCCTCGCTAAACAATAAATAACTTACTTGCAAATTTGTATGAATTTCGAACGGAAAAAACGAAACCGGAAAAGCCCGAAATCACAAGTTTCTGTCGATTTTTAAATGAAGTCCAAAAATTTTTCAGGGATGTTCAGAAAGCTTGAAAAGACAGTAGAAGAACACCCAAGAAAATTGGGCCCCTGAATCGCTTAAAGTGCCGCGGAACCGCGGCGGATCCCACCGATCCGCCGCGATTCCGCCGCCGAGTTGGCGATTCAGGAACCCAATTTTCCTGTGTTGCTTCTCACTGATATTTGGTATTTTCTGGAATTTTTTATTTTTGCTCAGGTTTCAGATTTACAGAGAAGTATTGGAGAAAAATTAAAAGTGTTTAATCGATCGAAATTATACAGTATTTGCTTGTTGGATTATATCTGTGTTTGTATTATGTGTTCGTAAACCTCCCCTAACTGCTAGTATGTCGGTTGGCAGGGGGTTGCACATATCTGTAATGGATTTTATCTGTTTGTGTATATGAACTGTGTTGGACTGTTGTGATGTATAGCCGGGGTTATGTGATGGGTTATTATTTAATTCATTTGATGTAAATGTAATTTGTTGTAATATTATTTTGCGGGGCACATCCAGGTTGCGGTTGTAGCCACCGTTGTATTATTTCATTTTACTGTTTTTGCTCCTAGGACAGACCCAAGGTGGGGTGCACAAACTACCGGGTGGGTAGTTTGCCGTACCCGTTGGGGTCTTGGGTGGGGTAATGGCTATTCATCACAACTGTGTAATCCGTCTTTTGTTACAGGCTCAAAACAAACACGGATTGCTTGCACATCCAATTAAGTTCATCTGTGATCTGGAATGAATATCATTGCGTCAGACGAATGTAAAATATCTATATATATGATAGCTATTTAGACGTCACTTATGTTTTACACCCGCGCTAGCCCAGCCCCCGCTCTGTCGTTAGTTAAGTAACCTAACGGGTGATGACGGGACCCCGTGGCGAATGCGGATGGCATAAGAGGACGTTGTATTTTCGTTGTTTTCTGCAATGATAGGTTAATGATGGGACGCATTATTTATAATGCAAAGAAAATAAACCAAAAGTTTAATCGTTGGAACAATTTAAAAGAAACCACTCGGTTAATTTTAAAAACAGATATTTTTAAATACGGAGCTTTAACCACTCCTTTTAAAAGCTATCAGGTTCCTTCGGTTATATCAAGTTCACTACGTTCACGGTTTCGCCAAAACCAGTCGTAGCCCTCCGTCATTTCTTATGAATGGTCAATAGTATTCAAGCTATGTTTGTTGGCTTTCGTCAAGGCATAGTGTTTGGTAGCTGCTGGGGTATTCATTTGTTGCATAGATAGATGAGTTGGTTTGGGACAGTCGTATAACCTTGTTGGCTTTCGTTAAGGGTATATAAGGGTGGGTTCAAATTAACAAGATAATGATGGGCAGAACTTGACATGTGTTTTATGATTTGTTGGCTTTCGTCAAGGTCATAAGAACATGGGGCAAAAACATATATCGGGAATTTCTAAAGAAACTGAAATTTACAAAGAGATGCATACCATTTGGAGTTTGATGAATGTTGGTAGCATTCCTTCAACATTATCATACGATGATATTTGGAACCCGATCCTACTGTGAGTATATGCTACTTATCAGGATATTCGTCACTTAACGATCAATGCTATAAACCAAGTAGGTGTCAAGAAAAGTGTCAGCGGGGTTACGCCCCTAGAGAAAAGAGGTTCTTTAATTAAGGAACTTCGCGAAAGCGTTGGAAAACCTCCCTCGAAGTATCGACACTAGCCTGGCTGAACGGTTAAGCAAGAATTGTACAGTGAGAATAGTCCTGGCTAATTCTTCTTTTATGGTTTGAGGAAGGATTCGAGAAACAGCGGGAGACATCCAGTTTAGATAAATTAAAAACCAATCTAAACTTGCAAGAGCATCATGCTAAAGTGTTTTCTTCTCTCTCTCTCATTGCAGCGACGTTGTGACCATGACTAGGTTACATCTAGATAACAAGTTGACTGAATCTAACTTATATGACTGGCAAAGGTCTGTCCAGATGACCATTGCCTATGACAAGCTGGACCACCCTATTACTACTCAAGATCCCACCGTCCCAGGTCCAGTTTCCACCGTCGCGGATATGGATATCCGTCAGAAAAAGGAAAAGAATAAAGCGAAAGCCAAGTGCCTCGTGTTGGCTTCAGTTGATGGTATATACCAGAAGCAGCACGAGAAGATGGACTCTGTTTCCATCTTTCTCCATAACAAAGATTTATATGGAGAGCAATCTCATATCGCAAGATATGAGGCCTCGAACGAATTAATTCAAGCGAGGTCGGCTGACGGGTCATCTGTAAGGGACGACGTCCTTACGATGACTAGCTATATTAATGAGCTCAAGGACCTGGAGACCACGTTGGGAAACAGGTCATATACTGACTTATTTCCACAGTCCCTACCCTCTACTTACACCCTGAAAGAAACCAGGGAGACACAAGCTCTGCTTAATAGGGGACCTTCTTCTTCTTCATCCAAGGCGAAAGCAAAGGGTGAACGGAAGAAGACCTCTACAAAGCCGATATACGGTGTCAGCAAAGTAGGAGGAAAGAGAAGAGAAAAAGTTTTGGGACTTGGTATAAGTAAGGAGGGATATTCCTATTGTTATGGGAATGGACATTGGCAGAAAGATTGCAAGGCTTTTGAAGCCAGTAGCCAGGATACGAAGCATGTTGTGGATTCACCCTCAAGTGTGTTTGTAATTGAGAACTGTTTGTCAATTAACTCTACTTCCTGGGTACTAGATACCGGAGCAGGATCTCATATCTGTAATTCGTTACGTGCTTTGAGAAACCGTAAAGCTATAAGGATAGGTGATTTGTCTCTCAGAGTTGCAAACGGAATGAGCGTGGACGCTGAATCCGTGGGAGAATATCGCCTAGGTTTGACAAGTGGGCAGATATTGATTCTACGTAACTGTCTGTATGTACCTAGTTTGACTTGTAATATCATATCAGTGTCCTCACTATCAAGAGAGGGATATGACTTTACATTCGTAAGCGATGTAGTTCACATCCACCTAAATCAAGTTCTGATTGGGTCCGGTACATTGGATGACGGTATATACGTATTGAATCAAGCTCAGGTTTTCAATGTCCAGAACATACTTAAAAGAAAGTCTCCAGAAATAAATCAGGCTTTCTTATGGCATTGTAGACTAGGTCACATCAATGAAACACGATTAACAAAGTTACATAGAGAAGGATATTCGAATCCGTTCGAATATCAATCTTATGCCACTTGTGAATCTTGTCTCATGGGAAAGATGACAAAGACTCCGTTTACTGGACACGGAGTAAGAGCGAGCGAGCTCTTAGGACTCGTACACAGTGATGTGTATGGTCCAATGTCTACACACGCGCGAGGTGGTTATTCCTACTTCATTACTTTTACGGATGATTTCTCTAGGTATGGACATATCTTCTTGATGAAGCATAAATCCGAGGCCTTTGAGAAATTCCAAGAATACAAGAATGAAGTGGAAAACCAAACAGACAAAAGTATTAAGACACTAAGATCTGATCGAGGTGGTGAATACTTAAGTGCCGAGTTCCTGGGTTACTTAAAAGAGAAAGGAATTCTCTCTCAGCTTACTCCTCCATACACACCACAACACAACGGTGTATCGGAAAGGAGGAATCGAACCCTATTAGATATGGTTCGTTCCATGATGAGTAAGGCTGAGTTACCGCGATCATTCTGGGGTTATGCGCTAGAATCAACGGCATATCTTTTGAACAAAGTTCCAACCAAGACTGTGCCTACCACGCCATATCAGATGTGGAGTGGGAAGAAACCCTATCTTCAGTACCTGAAGACATGGGGATGTCCAGCTTTTGTAAAAAAGCAGCATCCGGACAAGCTCGAGGCACGCTCAGTAGAGTGTAAGTTTGTGGGATATCCAAAGAACTCCATGGGATATTGCTTCTACTACGCAGAGGAACAAAAGGTTTTTGTTTCTCGTCATGCCCGCTTCTTAGAAACTGAATTTTTAGAAAATCAGAAGAGTGGGAGCGCAGTAAACTGGAAGAAATTCCAGAACCACAAGTTGTTACTGAAAGTTTGGTAGAACAAGAAGTTTCAGAAGAAAGGGACATACCGGCGCCTATCCGCCGAAGTAGTAGGCAGTCTCATCCGCCCGAGAGATACTACGGTTTTCTCATAGACGGGGATCGAGAAGATTGCGTCATTGATAATGACGACCCTACTAGCTTCCAACAAGCCATTCAGAGCGGCGACTCGGTAAAATGGCTGGATGCAATGCGGACCGAAATGGAGTCCATGTACACTAACAAAGTATGGACTTTGGATACTGCTCCAGATGGGGTAAAACCCGTAGGATGCAAGTGGATCTTCAGAAAGAAGATTGGTGTAGATGGACAGGTTGAAACCTATAAAGCTAGACTTGTTGCAAAAGGTTTCCGTCAAAGACCTGGTTTGGACTATGACGAAACCTTTTCTCCAGTGGCTATGCTGAAATCCATTCGGGTCCTTCTTGCTATTGCTGCCTTCCACGATTATGAGATCTGGCAGATGGACGTAAAGACGGCCTTTCTAAATGGAAATTTAGAAGAGAGCGTCTATATGGATCAGCCAGAGGGATTCTTTCAGAGTGGGAGCAGCGGTAAAGTATGCAAGCTGCTTAGGTCCATTTATGGACTAAAGCAGGCGTCGTGGAGTTGGAACATCTGTTTTGATGATACTGTCAAAGAATTCGACTTTATCAAAAATCCAGATAAACCATGCATATACAGTAAGATTGTAGGGAGAGTTGTTGTATTCCTCGTCCTGTACGTGGATGACATTCCTCTAATAGGAAATGATATTCCTATGCTTCGGTCAGTCAAAAGATTCTTGTCACAGAAATTCTCCATGAAGGACCTGGGTGATGCCACCTACATTCTGGGGATCCAGATCTATCGTGATAGATCAAAGAGGATGTTGGGACTCTCACAGTCCAGGTACATAGACACCATATTGAAAAGATTCAGTATGGAAGATTCTAAGCGCGGTAACCTACCGGCTTGTCACGGAATCACCCTCTCCAAAGAGATGTCTCCCAAGACTGATTTGGAAAGGGAACGCATGTCGATTATACCCTACGCTTCTGCGGTAGGCTCTATAATGTATGCGATGTTATTTACCAGACCAGATGTAGCATACGCATTGAGCGTTGTAAGCCGGTATCAGGCAAACCCAGGGGAGAATCACTGGATAGCAGTAAAGAACATTCTCAAGTATCTGAGAAGGACTAAGGAGATATTCTTGGTTTACGGCGGAAAGGACCTCAAGATGGAGGCCTATGCTGATTCCGGCTTCCAGAGTGACAAGGTTGACTCCAAATCCATGTCGGGTTATGTCTTTACCCTCAATGGAGGGGCGGTCTGTTGGAAGAGTTCCGAGCAGGACACCGTTGCTGACTCAACGATGGAAGCGGAGTACATAGCTGCTTGCGATGCCGCAAAAGAAGCTGTCTGGATGAGAAGTTCCTCACAGAACTTCAGGTGGTTCCTACCAGTGTTGGTCCAATACCTCTGTATTGCGACAACAACGGCGCTATAGCTTTAGCGAAGGAACCCAGGTCCTATCAGAAGTCCAGACACATCTTAAGGCGGTATCACCTGATCAGGGAGATCGTAGATCGCCGGGAGATCGAGGTAAAGAGAGTAAATACATAGGATAACATTGCTGATCCATTCACTAAGGCCCTACCTCAGATTCAGTTCGAGAGGCTACTCGAGATCATCGGTCTTCGATACGCCAGTACATGGCCCTAGTGCAAGTGGGAGATTGTTAGTGTTTATGCCCTAGAAGGCCATTACTGTATCATACTAGTTTGTATATTACTTAATGGAAGCTTGGGATATTCACATGTATATAACAGTCTTGCTAAACATGGTAGTATGCTACTTGGTTATTCTATCTTAATATGTGAGTATACGTATTGATAGAGCTCTTAGGATCTTGCTTGACTACCGGCGTTGTGATGGCAGTCATACTAGTGGGGGCTGGGTAGTCTACAAGCACATCCTTATTCAGGTCCCTAGTCGTAGGATTATCGAGACAGGGCATCGATACTCCAGAGTAGACTAGTGTGTACGCTTCTCATCCCAGTTAGGGAGATGGTCTGTCCCACAGCCGTTAGTACGTCGTACTGGAGATAGTATGCAGGTGCTCGTTAGGTTACGGGTACACCGGACAGGACTCACAGGGAACTATTGGTTGGTTTTATACCAGTCGTCAGTGAGCAGTTCCCAGGTGACATGAGTACAGTATAGTCCGCAGACTTGACACTGCTACTTCGCCTCGAGTGTGTCCCACTGTTCTTAGATTGCTACCCTTCCACGGCTCAAAGGAGTCGTGCAAATAGGTAGCAGTTGGGTGCAGTCCCGAGCACTTGGAGGCAGTGGCGGTTAGACAGGATTCGTCTCTCCCGGTATTGGGGGTTGATATCGTGCTGTGTCAGAGAGCCATTACGCAAAGTCCCTGGCCAGGGCAAGCGAGATTTGCCGGTAGGTTCCAGTAGTTTCTCAGGGTGTAATGGGCTTCGCTCCGACACGACTTATACCGCTATTAGGGGACTGACGCTTGCCGCCCCCTAGGCCCGATATGCGATAGTCTTAGACGAACGGACCGGACTGTATGGAGATTGTCACATCAGACTCAGTAGCAGTACGGATGGGTTTCCTCATCGGCCTTCTTATCAACATCTACCTGGGGACCGTTACGTACAGCTAGTGCCGCTTAAGGTCTGTGGTTAAACCCACTGCCAGCGTAGTAGTCGTGTTTCTAGAGTCCCACGTAGAGAGTTTCCCTACTCCAGGCGAAACGATATAGAGGTCGTATGGTTTTACGACAAGGGTTCGGACGCATACGTGTGTTTACGCACGTACGACTTTCGGACAGTTTTTACTAGTCGGCTTTGGTTTAAGCCAGTTACTAGTATCCGGTTATTAGATTTATACAGTCTAAAGTTTTTCCGCGTTTTCGCGGATAGGAGGGACGTTCTCGTAATTGCACGAGAAGCTTCTAGAAGATGGTGACTAAGGAGGTTAAGGTGGCATATACATTGAATGAGATTAGTGAGTCATATGAGTGATTCATCCATATCATTAATGCATCATAAATGCTTAATGACTCATGGTAATGAATCACCATTAGATATTTATGAAGCATGATTATTCATCATTTGTTTTTCTTTTATTGATAAATCTTAATGCTTCATATATATTATGATAACTCATTTTCTCATATCAATTATTCTTCTCACCTTCTCTCTCCTCAAGCTTCCTCTCTTCAAACCCTAATCCTCCCCTCTCATATGTTGAGTACAAGGATTAGTTAGACTACTTAATCCATAACCCTCACTCTATATCATCTCGGTACTTTGATTAGCACTTAAAGAAACCTAGTTGCCTCAAGTTTAGAGCCAAAGCTTGGAGTAAAGCTCTCGTGGTGGATCGTCTACTACTTGGAGAAGGCCGAGGAGGAGGTGGAGTTCGTAAAGACGAAGGACACGGTTCTTTAGGTATAATCCCTTTACATAGTAGTTGTTAACTTCTATGTTTGTTGTTAGTTATCGTTTAGCTTCGATTCTTGCGGTTAGTCGATGTTTAAGCAAAGAACAAGATCGTTTTTCATATTTCCGCCTCCCCGCAAGTCGTGGGGTGTTGTACATCGACTTAGAGTATCGAGACGGGGCATCGATATACCAGAGTAGACTAGCGTATACCTTCTCGACCCATACAGATGGGCGATGGATGATCCCATATCCATTGGTGTTTGACATCAGAGATGATATACGGGTGCTCAGTGGAGACTGGGTACACTGGACGGACCCGCCGAAAACTCCCAGATGGTATTATACCTTACGTCAGATGGCAGTTCTCTGGTGACACTGGTACAGAGTAGTCTGTTGACCGGAGATAGTCATAGAGTCTTGTGTGATTCCCACTGTGCTTTGATTTCCATCTTACCACGTCCAAGAGGGCGTGCAAAACGTTGGTTTTTGGGTACAGTCCCGAATCACATGGAGGCAATGAGCGATAGGAGGGGATTCGTCTCTCCCAGTATAGGGAGTTGATGTTGCGCTGTGTTCGATTGGCTATAACCGGAAATCCCTGGCCAGGGTTGCTGAGATTTACTGGTAAGTGTTACCAGTAGTTTCTCGAACTGTTATAGACCTCATATCGACACGACTTATCGAGCTATTGGGGTCTGACGTTTACCACCCCTAGGCGAGATATGCGACATATCAGATGACGAGACCGGACTGTAAGGCAAGTGTTACTGGTTGGATTCACAGGAGTGTGAGCGGGCTTGCTCGTTGATCTTCTGATCGCTCAATACCCGGATGGCCGTTACGTTTAGCAGACCGCTTGCGGCTTGTGGGTGATTGATATGATCATCACCTACTGCCGGCGTATTGACGAGTCTTTAGAGTCCTACACAGAGGTTTCCTGCCTCAAGCGAAACGAAATAGGAGCGCATATGAGATATGTGCGGGACCGAGAATAATGCGTGTATGTGATACCGTATTCTATTCTCGTGATAAATGTATCGATTGGTTGTATACGATATAACCTAGTTATCGAATCGAGGATTGATTCGATAAGTCGATACATTGGATATTAGTCGGTCATATGCGATATGACCGGATCGTTAAATCAAGTGTTGATTTAATGATTTAATGTATAATTATATATTTGATATATTACTTTACATTAACTAGTATTGGTTCACTTAATATTATTTGTCTCACTTGTTTGTGCACATTGTATATATGATATATGTTTGTGCACTATTTTGTATCATGTTTGATGATACATGCAAACTTGGGTATGTGTATGCTTTGAACCATGTTTAGTTTAATGGTTAGGGTTTTTATTTATTTATTTATTTATCCATTTTGGCAAAAATAAAATGGTGGAATTCTTTGTTTTTATTTGAAGCTTCATGAAGCTTTGAAAAGTTCAAACCATTTTGTTTTTTCCTAAACCTAACTATTCACCTAAACCCTAGTTTAGTCTCTACACTAGTTACACTAACCCATGGTTGCTATATGATGAGATCACTTGATTTATTATTATTAATCAATTGATTTTATTATGCTTATCATATTCTTTTTCTTCTTCTTCTTCTTCAAGAAGAAGAAACCATGCTACCTCCAATGGTGTCATGATCAAAAGAGTGAGAAATCTATATCAAAAGAGTGAGAAATCTAAATCCAAAGTGAACCCACTTCCTATTTTTTCATCCTCTACCACTTGCCATGTAGTAGAGTGTGTTATCTTCACAAGTTCTATGACCAAGTGAAGATGGAGCTTGATCTTGAGTTGCCTCGACGTAGATCATCTTTGGCATCGAAGTCGACGATCTAGCCCGCCCATTTCTCCGATGAAACCGACGCTAGAATCCGGGATTCGATGATCGAAGCGGAGGGACGTCAACACGGAGCTAGAGAAGTGGAGGACTGGATCTACAAAGGTTGTATTTCCATTCACTTAGTACTAAAGCAGTTTAGTAGCTTGTTGTTTCGCCTAATTTCTAGTTAACGATCTACATTAGGGTTTCTCGGCACTGGAGAAATTAGAATTTGGCATGGTCGATGCCTTGTGGAACCTCTTGAGTGTGCCTAGGAACCCTAAAGTGGTATCAGAGCCTAGCTAGAGCCTTAGGCGAAGAGTAGACGATGTTAGAAGTCCGATCGAACCCGAAACCCTAATCCATTAACCCTCTCTGTACAATTTTTCAAAACTGTGAATTTTGTGAATTAAAAATATGCAGAAAAATTAGCAGGGTTTTCTAAGGGGTACTGTGCAAAATGAGCGCCTGAATCCACTAAAGCGCCGCGGAAGCGCGGCGCGAGCATGGCTCGTGCGGCGGTTCCGCGGCCATACAGTCAAGTTAGCCTTTGAAAATTGCACAGTAATTCCTATCTGTTAATGCTGTATTTTCTGGGAATTTTTAACTTCTACTCAAGAGTTGAGTTTTCTGGGTTGTATTGAGAGTTCGTAGATTCAATCGGATTGTCAAACATTGTCTATGTATTTTTCCGGGTAATTTTACAATATGTTAAAAAGTTCGACCGGATATAAATACCCACTTTTTCCTCTGCCGGGAAATTTCCAATTGTTGGATTTTTCCGTAGTTTAATGACGTTCTAAGTAGTGCAAGTAACGCGATGGTCCCTCTAGAAGACAAAAAACCTTAACTCGATTATGTGCCCGTCTTGAACTGCCCTTTGAACCATAGGGTTTGGGGCAGTACGGCGTGCCACATGTGAGGCGTTGGCTTGACCCTTCTACGGCTGGACCGTTGGTACTGAGGCATGAAGTGAATGTTTTCAAACTTATTTCATGTGTTGAGCTGTTTCGGGAAAACTTGGGTATTTGATTGTTCGATCGGAAAGTTTAACATTTTCTATTTATCTGGAATGTGATACAATATTTGGAATTCACAAGTAGTTATGAGATAACTAATATAAATGTTATAAATATAGCACTTTAGTCTCACTTGATCGGTTGCCATGGAATTTTGATGCGATCAAAAGTCCGTCGCAATCACGTAGCGTACGCGGATATTCGCCGGGTAAACTTAATAGACAGCCACGCCCCATAGCCCCGACCATGTGACTGTAGGAGAACCCCGTCGCCAAAAGCATCCGTTCGGATGCTCGCGGCAGCAGAGTTCCGCCTTGGTGCACTTCGTCGACGGCATCGGGGGTGCGGCCGCCTAATAAAGTTTGCGACGAGCATTCGATCAAAATGCCGGGAATCTTGTTGAATTGCCCGACATGATATTGAAAAGAGTTTTCGATAATGAGACTAAAATGCGGGGTTTATAATCGTTAGGCATACGATGTCTAAGGAATTCATTTGATTAGGCATGCGATGTCTAAAGAGGTTGCGGATTCCAACTGTTGTAGTTTTACACTTTCTTTTCTGCGACAGTAAGTGTAATATGTGATATCACCGGTTTCGTTGCTATATGTCAACGACAATTGGGATGCGCATATTTACTTACGTTGATGACATGTGATGTTATGTGTTGCTGGATATGTTATATTGGATCGTCGTGTTTGAATAGCCCGGGGGTTTTATGTGAGATGAGTGTTTTTCATTTTCATTCATGTAAAAACTTGTATGTAATATTCTTTAATTGGGGCACTTCCAGGTTGCGGAAGATGTCACCTTTTGTATATTATTTACTTTTCCGCACTAGGATAGACCCAAGGAGGAGGGCACAAGTAACCGGGTTCTGGAGTCCAGTGGGAGACCAACTCGAGGAGTCGAGTCCGGGTCTCCTAACTCTAGAATTGGTAGGGTTGCTTGCCGCTCTCGTAGGGGTCTAGGGGTGTGGGTTTGGCTATTCATCGCGACCGTGGAATCCGTGTTTTATACTGGCTCGTATTGAAAACACGGACGTCTTAGTATATCCAATGTTTCATATGTCTCTTCTGCTGTGATATCTGTGATATGATCATTTGATGTTCTGTGATAAATACTGTATTTAGTATATACGATATATTATATAGACGTTACTTATGTTTTACACCTGCGCTAGCCCTGCCCCTCTCTGCCGTTAGTTACCTAACCTAACGGTGCACGAGGGGACATCGAGGCGAATGCGGATGGCATAAGTGTACGTCGTATTTATCTGTGATGTTTAGGTAACTTTAATGATGGGACTTCATTAATATGATTAATGAAAGAAAAGAAACCTAAAGATGTTGTGGAATCGAATTTCAAAAATAAAACAGGTAGCTACAGTTCTTGCTTTGCACAGCGGTATATATAATATATCCTGCTCCTTATTCAATGAGGAAAGGGCCGACGATCCCTTCACCGGGAGTGACCCCTTTAGCAATAACTGGCAGATGCTACAACCCTCGGTTTGTCTTTTGATTGCTTCTATAGTTCTTGCTTTGCATATTGATATATATGATATATCCCGCACCTCATTCGACGAGGAAAGGGCCGACGATCCCTTCACCGGGAGTGACCCCTTTAGCAAAACTAGAAAAGCCTAAAAAAAACACTCCATTTTAAAATCATTTGATTCTACAACGATATCAAGTTCATTACGCAATAGGTTTTTAGAAAAAACTGTCGTAGCCCTCCGTCATTTCAGATAAGTCCTACTTAGTATTCGTGCTACGTTTGTTGACCTCCGTCAAGGCGTAGTGTGCGGTAGCTAACTAGTATTTATCTGCTTATGCATATGATGCAGATTGGGTTAGGATAGTCGTACGGCCTTGTTGACCTCCGTCAAGGATCGTACGGGTGGGTTTGATTCAATCAAGAAATGACGGGTTGAACTTGACTAGTAGCCTATGGTTTGTTGACCTCCGTTAAGGTCATAGGGTGCTAGGGGCAAAATTATCGGGAATTTCAAGTGTTGAAATTTGCAATGAGATTGCATACCTTCTATGAGATAGTTGGATTCCGATACCCGCTGTGAGTAAGAGTTACTCCTGGGAGAGTTTTACACATTACAATTAGCCGATCAAGTAGGTGTCTAGAAAGGTGTCAACGGGGTTACGCCTCTGGGAAAATGTGGTTTACATTAATTAGGTTCATGCGAAAGCACGA
The DNA here is from genome assembly GCA_030015575.1 of Agapanthus africanus. NCBI lineage: Eukaryota > Viridiplantae > Streptophyta > Magnoliopsida > Asparagales > Amaryllidaceae > Agapanthus > Agapanthus africanus. The sequence goes on from CM057343.1 coordinate 266,807,462, forward strand.
GGGACCTCCCTTAAAGTACCGACACTGGCCTGGATGAAAGATTGGCGAACTTGTAGCGTGTAATTAATCCCGGCTAGTCTTTCCTTTTAGGGTTTGAAGGAAAATTTGATAAAAACAGTGGGAGCCATCCTGATTAGATAAAATAATAACCAATCTGATCTTGCAAGAGCATACGCTGAGTGTTTTCTTCTCTCTCTCTCCAGGTAGCGACCATATCACACCTTAATCAAGATAATAATACGGATGTATTGACCGAACCCGCTTGTTATACTGAGCTGGGGAACGTTGGTCCCGCTCCAACTTATAATTGTTATAAGACAGAGCAGGAAATAGGGTATTACCAGAATTCCCGTGCCGCCCAAACGAAGAAAGTGCATGCTGATGCATCATCTTCGGGTGTGTTCATTACAAAGAATTGTTTCTCAATGTCCTTTACGTCCTGGGTATGAGATACCGGATCAGGATCCCACATTTGTAATCTGTTACATGGGCTACAGAAAGGTAGAGAACTGAGAACGGATGATAAGTTTCATGAGACAGAAAACGGTGCAAGTGTTGCAGCCAAGTCTGTTGGTCACTGTCACCCTGTATTTCCAAATACATTGATTCTGAACAAATGCTATTAGATACCGAACCTGATATACAAAATCATATCAATCTCTTTATTTATTGAAGAAAGGATATAATTTTGTATTGTTGGATAATGTTTTGAACATTTCCTATATCAAAAGTTGATCGGTTCAGGCACGTTATCTAAAAGCATTGACGTTCTAAATCAAATTACAGTTCTTAGTATACAAAACACATACAAGAGGAAGAGTTCAGAAATGAACGAATCCTTCTTAAGGTATTGTAGACTAGGTCATATCAATGCGGCCGGACTAGCTGAAGTTACATATAGATGCATATTTAAATTAGTTTGAATTTACATCTTGTGAAACTTGCTGGTCATGTCACAGAGATAAGATGACCATAGCTCTGTTTAATGGAAACAGAGAAAGAGTTAGTGAACTTTTAGGATAATACATGTTGATGTATGGAGGTCCCCTGTCTACACATACCAAGACCGGTTCTTTGTACTTCATTACATTCTTTGATGATCTCTCAAGATTCAGACATATGTTCCTGTTGAAACATAAGTCCGAAGCTTTTGAGATATTCACAGAATATAAGTTTGAAGTAGATAAGCAAAACTGGTATAAGTATTATGTCCTTTGATGTGATCAGGGAGGAGAATACTTGAGCACGGAAATCCTGGAATATTTTAAAGGAGAATGAGATTCTCTCTCAGCATTACTCCTCCATATACACCACAGCACGTCGGTGTATCGGGCGGAGCAATCACACCCTATATGATAAGGTGTGCTCTATGATGAGTACTACTGAGTTACCTTTTTTCTTTTTGGGAGTTATGCACTTGAGAAACTGCATACCTATTGAATAGGGTTTCAATCAAATCAGATGCCTACCACTTCATATGTGATATGGAAAGGGAAGAGCCCATATCTTAAGTTTGTTAAGATTTGGGGCTGTCCGGCCTATGTCTAAAAGCAAAATCCGTACAAGCTCGCGGCAAGGTCTGTAATGTAGAACTGGAAAGGTTCCACCTATACAAACTACAGCAGATGATTTGATAAAACCAAAGGATTCAATAGTTACCAACGAACCTCAGCCTCTCCGCCAATCTAGTAGGGTTCCTCACCCACCTGAGAGATACTTCGGTTTCTCTATGACAGGTGGGAGCGAGGATTGCATCATGAGATGATGACCCAACTAGTTTCGAGCTGGCCATCAGGAGTAAGACTCTATAAGAATGGCTAGATGCTTAGTGATCTGAGATGGAATCCTTATACACCAACAAAGTATGGACTTTGGTTGCTTTATCTGAAGGGTTAAATCCCCATCAGGAGCAAGTATATCTTGAGAAGATGTACTTGGTGTCCATGGAAAGGTTGAGACTTTCAAAGCTAGACTTGTTAAAGGTTTGCATCGTAGACCAGTTGTGGCTAATAATGAAACCTTTTCTGGGACCTATGCTTAAGTCCATCCAGATCCTACTTGCCACGGCTACATACCATGACTACGATATCTGGTGGTTGGGTGTCATGACAGCTTTTCTAAATAATTTTTTAGAAGAGTGCGTCTATAAGTACACAGCCAGAGGACTTCATAGACAGTGGGAGCAGCGGAAACGTGTGCAAGATGTTTTATGTGATAAAGCAGGCATCGCGGAGTTGGAACGTCTGTTTTGATGTGTTAGTCAAAGAGTTTGACATCATCAAAATGGTAGATGAACCTTGTATATACAAAAGGGTAGTAGAGTGTATGGTGGAGATCCTCGTAGAGTACGTGGATGACATACTCTTGATAGGGAAGGAATTTCCTATGCTACGCTCAGTCGATCTCCGCTTATCACAAGGATTATCCATATAGGATCAAAGTGATACCTTCTAAATCCTGAGTTATGATCTATGAGATAGATCTAATTGGATGTTAGGATTCTCACTAGCTGTAGTGGGATGGTATCAATTGATCCTGGGGAGAATCACTGTAAAGGTTCCAGGTGATAAGGACGACTGAATGCCAGTCGCAGGCATTGTCTTTGCCCTCAGTAAAGGGACAGTATGTTAGAAGAGTTCTAAGCTAGATACCGTGGCATACTAGACGATAAAGGAAAGATACATCGTTACCAAAGATGCTACCAAAGAGGCAGTCTGGGAGTATATTAGTTCATGAGATGAACTTCGTTCCTACCATTGTGTGACAATGGAGTTGTGGCTTATGCCTAGGAACGCCCGTCCCATCAGTGATCCAGACATATTCTAAGGCAGTGTCACCTGATCATGGAAACGTTTGATCTCCAAGGGATCGAGGTTAGGAGAGCAGACTCAGAGGACAACACGGCGGATCCACTCACAAAGGCCTTTTCCGAGAGAGAGACTTTTATGGGATGGTTGAGTATGAGATACTACAACCACTGCTATCAGATGGCCCTAGTGCAAGTGGGAGATTGTTAGTTATATGTATGCCCTAGAGGCCATTACTATACATAGGATGTATATTGTAGTGGATGCTTGGACATATATAGGGAGGACTTTCTCGCTCCACATGATAGTATGCTATCTGGTTGCTCTTTACCTTAACGTGTACACTGATTTTCTCTCTGTTACATGTTGGTAAAGCCCTTAGGATATGTACTTGACTACCTGGACTATGATGCGGATCATACTAGTGGGGACATGGTAGTACATAAGTACATCCTTCAAGGTCCCAAGTCGCGGGTGTATCGAGACGGAGCATCGATATACCAGAGTAGACTAGCGTATACCTTCTCGACCCATACAGATGGGCGATGGATGATCCTATATCCATTAGTGTTTGACATCAGAGATGATATACGGGTGCTCAGTGGAGACTGGGTACACTGGACGGACTCGCCGAGAACTCCTAGATGGTATTATACCTTACGTCAGATAGCAGTTCTCTGGTGACACTGGTACAGAGTAGTCTGTTGACCCGAGATCGTCATAGAGTCTTGTGTGATTCCCACTGTGCTTTGATTTCCACCTTACCATGTCCTAGAGGGCGCGCAAAACGGTGGTTTTTAGGTACAGTCCCGAATCACATGGAGGCAATGAGCGATATGAGGGGATTCGTCTCTCCCGGTATAGGGAGTTGATGTTGCGCTGTGTTCGATTGGCTATAACCGGAAATCCCTGGCCAGGGTTGCTGAGATTTACTGGTAAGTGTTACCAGTATTTTCTCGAACTGTTATAGACCTCATATCGACACGACTTATCGAGCTATTGGGGTCTGACGTTTACCACCCCTAGGCGAGATATGCGACAGATCAGACGACGAGACCGGACTGTACGGCAAGTGTTACTGGTTGGATTCACAGGAGTGTGAGCGGGCTTGCTCGTTGATCTTCTGATCGCTCAATACCCGGGTGGCCATTACGTTTAGCAGACCGCTTGCGACTTGTGGGTGATTGATATGATCATCACCTACTGCCGGCGTATTGACGAGTCTTTAGAGTCCTACACAGAGGTTTCCTGGCTCAAGCGAAACGAAATAGGAGCGCATATAAGATATGTGCGGGACCGAGAATAATGCGTGTATATGATACCGTATTCTATTCTCGTGATAAATGTATCGATTGGTTGTATGTGATATAACCTAGTTATCGAATCGAGGATTAATAAGTCGATACATTGGATATTAGTCGGTCATATGCGATATGACCGGATCGTTAAATCAAGTGTTGATTTAATGATTTAATGTATAATTATATATTTGATATATTACTTTACATTAACTAGTATTGGTTCACTTAAGATTATTTTTCTCACTTGTTTGTGCACATTGTATATATGATATATGTTTGTGCACTATTTTGTATCATGTTTGATGATACATGCAAACTTGGGTATGTGTTGTTGGATATAGTGCCCTCAGAGTCAATTATTGGATCAGAGGCACATGATTGCAATGATTGACGGGAGGACCTATCCCAGTAGGACAGTCTTACTCAAGATGATAGTATGCTATCTGGTTTATCTTTATCATCGTGTACTGCTTTAGGTGACCTTACGAGTCGCTATTACACGTTGATAGAGCCCCTAGGATTCTTGCTTGACTACCAGCAGTATGAGGGCGATCATATAGGTGAAAGCTGGAGTCTATAAGCACATCCTTAAAAGGTCCCTAGTCATGGGAGTTTCGAGACAGGGCATCGATTCTCCAGAGTAGACTAGTGTATAAAGTCGAGACCCTGACGAGGGGTGGTGGCCGGTCTCATAAGCCACTGGTGTCAGTTGGTTCACCTAAGATGTATACAGGTGCTCATTGGGTTATGAGTACACCGGACAGGACTCGCCGGGAACCTGCTAGTTGGGATTATACCAGACGTCAGATAGCAGTTCCCAGGTGACATGGGTACAGGTTAGTTCATTGACCTGAGATCGTCATTTGTCTCGTGTGAGTTCCCACTGTGCTTTGATTACTACCCTACCGCGCTCAAAGGAGACGTGCAAACAGGTTTTAGTTGGGTACAGTCCTGAGCCACATGGAGGCAGTGAGCGGATCTGCAGGGGTCCGTCTCTCCCGGTATCAGGGGTGAGGTCGCGCTGTGTCTAGAAGAGCCAGAACATGAAAAGTCCTTGGCCAAGGCAGGAGATTTGCTGGTAGGTATTCCAGTAGTATCTCAGGGTGTTCTGGGCTACACTCCGACACGACTTGTGTTAGTTGTATGTATGCCCTAGAGGCCAGTATTGTACAGATGATGTATATTATATTGGATGCTTGGACATATATAGAGATGACTTTCTTGCTCGATATGATAGTATGCTATCTGGTTGCTCTTTATCTTAACATGTACACTTGTCTCTTTAAACTGTCTTATAGTTACATGTTGATAAAGCCCTTAGGATGTGTACTTGACTACCTGGACTATGATGCAGATCATACTAATGGGGACATGGTAGTCCATAGGTACATCCTTCAAGGTCCCTAGTCGTGGGTGTATCGAGACGGGGCATCGATATACCAGTGTAGACTAGCGTATACGTTTCTCGACCCATGAGATGGGCGATGGATGATCCCATATCCATTGGTGTTTGACATCAGAGATGGTATACGGGTGCTCAGTAGAGACTGGGTACATTGGACGGACTCGCCGAGAACTCCCAGATTGTATTATACCTCACGTCAGATGGCAGTTCTCAGGTGACACTTGTGCAGGTTAGTCTGTAGACCCGAGATCGTCATAGAGTCTTGTGTGATTCCCACTGTGCTTTGATCTCCACCTTACCACGTCCATGAGGGCGTGCAAAACGGTGGTCTTTGGGTACAGTCCCGAGTCACATGGAGGCAATGAGCGATAGGAGGGGTTTCGTCTCTCCGGTATTGGGGGTTGATGTTGCGCTGTGCTCGATTGGCCGTAACAGGGAAGTCCCTGGCCAGGGCTGATCAGAGATTTGCTGGTAAGTGTTACCAGTAGTTTCTCGACCCGTTATAAGCCTCACATCGGCACGACTTATCGGTTATTGGGGTCTGACGTTTACCACCCCTAGACTTGATATGCGACATATCAGACGAACAGACCGGACTGTACGGTAAGTGTTAGTAGTTGGATTCACAGGAGTGTGAGCGGGCTAGCTCGTCGATCTTATGATCGCTCAATACCAGGATGGCCGTTACGTTTAGCAGACCGCTTGCGGCTTGTGGGTGCTTGATATGATCATCATCTGCTGCCGGCGTATTGACGAGTCTTTAGAGTCCTACACAGAGGTTTCCTGGCTCAAGCGAAACGAAATAGGAGCGCATATTAGATATGTGCAGGACCGAGAATAATGCGTGTATGTGATACCATATTCAATTCTCGCGATGAATGTTTCGATTGGTTGTATGAGATATAACCTAGTTATCGAATCATTGATTCGATAAATCGATACATTGTATACTAGTCGGTTATGTGCGACATGACCGGATCATTGAATCAAGTGTTGATTTAATGATTTAATGTATAATTATATATTTGATATATTACTTTGCATTAACTAGTATTGGTTCACTTTAAAATTATTTTCTCACTTGTATATCACATTGTATATGTGATATATTTTGTGTGCACTTGATTGTATCATGTTTGATGATACATTCTCACTTGGATTTGTGTAAAGACTTAAACCATGTTTAGTGAATGGTTAGGGTTTCTTATTTTCACTTAATTCTTTATCTTTTCCTTTTTGAGAAAAAGATATAAGAAAACAAAATGGTTTCTTTTTATCATGAAGCTTGTTGAAGCTTCATGAAGCTTTGACCAAGTGACCATTTTGTCTTCATGCTTAACCCTAACCATTCCCACTTACCATGGTCTATTCTCTACACTTGACCTTAGTTAGGATATGATAAGTATTGATTTCTTTTCTATTATGAAATACTTTTATCATATTCTATATTCATCTTCTCCTTCTTCTTCAAGAAAGAAAACTAGACTCCATTAATGGCATCTTGAGTTCTAAAGTGAGAAATCCAATTCTAAAGTGAACCCACCTCCTATTTCTTCATCCTCTACCTCTTGCCAAGTGGTCTTGGGTGTTTTCCTTCGACAAGTTTCACAACTTGGTGAAGTTGGAGCTTGATCTTGTGTATCCTCGACGTAGATCATCTTCGGCATCGTAGCCGACGACTTGTCCGCTCATTTCTCCGATGAAGCCGATGCTAGAGTCCGAGATCCGACTAGGACAGCGATAGAGGACATCTATGTGGAGCTAAAGAAGTGGAGAACCGGATCTACAAAGGTTGTAGCTTCTCACTTTTAGTAAGATGTTAACTAGCTTAACTTTTCGCCTAAAATTCTAGTTGACGATCCGTATTAGGTTTCTCGGCACTCATAAAATTTGAATTGGCATGGTTGATGCCTTGTGAGACTTCATTAGCGTGCCTAGGAACCCTACAGTGGTATCAGAGCCTAGCTAGAGCCTTAGGTAAAGTCGTAGACCGACGTCTTGAAACCCCGATCGAACCGAAAACCCTTAAAACCTAAGTGCTCTCTGGACTTTTTCTAAAACTGGGTTTTTTCCAGATTAAAAATGCTTAAAAAATTTAGCAGCGAATTATAAGAATTACGGTGCAAAATTTTCAAAATGAAGAGTCCAAAGTGCGGCGGAACCGCGGCAGAAGCCTGGCTTCTGCCGCTGTTCCGCGGCTGATCATGACGTCATCCTTCCCTGTTTGCACAGTAATTCCTATTTTATTATGCTGAGTTTTCTGGGAATTTTTAATTGACTCAAGAGTTGAGTGTTCTGGGGTTGCATTGGAAATCGATGATCGATCGGATTATCAAGCTTTGTCTATGTGTTTTTCTGGATATTTTAGAATATGTTAAAAAGTTCGACCGGATGTAAATACCCAATCTTTCCCCTGCCGGAAAATATCCAAGTGTTGGATTTTTCTGTGGTTTAAGGACGTTCTGAGTAGTGCAAGTAACGTGATGGTCCCTCTAGAAGACAACAAACCTTAACTCGATTATGTGACCGTCTTGAACTGCCCTTTGAACCTTCGGGTTTGGGGCAGTACGGCGTGCCACATTTGAGGCGTTGGCTTGACCCTTCTACGGCTGGACCGTTGGTACTGAGGCATGAAGTGAATGTCTTTGAACCTATTTCATGTGTTGATCGGTGTCGGGAAAACTTGGGTCTTTGAACCTATTTCATGTACTGAGGCATGAAGTTGTATGTATGCCCTAGAGGCCAGTATTGTACAGATGATGTATATTATATTGGATGCTTGGACATATATAGAGATTACTTTCTTGCTAGATATGATAGTATGCTATCTGGTTGCTCTTTATCTTAACATGTACACTTGTCTCTTTAAACTGTCTTATAGTTACATGTTGATATAGCCCTTAGGATGTGTACTTGACTACCTGGACTATGATGCAGATCATACTAATGGGGACATGGTAGTCCATAGGTACATCCTTCAAGGTCCTTAGTCGTAGGTGTATCGAGACGGGGCATCGATATACCAGTGTAGACTAGCGTATACGTTTCTCGACCCATGAGATGGGCGATGGATGATCCCATATCCATTGGTGTTTGACATCAGAGATGGTATACGGGTGCTCAGTAGAGACTGGGTACACTGGACGGACTCGCCGAGAACTCCCAGATGGTATTATACCTCACGTCAGATGGCAGTTCTCAGGTGACACTTGTGCAGGTTAGTCTGTAGACCCGAGATCGTCATAGAGTCTTGTGTGATTCCCACTGTGCTTTGATCTCCACCTTACCATGTCCATGAAGGCGTGCAAAACGGTGGTCTTTGGGTACAGTCCCGAGTCACATGGAGGCAATGAGCGATAGGAGGGGTTTCGTCTCTCCCGGTATTGGGGGTTGATGTTGCGCTGTGCTCGATTGGCCGTAACAGGGAAGTCCCTGGCCAGGGCTGATCAGAGATTTGCTGGTAAGTGTTACCAGTAGTTTCTCGACCCGTTATGAGCCTCACATCGGCACGACTTATCGGTTATTGGGGTCTGACGTTTACCACCCCTAGACTTGATATGCGACATATCAGACGAACAGACCGGACTGTACGGTAAGTGTTACTGGTTGGATTCACAGGAGTGTGAGCGGGCTAGCTCGTCGATCTTCTGATCGCTCAATACCCGGATGGCTGTTACGTTTAGCAGACCGCTTGAGGCTTGTGTGTGCTTGATATGATCATCATCTGCTGCCGGCGTATTGACGAGTCTTTAGAGTCCTACACAGAGGTTTCCTGGCTCAAGCGAAACGAAATAGGAGCGCATATGAGATATGTGCAGGACCGAGAATAATGCATGTATGTGATACCGTATTCCATTCTCACGATGAATGTTTCGATTGGTTGTATGAGATATAACCTAGTTATCGAATCATTGATTCGATAAATCGATACATTGTATACTAGTCGGTTATGTGCGACATGACCGGATCATTGAATCAAGTGTTGATTTAATGATTTAATGTATAATTATATATTTGATATATTACTTTGCATTAACTAGTATTGGTTCACTTTAAAGGGATTTTCTCACTTGTATAGCACATTCTATATGTGATATATTTTGTGTGCACTTGATTGTATCATGTTTGATGATACATTCTCACTTGGATTTGTGTAAAGACTTAAACCATGTTTAGTGAATGGTTAGGGTTTCTTATTTTCACTTAATTCTTTATCTTTTCCTTTTTGAGAAAAAGATATAAGAAAACAAAATGGTTTCTTTTTATCATGAAGCTTGTTGAAGCTTCATGAAGCTTTGACTAAGTGACCATTTTGTCTTCATGCTTAACCCTAACCATTCCCAGTTACCATGGTCTATTCTCTACACTTGACCTTAGTTAGGATATGATAAGTATTGATTTCTTTTCTATTATGAAATACTTTTATCATATTCTATATTCATCTTCTCCTTCTTCTTCAAGAAAGAAAACTAGACTCCATTAATGGCATCTTGAGTTCTAAAGTGAACCCACCTCCTAAAGTGAACCCACCTCCTATTTCTTCATCCTCTACCTCTTGCCAAGTGGTCTTGGGTGTTTTCTTCACAAGTTTCACAACTTGGTGAAGTTGGAGCTTGATCTTGTGTAACCTCGACGTAGATCATCTTCGGCATCGTAGCCGACGACTTGTCCGCTCATTTCTGCGATGAAGCCGATGCTAGAGTCTGAGATCCGACTAGGACAGCGAGAGGACGTCTACGTGGAGCTAAGGAAGTGGAGAACCGGATCTACAAAGGTTGTAGCTTCTCACTTTTAGTTAAGATGTTAACTAGCTTAACTTTTCGCCTAAAATTCTAGTTGACGATCCGTATTAGGGTTTCTCGGCACTCATAAAATTTGAAATTGGCATGGTTGATGCCTTGTGAGACTTCATTAGCGTGCCTAGAAACCCTACAACTTGTACCGTTATTGGGGGTCTGACTTTTACCAGCCCCCTAGGCCCGCCATGCGATACTCTTAGACGAACGGACCGGACTGTACGGATATTGTCACTGACAGGCTCAGTAGGGTGTCAGGATGAGTTCGCTCATCAACGTCCCTTTTGGTCAATACCTGGTAGCCCGTCATGTATTGGCTTCTACCTCTGACGTGCTAGTGGTTAAATCCACAACCATAGTATTGACGAGTCTTTAGAGTCCACCACACATATAGTTACTCAAGTTTCGGGCAAAACGCTATAGAGGCCGTATGGAGATATGGCAGGGTTCGATCAGATATGTGCGGTATTGCACGGATTGTGATCGGACGGTTTTTACTAGCCGGCTTTGGCTTAAGCCGGATCCTAGTATTTGATAGTGTAGATTTTGTCTCTTTGCATTTGTGTTCAGTGGGAATACAAATGCGGGCATGTATTTGCAGTAGCGGGGTTTTCCTGTAATTTATTATGGGATCGATTTTCTGAGGTTTCCAGTTTGCATTCCGTTCCGGGCGGTATTCCTTTGATCCTTCACGGCCGGACTTTTCCGATGGAAGGGGTTATTTGCAAGTTTGCAAATAACACATTGTGGAGGGGTTTCTTGCATTTGCATAGAATATGAAAGCATCTTTTTATTCCATTCTTTTCTATTATCATTTCATGCATTAATGAGATTAAGATTGATTTAGTGTATGATGTGAAGCTTGCTTTTGATGTGGTCACCACCCTTGATCTCCTACCATCACCTCCCTTCATGATTTGTATTTTTCCTCCACCATTTGATAAAAGAGGGGCCGGCCACTTCATTAGGGGAGAGAGAGGATCATTTTATTTTGATGAGGGAAAATTTGTTCATCTCATTTTTCATGCTACACAAATTCTAGCTCCACTTGGAATTTAAGTTCATTCTTTTCCTCCACATAACATGGCAACTTCTAAGCCCCAAAAGAGACAACCTACTACTCTAGTCTACAGCAAATCTTGGACGCGTCGGCTAGCCAACTTCGCTCCCGAGTTGCCTCGGTCAAGAGGTGGGAGCCCGTAAAAGATTCCGGCTACGTGGTGCCCTTTCCGACGAGGAGGAGATGAACGGAGTTTCCGCGGGAGATCGGAGTGGAGACGAAGACCGAAGGACACGGATCACTTGGTATAACTCTCTACCCATATTTTACTTTGCTAGTTGCTAGGTTAATGGCCTGATCCAGGAAAAAAGTGCGCGGTGGTGCCGGTTTGCTAGTTTGCAAAGTTTTTAGTTTCCGCGTTTCCGGCGTCGGATCGACGGCCGGGGCACCGCCGCGGACTTACATTGGTATCAGAGCCACGCCATTAACCATGCCTAGCTTGCTCTAGTGTGTTTAAAACCCGATCGAACAAAAATCGCAAAAACCGTATTTTCAGTGCACTGTTCTCTGTCGAAATTTTTTCAGCTCTAAAAATTTTTCAGGTTTTTGCAGAGACACGTGTAGGAAATTATAAGCATTCTGAGAAAATTTGGTGGCGTGATGTCACCATTCCACCGCGGAACCGCGGCCAAACCCACGCATTGGCCGCGGTTCCGCTGCCACTTTGACTTATCAACGCACCAAATTTTTCCAGTGAGCTGTTGGGTTGGAAATAGGGGTTTTGGGACATTCTTTTTGGGCCCAGATTTTCTGTAAGTGCTACAGTACTGCTTGGGGCCTATTTTGATAAATTTGTTCGATCGAATATTTTAAACATGTTAGTTCACAGTATTTACATTATATCTGCGACAGTGAATGTCACTCGATCGGTAAATCCAGTCTATCTGCTATAGCCTTTTTAGACGGATTTGCGAACGTGACATTCACGTTGATGTTCTGTGTTTTGCTATGATGTTGCGGATCGGTCGTGGGAATAGCCTGGATGCAATGTTAGTACAGTTTTGTTTTATATGTACATTTGATATTGCGGGGCGAGTGTCCGACATGTGGACTACCGTCACTGCATGTTTGTATTATTCTTTTGGGGCACGACTAGGTTGCGGTCGATGTACCCGTTGTATGTATATTTTACTTTCTGTACTAGGATTACCCCACGGAGGGGTGCACGGATAGCCGGGTTCTAGAGGGCAACGAGCCCGCATCTCATGGCGTTGAGACGGAGGGGGCTTTACTCTAGAATTGGCGGGCTATTCGCCGCACTCGTAGGGGGTATAGGATTGACCCAGGAGGGGTGCCCAAGTTACCGGATTCCGTGAAGTGCTGGGTGGTCCATTCACGTTGCTGATGGGGGCTGCCTCGCTTCAGGTTTTGGCGGGTGACTTGCCGCGCCCGTAGGGGTCTAGGATTTCATTGCACAGGCTATCCACACGACCAGGGGAACGTCGGGTTTCAGTAGAGGCTCTATGAAACCCGGGGATCCTAGATATCTGTATTGTTCTGTGATGCTGTACATTTCTGTGATGTTGCATTTTATCATGCCTTGAGCGAAATATTATATATTGATATATATACTAGTAGATGTTGTATATGTTTTGCATCCGCGCTAGTCCAGTCCCCGCTCTGTCGTTAGTTAGCTAACCTAACGGGTGATGACGGGACCCAGTGGCGAATGCGGATGGCATATATGTACGTTATTATTTTCGTTCTTTATTAGTGTGATCAATTGATGGGACTGCGTTGATTCGGATCAATGCAAGTTAAACAAGCCTATTCTGATGTTGTTGGAACATTTTTCAAAAAGCTGTTATTACAAGGGCGTTCTTTTTTGTTTTGCACAGTGGTATTCAGTTAGAATATCCTGCTCCTCAGTCGACGAAGCAAGGGCCGAGATCCCTTCACCGGGAGTGACCCCTTGGACAAAAGTTTGCGTCAGGGCAGTAACTTCACTATAGTCGTTTACTTTTGCTTTGCATCGTGGTATTCATTTGGAATATCCTACACCTCATTCTACGGGGAAAGAGCCGAGATCCCTTCACCGGGAGTTACCTCTTTAGCAAAGGTTTTTGTCACTATATTTTTAAAAAGCTATCAGTTCCTTCAACGATATCAAGTTCATTACGTTAAAGGTTTTCGCCAGAAACCATTCGTAGCCCTCCGTCGTTTCATATGGATAGTCAATAGTATTCAAGCTGTGTATGTTGGCCAAAGTCAAGGCACAGTGTTTGGTAGCTACTGGATATTCATATGCAGCATAGATAGATGCGTTGGTTTGGGACAGTCGTATAGCCTTGTTGGCCAAAGTCAAGGGCTTGTACGGGTGGGTTCAAATTAACCTGGATAATGACGGGTAGAACTTGACATGTGACTTATGATATGTTGGCCAAAGTCAAGGTCATAAGAGCATGGGGCAAAAATCCACATCGGGAGTTTCAAAAGAACTGAAACTTGCCAGATATGCGCATACCTTCTGGAGTGTGATAGCGTGAGCGGATTCCATCACGTTATCATGCGATGATAGTTGGATCCCGATTCCCACTGATGAGTTGGTTTACTCCTCGGGTGATCCCGGCTAATTCTTCTTTCAGGTTTGGGGAAGAATTTGACGTTACAGTGGGAGGTTTCCAGATTAGATAAAGTGATAACCATTCTGATCTAGGCTAGAGTGCACGCTGAGTGTTTCTTTTCTCTCTCTCTTTGGCAGCGACCATGGACCGACCCTTGACTATGACTCAGTGACCAAAATTAACCGAACCTTCTTAACATTGGCTTTTGGATTGTCAGAGTTGCAAACCTCATTGCCACTCCTACTTTTACCCTTTTCTCCAGGACACCCCGTATTACTGCGAACGTCCACTTCCATTGGACAAAACCATCGTATGGTTATATACGAACTCGATGGAATTCGAGGATGGTTTCCGGTTCTGGAGAAAACGAATAGGACTATTCAGTTGTCTTTTCCTTTTACCTTCTCTCAGGTTGCGAGTACTCCTTGGTTTAGAAGATAGTACACCTATTACGCAAATTGGATAGTCTTCTTCCAAACCATAGGCAGGTGCCGACCGGTAGGGAATGAAGAAAACCAGTTAGCCTAAACGATGTACAGAAGGTATTAAGTTAAAACAAAGAAAAGGATTTGTAAGAGGGCAAAGTAAATTGCGACTACTATTCACGACCAAACCAAGTATTTCTTCGCCAATCCTAAATCACCTTTGTATTTCTCCAGGACACTCCGTATCACTACGAAGATCCCAAGTTTATTGGATAATCCATCGTATGGTTATATACGAACTCGAAAGGAACTTGTTCCAGTTCGGGGATGGATCCTGGTTCAGGAGAAATAGGAATAAGGTTTATTCGGTTGTCTTTTATCTTCACCTTCTCTCGCATTGCGAGTGCTCCTAGGATTAGGGCAGTACACCCATTATGCTTATTGGATAGTCTTCTTCCAAACCATAGGCTGGTGCCGAACGGTAGGGAAGGTAGAAAACCATTTGGCCTAAAAGCGGTGTGCAGAAGGTAATGACTAAAGACATATAAAGGGATTTGGAGAGGTGGCAAAGAATTATACGGTTACAGTTGTGAATCTGGATAATGGAAGAGGCATTACTAGGAATACCAGGATACCCCATCGAAACATTTCAATGTTTCAGTTTCACTGTGTACTGTTAAATGAAAACTGATTTCCCAATTAGACACTTGCTCCAGGGTATGTATTTACCAGGTTTGATTCTCACATCTGTATGCTTTCACAGATGATGAGTGGGAGTAAGTTATTGGGAATTGGGTGATTGTCCTCATTATATCGGGATTCGTTGTAATTGGTGATATTTGAGGAAGTCACCTGGGTTGTTTGCCGGACGACAAATATTTGGTTTTGAATATCCGTTGTTATGCACCAATTTCAAATTGATATATCTGTACGTCTATTTTTATAGAGTGAGATATACCTATTTGAAATTATGTCTATGACATTTACCTATATCAGTGGATGGTTAGGTAAGGAGCATTGAACAGCGGTGTAATTCTTCTTAACCACAAGTACAGTTTTCAACCTACGACACACAGTGAATGAGTTATTAGACTCAGCGGACTTATACAGAGTATTGTATGTTGTCCAGTGTCCATTAGGACAGAGGGGTAGGTACTCATACTATATTCTGTTTACTTGTGACTTCTCTAGTTCTTAGACAGGTGTTTCGTAGAAACACAGGGTCTGAGTTTTGAGAAGTTATAGGTATAAGAATAAAGTAAAGAACCAGATATCGCAAGTATTAGGATTCTTCAAGGAGATCGAAGATGTAGATACTTGTGTATGGTATTCAGTTGATAGTAATGATTAAGAGAACTAGCTTCTTTTTCAGGTTACTCGTAATTGGAAGTACTCCTAAGTTGAGTAACGCTGATCGGCCTCTCTTCCATTTAGTTGACATGCACTGGAGACAGCTGCATGTTTTGAATCTGGTTCAATTAAATCAGTGCCTCTGTTTTTGTATTGGATATAGAACAGTTCATATCTTGACATTGTTAAGATACGGGGAGTTGTCCGGCTTATGCTTAAAACCAGACTCCAGATAACTCAAGGAACGTTTCTGTAATGGCTGTTTGTGGGTTGACCCGGGCTATGACGAGGGTTGACTTTCTACCATCTGGAAGATCAATAGTGATATTGTTCTTAACCCGCCACAGTTTTAATTAAAAATGGATTTTTTCAGAAAACAGTAGTGGGAGTATGGTAGAACTGGAAGTGATTCCATAACCGCAAACGATTACTGAAGATTTGATAAGAACCTAAAGATTCAATCTGGTTTGACATTCCATTGGCCACTCCGCAGATATGGTGGGTAACCTCAGGCACCCGAGAGGTACTTCGGTATGCTCAGGGACGGTGGCAGGGAGGTTCTTGTTTACCCAGACTTGTCATTGCTGTTATTCCAGACTGTGAGACCCGGCAGGAGGATGAGTATAGCGTCGTTCTAAACTAGCTTTAGAAGTGTACGTCTATATGACTTTGCCAGAGGGTTGTCGTGGTCAGTGGGAGCAGCGGAAGCATTGGTGGACAGGTGGCTTATGTCTATTTATAGACTAAAGCAGATATAGCGGAGATAGATCATCTATTTCTGACGTGACAGTCATAGGTTTGAATTCATCAGAATAGGGGATGGATCTGTTAAGAAGGTAGTAGGGTGTGATGTCCTGGTATTTGGATGACATACACAGAGTAGGAAGTGATATTCCTATACTACGATCGGTTATACTTTGGTCGTCACACAGTGGTTTCTCCACATAGGAATTGGATCTTATATCCTATATTCGGGTTACTAGATCTATGGTTTTAGATCTATGTTTGGGTGGTTTCCCAATCTGGGTACTTAGACAGCATTCTATGAGTATTTAGAATGGACGACTCCTGGCATGGTAGTGTACCTGCAGGTGATGGAATCACCCTCTCTAAAGGTGTCTTACAGACTAAAGGGGAGAGGGATACGCATGATTGGTAGATCACTTGCTTAGGCAATTGAGTTGATCATGAGATGTCAAGTACCACACCAGATGTTGTTCTTGCAGTAGATGCAATAAGTTGATATTGATTTAATCCTGGGGAAACAGTAGGAAGCAGTTTTAGAACATAAGTGGATGTTCTAGGGATATGATAACGACAGCCTCATTCAGGAGACGGTTATCATTCCAGGCTTCCAAGGTGACATGGACGACAGGTTGGTCGTCAGAGTTATAGTTTTCCCTCTGACGAGGGGCAGTATTTTGGACAGATGGTCCAGGTGGATACTGAGGGAAGGCATGGCGCAGGATACTGATTAAGTTAAGTTGACGATACAGTCTAAGAAGTTTGGATTTGGAGTTCATTTATGAGCTAGGTCCCATCAGATATCCAGACACATTCTAAGACAGGTATTGCTCATTTCGGGAGATGGCTTTCTCCGCGAACTTAAGATAAAAAGAGACATAGAAAGAAACATCACAGCGGATCCACTCACTGAGGCTATTCCTCGAACGCTATAGTTTCGCAAACGAGCTTTGTGAGACTGACTAGTAAAGGAGTTGGGTGTTCGGTATCACACGGGCTGTGAGTATACGACATTGCAATAATTAGCCTTGAGTGCAAGTGGGAGATTGTTGGATATAGTGCCCTCAGAGTCAATTATTGGATCATAGGCACGTGATTGCAATGATTGAGGGGAGGACCTATCCCAGTAGGACAGTCTTACTCAAGATGATAGTATGCTATCTGGTTTATCTTTATCATCGTGTACTGCTTTAGGTGACCTAACGAGTCGCTATTACACATTGATAGAGCCCCTAGGATTCTTGCTTGACTACCAGCAGTATGAGGGAGATCATATACGTGAGAGCTGGAGTCTATAAGCACATCTTTAAAAGGTCCCTAGTCGTAGGAGTTTCGAGACAGGGCATCGATTCTCCAGAGTAGACTAGTGTATACAGTCGAGACCCCGACGAGGGGCGGTGGCCGGTCTCACAAGCCACTGGTGTCAGTTGGTTCACCTAAGATGTATACAGGTGCTCATTGGGTTATGAGTACACCGGACAGGACTCGCAGGGAACCTGCTAGTTGGGATTATACCAGACGTCAGATAGCAGTTCCCAGGTGACATGTGTACAGGTTAGTTCATCGACCTGAGATCGTTATTTGTCTCGTGTGAGTTCCCACTGTGCTTTGATTACTACCCTACCGTGCTCAAAGGAGACGTGCAAACAGGTTTTAGTTGGGTACAGTCCCGAGCCACATGGAGGCAGTGAGCGGATCTGCAGGGGTTCGTCTCTCCCGGTATTGGGGGTGAGGTCGCGCTGTGTCTAGGAGAGCCAGAACATGAAAAGTCCTTGGCCAAGGCAGGAGATTTGCTGGTAGGTATTCTAGTAGTATCTCAGGGTGTTCTGGGCTACACTCCGACACGACTTGTACCGCTATTGGGGGTCTGACTTTTACTAACCCCCTAGGCCTGCCATGCGATACTCTTAGACGAACGGACCGGGCTGTATGGATATTGTCGCTGACAGGCTCAGTAGGGTGTCAGGATGAGTTCGTTCATCGACGTCCCTTTTGGTCAATACCTGGTAGCCCGTCACGTATTGGCTTATACCTCTGACGTGCTAGTGGTTAAATCCACAACCATAGTATTGACGAGTCTTTAGAGTCCACCACACATACAGTTACTCAAGTTTCGGGCGAAACGCTGTAGAGGCCGTATGGAGATATGGCAGGGTTCGATCAGATATGTGCGGTATTGCACGGATTGTGATCGGACGGTTTTTACTAGCCGGCTTTGGCTTAAGCCGGATCCTAGTATTTGATAGTGTAGATTTTGTCTCTTTGCATTTATGTTCAGTGGGAATACAAATGCGGGCATGTATTTGCAGTAGCGGGGTTTTCCTGTAATTTATTACGGGATCGGTTTTCTGAGGTTGCCAGTTTGCATTCCATTCCGGCCGGTTTTCCTTTGATCCTTCACGGCCGGACTTTTCCGATGGAAGGGGTTATTTGCAAGTTTGCAAATAACACATTGTGGAGGGGTTTCTTGCATTTGCATAGAATATGAAAGCATCTTTTTATTCCATTCTTTTCTATCATCATTTCATGCATTAATGAGATTAAGATTGATTTAGTGTATGATGTGAAGCTTGCTTTTGATGTGGTCACCACCCTTGATCTCCTACCATCACCTCCCTTCATGATTTGTATTTTTCCTCCACCATTTGATAAAAGAGGGGCCGGCCACTTCATTAGGGGAGAGAGAGGATCATTTTATTTTGATGAGGGAAAATTTGTTCGTCTCATTTTTCATGCTACACAAATTCTAGCTCCACTTGGAATTTAAGTTCATTCTTTTCCTCCACATACCATGGCAACTTCTAAGCCCCAAAAGAGACAACCTACTATTCTAGTCTACAGCAAATCTTGAACGCGTCGGCTAGCCAACTTCGCGCCCGAGTTGCCTCGGTCAAGAGGTGGGAGCCCGTAAAAGATTCCGGCTACGTGGTGCCCTTTCCGACGAGGAGGAGATGAACGGAGTTTCCGCGGGAGATCGGAGTGGAGACGAAGACCGAAGGACACGGATCGCTTGGTATAACTCTCTACCCGTATTTTACTTTGCTAGTTGCTTGGTTAATGGCCTGATCCGGGACAAAAGTGCGCGGTGGTGCCGGTTTGCTAGTTTGCAAAGTTTTTAGTTTTCGCGTTTCCGGCGTCGGATCGACGGCCGGGGCGCCGCCGCGGACTTACATGTGTATGCTTTGAACCATGTTTAGGTTAATGGTTAGGGTTTTTATTTATTTATTAATCCATATTGGCAAAAATAAAATGGTGGAATTCTTTGTTTTTATTTGAAGCTTCATGAAGCTTTGAAAAGTTCAAACCATTTTGTTTTTTCCTAAACCTAACCATTCACCTAAACCCTAGTTTAGTCTCTACACTAGTTACACTAACCCATGGTTGCTATATGATAAGATCACTTGATTTATTATTATTAATCAATTGATTTTATTATGCTTATCATATTCTTTTTCTTCTTCTTCTTCTTCTTCAAGAAGAAGAAACCATGCTACCTTCAATGGTGTCATGATCAAAAGAGTGAGAAATCCAAATCCAAAGTGAACCCACTTCCTATTTCTTCATCCTCTTCCACTTGCCATGTAGTAGAGTGTGTTATCTTCACAAGTTCTATGACGAAGTGAAGATGGAGCTTGATCTTGAGTTGCATCGACGTAGATCATCTTCGGCATCGAAGTCGACGACCTGGCCCGCCCATTTCTCCAATGAAACCGACGCTAGAGTCCGGGATCCGATGATCGCAGCGGAAGGACGTCAACACGGAGCAAGAGAAGTGGAGGACCGGATCTACAAAGGTTGTATTTCCATTCACTTAGTACTAAAGCAGTTTAGTAGCTTGTTGTTTCGCCTAATTTCTAGTTAACGATCTACATTAGGGTTTCTCGGCACTGGAAAAATAAGAATTTGGCATGGTCGATGCCTTGTGGAACCTCTTGAGTGTGCCTAGGAACCCTACAGGGGTGGTAAACGTCAGAACCCAATAGCTTGATAAGTCATGCCGATGTTGTAGGGTTCCTGGGCACACTAATGAGGTCTCACAAGGCATCAACCATGCCAATTTCAAATTTTACAAGTGCCGAGAAACCCTAATACGGATCGTTAACTAGAATTTTAGGCGAAACATGCGAATAGTTAACAACTTAACTAAAGGAACGGAAATACAACCTTTATAGATCCGGTTCTCCACCTCCATAGCGCCGCAATGAAGTCTCCTCGCTGTCCAAATCGAATCCCGGGCTCTAGCGTCGGCTTCATCGGAAAAATGGGCGGGCTAGGTCGTCGACTTCGATGCCGAAGATGATCTACGTCGAGGCATCACAAGATCAAGCTCCAACTTCACCAAGTCATGAAAATTGTGAAGAAAACACCCTATACTACTTGGCAAGAGGTAGAGGATGAAGAAATAGGAGGTGGGTTCACTTTAGAATTGGATTTCTCACTCATTTTCTCAAGTTACCATTGATGAAGCAAGCTTTTCTTCAAGTGAAGAAGAAGAAGAAGATAAAGATAATCATATGATAAGTGAAAAGAAAATAATACTTATCATATAATTAACCATGGTCAAGTGTAGAGAATTAACTAAGGTTATGTGAATGGTTAGGGTTAAAAGAAGAAGACAAAATGGTCACTTGGTCAAAGCTTCATAAAGCTTCAATATCAAACAAAGAAAGCCACCATTTTCTCTTTATCATTTTCTTTTGCCAAAATGAACAAAAGAAATAAATAAATGAATAAGTAAATAAACAAAACCCTAACGACTCATATAACCATGGTTTAATCTTTACACAAACTCAAGTTAACATGTATCATCAAACATGATACAATCAAGTGCACAAAAGTATATCACATATACAACTTGTGAACTTCAAGTGAGAAAATCCATTTAAAGTGAACCAATACTAGTTAATGCAAAGTAATATATCTAATATATAATTATGCATTAAATCATCAAATCAACACTTGATTTAACGATCCGGTCATATCGCATATGACCGACTAATATCCAATGTATCGATTTATCGAATCAATCCTTGATTCGATAACTAGGTTATATCGCATACAACCATTCGATACATTCATCGCGAGAATAGAATGCGGTATCACATACACGCATTATTCTCGGTCCCGCACATATCTCATATGCTCTCCTATTTCGTTTCGCTTGAGCCAGGAAACCTCTGTGTAAGACTCTAAAGACTCGTCAATACGCCGGCAGCAGGTGATGATCATATCAAACACCCACAAGCCGCAAGCGGTCTGCTAAACGTAACGGCCACCCGGGTATTAAGCGATCAGAAGATCTACGAGCAAGCCCGCTCACACTCCTGTGAATCCAACCAGTAACACTTACCGTACAGTCCGGTCTGATCGTCTGATATGTCGCATATCTTGCCTAGGGGTGGTAAACGTCAGACCCCAATAGCTCAATAAGTCGTGTCGATATGAGGCCTATAACAGTTCGAGAAACTACAGGTAACACTTAGCAGTAAATCTCAGCAACCCTGGCCAGGGATTTCCGGTTATAGCCAATCGGACACAGCGCAACATCAACTCCCTATACCGGGAGAGACGAATCCCCTCCAATCGCTCATTGCCTCCATGTGATTCGGGACTGTACCCAAAAACCACCGTTTTGCATGCCCTCTTGGACGTGGTAAGATGGAAATCAAAGCACAGTGGGAACCACACAAGACTCTATGACAATCTCGGGTCAACAGACTACTCTGTACCAGTGTCACCTGAGAACTGCTATCTGACGTGAGGTATAATGCCATCTGGGAGTTCTCGGTGAGTCCGTCCAGTGTACCCAGTCTCCACTGGGCACCCGCATATCATCTCTGATATCAAACGCCAATGGATATGGGATCATCCATCGCCCATCTGTATGGGTCGAGAAGGTATACGCTAGTCTACTCTGGTATATCGATGCCCCGTCTCGATACACCCACGACTAGGGACTTTGAAGGATGTACTTATGGACTACCATGTCCCCACTAGTATGATCCGCATCATAGTCCAGGTAGTCAAGTACACATCCTAAGGGCTTTACCAACATGTAACAGAGAGACAATCAGTGAACATGTTAAGGTAAAGATCAACTAGATAGCATACTATCATGTCGAGCAAGAAAGTCCTCCCTATATATGTCCCAGCATCCACTACAATATACATCCTATGTATGGCAATGGCCTCTAGGGCATACATATAACTAACAATCTCCCACTTGCACTAGGGCCATCTGATAGCAGTGGTTGTAGTATCTCATACTCAACCATCCCATAAAAGTCTCTCTCTGGGAAAAGGCCTTTGCGAGTGGATCCGCCGTGTTGTCCTCTGAGTCTACTCTCCTAACCTCGATCACCCTGGAGATCAACCATCTCCATGATCAGGTGATGCTGCCTTAGAATATGTCCGGATCACTGATGGGACGGACGTTCCTTGGCATAAGCCACAACTCCATTATCTCACAATGGTAGGAACGTAGTTCATCTAATGAACCAATATACATCCAGACTGCCTCTTTGGTAGCATCTTAAGTAGCGATGTATCGAGCCTTTATCGTCTAGTATGCCACGGTATCTAGCTTGGAACTCTTCCAACATACCGTCCCTTTACTGAGGGTAAAGACAATGCCTGTGACTGACTTTCAGTCGTCCTTATCACCTTAGAACACTTCCAGTGATTCTCCCCAGGATCGGTTGATACCATCTCACTACAACTAGTGAGTATCCTAATATCCAATTAGATCTATCTCATAGATCCAAAATCCAGGATTTAGGAGGTATCACTTTGATCCTATATGGAGAATCATTGTGATAAGCGGAGATTGACCGAGCGTAGCAGAGGAAACTCCTTCCCTATCAAGAGCATGTCATCCACGTACTTTACGAGGATCGTCACTATGCTCCCTACTACCTTTTTGTATATACAAGGTTCATCTACCATTTTGATGATGTCAAACTCTTTGACTAACACATCAAAACAGATGTTCCAACTCCACGATACCTGCTTTATCCTATAAAGCATCTTGTACACCTTTCCGCTGCTCCCACTGTCTACGAAGCCCTCTGGCTGTGTACTTATAGACGTTCTATTCTAAAACATCATTTAGAAAAGCAGTCATGGCACCCAACCGCCAGATATCGTAGTCATGGTATATAGCCGTGGCAAGTAGGATCTGGATGGACTTAAGCATAGCCACTTGAAAAGGTTTCATCATTATCCACGCCTGGTCGATGATGAAAAGCTTTAACAAGTCTAGCTTTGAAAGTCTCAACTTTTCCATCTACACCAAGTAATCTTCTCAAGATATACTTGCTTCTGATGGGGATTTAACCCTTCAGATATAGCAACCAAAGTCCATACTTTGTTGGTGTACATGGATTCCATCTCAGATCGCTAAGCATCCAGCCATTCTTACAGAGTCCCACTCCTGATGGCCAGCTCGAAACTAGTTGGGTCATCATCTCATGATGCAATCCTCGCTCCCACTGTCATAGAGTAACCGAAGTATCTCTCAGGTGGGTGAGGAACCTTACTAGATCGGCGGAGAGGCTGAGGTTCGTTGGTAACTATTGAATCCTTTGGTTCTTTCAAATCATCAGCCGTAGTTTGTATAGCTGGAACCTTTCCAGTTGTACATAACAGACCTTGCCTCGAGCTTGTCCGGATTATGCTTTTAGACATAGCCCGGACAACCCCAAATCTTAACCAACTTAAGATATGGGCTCTTCCCTTTCCATATCGCATATGAAGCGGTAGGCAACTGATTTGATTGGAACCCAATTCAATTGGTATGCAGCTTCTCAAGTGCATAACTCCCAAAAGGAAATAGGAAACACAGTAGTACTCATCATAGAGCACACCATATCATATAGGGTGCTATTGCTCCGTCCCGATATACCATCGTGCTATGGTGTATACGGAGGAGTAATGCTGAGAGAGAATCTCATTTTCCTTTAGAAAAGTCCAAGAATTCCGTGCTTAAGTATTCTCCTCCTTGATCTCATCAAAGGACATAATACTTATACCCGTATTGGTTCTCTACTTCTAACTTATATTCTGTGAATATCTCAAAAGGTTCTGACTTGTGTTTCAACAGGAACATATGTCTGAATCTTGAGAGATCATCAGAGAATGTAATGAAGTAGAAAGAACCGGTCTTGGCATATGTAGACAGGGGACCTTTATACATCAACATGTATCATCCCAAGAGTTCACCAACTCTTTCTCTGTTTCCTTTAAACAGAGCTGGTGTCATTATATCTTTGTGACATGACTGGCAAGTTTCACAAGATGTAAATTCAAACTGATTTAAATATGCATCTAAATGTAACTTCAGTTAGTCGGGTCGCATAGATATGACCTAGTCTACAATGCCTCAAGAAGGATTCGTTCATTTCTGAACTCTTCCTCTTGTGTGTGTTCTGTATACAAAAGAACTATAGTTTGATTTAGAACACCAATGCTTTTTAGATAACGTGCCTGAACCGATCAACTTTTGATATAGGAAATGTTCAAAACATTATCCAACGATACAAAATTATATCCTTTCTTTACTAATAAAGAGACTGATATGATTTTGTATATCAGGTTCGGTATCTAATAACATTCGTTCAGAATCAATGTATTTGGAATACAGGGTGACAGTGACCAACAGACTTGGCTGCAACACTTACCCCGTTTTCTGCCTCATGAAACTTATCACCCGTTCTCAGTTTTTCTGCCTTTTTGCAGCCCTATGTAACAGATTACATATCTGGGATCCTGATCCGGTATCATATACCCAGGATGCCAAGGATACTGAGAAACAGTTCTTTGTAATGAACACACCCGAAGATGATGCATCAGCATGCACTCTCTTCGTTTGGGCGGCACGGGAATTCTGGTAATCCCCAATTTCCTGCTATGTTTTATAACAATTATAAGTCGGAGCGGGACCAACGTTCCCCAGCTCAGTATAACAAGCGGGTTCGGTCAATATATCCGTATTATTATCTTGATTAAGGCGTGATATGGTCGCTACCTGGAGAGAGAGAGAAGAAAACACTCAGCGTGCGCTCTTGCAAGAATAGATTGGTTATTATTTTATCTAATCAGGATGGCTCCCACTGTTTTTGTCAAATCTTCCTTCAAACCCTAAAAGGAAAGACTGGCCGGGATTAATTACACACTACAAGTTCGCCAATCTTTCAGCCAGGCCAGTGTCGGTACTTTGAGGGAGGTCCCCCGTGCTTTCGCACGAACCTAATTAATGTAAACCTCGTTTTCCCAGAGGCATAACCTCGTTAACACCTTTCTAGACACCTACTTGATCGGCTAATTGTAATGTGTAAAACTCTCCCAGGAGTAACTCTTACTCTCAGTGGGTATCGGGATCCAACTATCTCATAGAAGGTATGCAATCTCATTGCAAATTTCAACACTTGAAATTCCCGATAATATTTTGCCCCAAGCGATCTATGACCTTGACTGAGTCAACAAATCATAGACCACAAGTAAAGTTCAACCCGTCATTTCTCGATTGAATTAAACCCACCCGCACGACCCTTGACTGAGTCAACAAGGCCGCACGACTACCCTAATCCAATCGCATCATATGCTTTGCAGATAAGCACTAATCAGCTACCGCACACTACGCCTTGACTGAGTCAACAAACGCAGCACGAATACTAACTAGGACTTATCTGAAATGACGGAGGGCTACGTCAGGTTTTTAAGAAAACCTTTTGCGTAATAAACTTTATATCGTTGTAGAATCAAATGATTTTAAAATGGAGTGCTTTTGAGGCTTTTCTAGTTTTGCTAAAGGAGTCACTCCCGGTGAAGGGATCGTCGGTCCTTTCCTCGTCGAATGAGGTGCGGGATATATCATATATATCACTGTGCAAAGCAAAAACACTTAAAAGAAATCAAAAGACAAACCGAGTGTGTAGCATCTGGCAGTTATTGCTAAAGGAGTCACTCCCTGTGAAGGGATCTCGGTCCTTTCCTCATCGAATAAGGTGCAGGATATATCATATATACCTCTGTGCAAAGCAAGAACTGTAGCTACCTGTTTTATTTTGAAATTCGATTCTACAACATCTTAGGTTTCTTTTATTTTCATTAATCTCATTAATGAAGTCCTATCATTTAAATACCTAAACATCACAGATAAATACGACGTACACTTATGCCATCCGCATTCGCCTCGATGTCCCCTCGTGCACCGTTAGGTTAGGTGACTAACGGCAGAGCGGGGCAGGGCTAGCGCGGGTGTAAAACATAAGTAACGCCTATATAATATATCATATATACTATATACAGTATCCATCACAGAACATCTCATGATCACATCACAGATATCGCAGCAGAAGAAACATATGAAATATTGGATATACTAGGACGTCCGTGTTTTCAATACGAGCCAGTATAAAACACGGATTCCACGGTCGTGATGAATAGCCAAACCCACACCCCTAGACCCCTACGAGAGAGGCAAGAAACCCTACCAATTCTGGAGTTAGGAGACCCGGACTCGACTCCTCGAGTTGGTCTCCCACTGGACTCCAGAACCCGGTTACTTGTGCTCCCCTGCTTGGGTCTATCCTAGTGCGGAAAAGTAAATAATATACAAAGGGTGACATTTTCCGCAACCTGGAAGTGCCCCAATAAAAGAATATTACATACAAGTTTTTACATGAATGAAAATGAAAAAACACTCATCTCACATAAAACCCCCGGCTATTCAAACACGACTATCCAATATAACATATCCAGCAACAAATAACATCACATGTCATCAACGTAAGTAAATATGCACATCCCAATTTTCGTTGACATATAGCAACGAAACCGGCGACATCATATATTACACTTACGGTCACAGAAAAGAAAGTGAAAAACTACAACAGTTGGAATCCGCAATCTGCATAGACATCGCATGCCTAATCAAATGAATACCTTAGACATCGCATGCCTAACAATTATAAACCCCGCATTTTAGTCTCAAAATCGAAAACACTTTTCAATATCAAGTCGGGCAATTCAACAAGATTCCCGACATCATGATCGAATGCTCGTCGCAAACTTTAGTAGACGGCCGCACCCCCGACGCCGTCGACGAAGTGCACCAAGGCGGAACACCGCTACCGCGAGCACCCAAACGTATGCTTTCGGCGACGGGGTTCTCCTACAGTCACTTAGTCGGGGCTAAGGGGTGTAGCTGTCTATTAAGTTTACCCGGCGAGTATTCGCGTACGCTACGTGATTGCGACGGACTTTTGATCACATCAAAATTCCGTGGCAATCGATCAAGTGAGGCTAAAGTGCTATGTTTATAACATTCATTCAGTTATCTCATAACTACTTGTGAATTCCAATTATTGTATCACATTCCGGATAAATAGAAAATGTTAAACTTTCCGATCGAACTATCGAACACCCAAGTTTTCCCGAAACAGCTCATCACATGAAATAAGTCTAAAAACATTCAGTTCGTGCCTCAGTACCAACGGTCCAGCCGTAGAAGGGTCAAGCCAACGCCTCACATGTGGCACGCCGTACTGCCCCAAACCCTAAGGTTCAAAGGGCAGTTCAAGACGGTCACATAATCGAGTTAAGGTTTGTTGTCTTCTAGAGGGACCATCGCATTACTTGCACTACTTAGAACGTTATTAAACCATGAAAAGATCCAACACTTGGAAATTTCCCGACAGGGAAAAAAGTGGGTATTTATATCCAGTCGAACTTTTTAACAGTTTCTAAAATATCCGGAAAAACATAAACGAAGTTAAATTATCCGATCAAATTAACGAATCCCCAATAAAACCCTAAAAAACTCAACACTTGAGTGGAATTAAAAAATTCACATAAAAAATTGCCAAGAAAGGACCTAAGAATAAATATATGAAATTTGAGGGACTAAGTCCAAATTTAGGCCGCGGAAGCGCCGCCGAACCCCTGGTTTGGCCGCGGTTCCGCGGTCGAATTATGGAATTAGGAGCCCAAACTTCACAGTAATTCTTAGTTTTTCCTGCTTATTTTTCTGCATATTTTTAATTCACAAAATTCAACAGTTTTCAAAAATGTACAGAGAGCGATTTTGCAATGGGGTTTCGGTTCGATCGGATTTCTAACTCCGTCTACGCATCGCCTAAGGCTCTAGCTAGGCTCTGATACCACTGCAGGGTTCCTGGGCACACTAATGAGGTCTCACAAGGCATCAACCATGCCAATTTCAAATTTTACAAGTGCCGAGAAACCCTAATACGGATCGTTAACTAGAATTTTAGGCGAAACATGCGAATAGTTAACTTAACTAAAGGAACGGAAATACAACCTTTGTAGATCCGGTTCTCCACATCCATAGCGCCGCAATGAAGTCTCCTCGCTGTCCAAATCGAATCCCGGGCTCTAGCGTCGGCTTCATCGGAAAAATGGGCGGGCTAGGTCGTCGACTTCGATGCCGAAGATGATCTACGTCGAGGCATCACAAGATCAAGCTCCAACTTCACCAAGTCATGAAACTTGTGAAGAAAACACCCTATACTACTTGGCAAGAGGTAGAGGATGAAGAAATAGGAGGTGGGTTCACTTTAGAATTGGATTTCTCACTCATTTTCTCAAGTTACCATTGATGAAGCAAGCTTTTCTTCAAGTGAAGAAGAAGAAGAAGATAAAGATAATCATATGATAAGTGAAAAGAAAATAATACTTATTATATAATTAACCATGGTCAAGTGTAGAGAATTAACTAAGGTTATGTGAATGGTTAGGGTTAAAAGAAGAAGACAAAATGGTCACTTGGTCAAAGCTTCATGAAGCTTCAATATCAAACAAAGAAAGCCACCATTTTCTCTTTATCATTTTCTTTTGCCAAAATGAACAAAAGAAATAAATAAATGAATAAGTAAATAAACAAAACCCTAACGACTCATATAACCATGGTTTAATCTTTACACAAACTCAAGTTAACATGTATCATCAAACATGATACAATCAAGTGCACAAAAGTATATCACATATACAACTTGTGAACTTCAAGTGAGAAAATCCATTTAAAGTGAACCAATACTAGTTAATGCAAAGCAATATATCTAATATATAATTATGCATTAAATCATCAAATCAACACTTGATTTAACGATCCGGTCATATCGCATATGACCGACTAATATCCAATGTATCGATTTATCGAATCAATCCTTGATTCGATAACTAGGTTATATCGCATACAACCATTCGATACATTCATCGCGAGAATAGAATGCGGTATCACATACACGCATTATTCTCGGTCCCGCACATATCTCATATGCGCTCCTATTTCGTTTCGCTTGAGCCAGGAAACCTCTGTGTAGGACTCTAAAGACTCGTCAATACGCCGGCAGCAGGTGATGATCATATCAAACACCCACAAGCCGCAAGCGGTCTGCTAAACGTAACGGCCACCCGAGTATTGAGCGATCAGAAGATCGACGAGCAAGCCCGCTCACACTCCTGTGAATCCAACCAGTAACACTTACCGTACAGTCCGGTCTGATCGTCTGATATGTCGCATATCTTGCCTAGGGGTGGTAAACGTCAGACCCCAATAGCTCGATAAGTCGTGTCGATATGAGGCCTATAACAGTTCGAGAAACTACAGGTAACACTTACCAGTAAATCTCAGCAACCCTGGCCAGGGATTTCCGGTTATAGCCAATCGGACACAGCGCAACATCAACTCCCTATACCGGGAGAGACGAATCCCCTCCTATCGCTCGTTGCCTCCATGTGATTCGGGACTGTACCCAAAAACCACCGTTTTGCACGCCCTCTTGGATGTGGTAAGATGGAAATCAAAGCACAGTGGGAACCACACAAGACTCTATGACGATCTCGGGTCAACAGACTACTCTGTACCAGTGTCACCTGAGAACTGCCATCTGACGTGAGGTATAATACCATCTGGGAGTTCTCGGCGAGTCCGTCCAGTGTACCCAGTCTCCACTGAGCACCCGCATATCATCTCTGATGTCAAACACCAATGGATATGGGATCATCCATCGCCCATCTGTATGGGTCGAGAAGGTATACGCTAGTCTACTCTGGTATATCAATGCCCCGTCACGATACACCCACGACTAGGGACTTTGAAGGATGTACTTATGGACTACCATGTCCCCACTAGTATGATCCGCATCATAGTCCAGGTAGTCAAGTACACATCCTAAGGGCTTTACCAACATGTAACAGAGAGACAATCAGTGAACATGTTAAGGTAAAGATCAACCAGATAGCATACTGTCATGTCGAGCAAGAAAGTCCTCCCTATATATGTCCCAGCATCCACTACAATATACATCCTATGTATAGCAATGGCTTCTAGGGCATACATATAATTAACAGATGTAAGGTCCATAACAAGCGTGAAACTACTGATAACTCTTACCAGTATATCACTGCAACCCTGGCCAAGGATTTCGAGTTATGGCCAGTCGAGCATAGCGCAACATCAACCCCCAATACCGGGAGAGACGAATCCCCTCCTATCGCTCATTGCCTCCATGTGAATCGGGACTGTACCAAAAAACCACCTGTTTGCACGACTCAGTAGAGCCGTGGTAGGGTGGAAATCAAAGTACAATGGGAGACACACAAGACTCTATGAGGATCTCGGATCAACAGACTAAGCTGTACCAGTGTCACCAGAGAACTGCCATCTGACGTGAGGTATAATACCATCTGGGAGTTCTCGGCGAGTCCGTTCAGTGTACCCAGTCACCACTGAGCACCAGCATACCATCTCTGATGTCAAACACCAATGGATATGGGATCATCCATCGCCCATCACATGGGTCGAGAAGATATACGCTA
This sequence comes from Agapanthus africanus, assembly GCA_030015575.1. Classification (NCBI taxonomy): domain Eukaryota; kingdom Viridiplantae; phylum Streptophyta; class Magnoliopsida; order Asparagales; family Amaryllidaceae; genus Agapanthus; species Agapanthus africanus. The sequence goes on from CM057343.1 coordinate 266,838,755, forward strand.
GTCTACTCTGGAATATCGATGCCCCGTCTCGATATTTCCACGATTAGGAACAATGAAGGATGTACTCATAGACTGTCCAGGCCCCACTAATATGATCTACATCACAGTCCTGAAAGTCGAGTATACATCCTAAGGGATTTATCAACATGTAACAGAGAGACAATAAGTATACATGTTAAGATAAAGAGCAACCAGATAGCGTACTATCATGTCGAGCAAGAAAGTCCTACCTATATATGTCCCAACATCCACTACAATATACATCCTATGTACAGTAATGGACTCTAGGGCATACATATAACTAACAAAAAGAAATTCTAAAGTGAGCCCACTTCCTATTTCATCATCCTCTACTAGACTAGCACTTTAGTTTAGGGTGTTTGCTTCACTAATTCTTTAGTTAGTGAAGTAGAAGCTTGAGTTAGTATTCTCTCGACGTAGATCATCTTCGGCCTCGAAGACTTCAAGCAAGATCACCCATTTCTCTACGCGAAGCCATGCAAGAGTCCGGGAGTTCGACGATTGCAGCGAAGGGACTACTACAAGGAGCTTATGATGTGAAGGACCGATCTACAAAAGGTTGTATTTCTAGTTCACTTAGTAGTAAATGGTTTACAAGTGTTTCCGTATTATATTTCTAGATAACGATCATGTTTAGAGTTCCTTTTAACGGCAAATTTTTGAAAATGGCATGGGCGTTGCCTCCCGAAACCTTGCTGCCGTCGAAGAGGAGACCTACAGTGGTATCAGAGCCTAGCTAGAAAATTATACGGATAGATTACGAACACGAAACAAACTCCGAACTTGAAACCCTAAAAATCATGTTTCTGTCGATTTTAAAACGAGCCCTAAAATTTTTTTAAACAAGTAGCGAATCATATATGTATGATACAATGAACATTGAAGAAATTTGGAGGCATTTGGTAATGATTGGGCCGGCGATGCACCCACCCTCACCGGCCATTTCCGAGCCCCCCCCAGATTTTTACAGTGTTCTATTACATGAGTTTTGGTGCTTCGGGTGTTGTTTATTTTTGCTAAATTGTCATGTCATGTTAATTTACTATAATGACAACTCGGTGTGTTTCATAATCATAATTTTAACCGTTTTCGGGTAACTTTAGACGTTAAAAATTTCAATCTGATGTCAAATACCCACTTTAACCCTTGCCAGAAAAATTTCCAAATGTTGGATTTTTCCCGTAGTTAAAAAGCTTTCAAAAATCATGCAAGTTATTCGATGGACCCTCTAGAAGAACAAAACCTTAACTCGATTATGTGACCGTCAGAACCGCCACTGAACCCTCGGGTTTGTGGTGCTTCAGCGGTTCCACATGTGAGGCGTTGGTTTGGCCCTTCTACGGCTGGTTCATTGGTACTGTGGCATGTGCTGAATCTTTCTAATCTACACTCAAGAGTTGAGCTTTCTGGGTAATTGTGGGTGTTTGTTGATTCGATCGGAATGTTTAATATCGTCTAGTTTTTTTTTCTGCGACCGTAAGTGTAATATGTGTGTCGCCGGTTTCGTTGCTATATGTCAACGACAATTGGGATACGCATATTTACTTACGTTGATGACATGTGATGTTATGTGTTGCTGTATATGTTATATTGGATCGTCGTGCTTTGAATAGCCGGGGTTTTTATGTGAGATAAGAGTTTTTATTTTCATTCATGTAAAATTAAATGTATGTAATATTCTTTTATTGGGGCACTTCCGGGTTGAGGTTGATGTCACCATTGTTGTATATTATTTACTTTTCCGCATTAGGATAGACCCAAGGAGGAGAGCACAAGTAACCGGGTTCTAGAGTCCAGTGGGAGACCAACTCGAGGAGTCGAGTCCGGGTCTCCTAACTCTAGAATTGGTAGGGTTGCTTGCTGCTCTCGTAGGGATCTAGGGGTGTGGGTTTGGCTATTCATCGCGACCGTGGAATTCGTGTTTTATAGTGGCTCAAAATAAAACACGGACCTCCTAGTATATCCATTATTTCATATGTTTCTTCTGCTGCGATATCTGTGATGTAATCATTTGATATGTTGAGATGGATACTGTATATAGTATATATGATATATTATATATACGTTACTTATGTTTTACACCTGCGCTAGCCCTGCCCCGCTCTGCCGTTAGTTACCTAACCTAACGGTGCATGACGGGACATCGAGGCGAATGCGGATGACATAAGTGTAAGTCGTATTTATCTGTGATGTTTAAGTGACTTAAATGATGGGACTTCATTAATGTGATTAATGAAAAAAAGAAACCTAAAAGATGTTGTAGAATCAAATTTTCAAAAGAAAAAGGGTAGCTACAGTTTTGCTTTGCATAGTGATATATATGATATATCCCGCACCTTATTCGATGAGGAAAGAGCCGAGATCCCTTCACCGGAAGTGACCTCTTTAGCAAAACTGGCAGATGCTATAACACTCGGTTTGTCTTTTGATTGCTTTGGAGTTTTGGTTTGCATAGTGATATATATGATATATCCCGCACCTTATTCGATAAGGAAAGAGCCAAGATCCTTCACCGGGAATGACCTCTTTAGCAAAACTAATGAAAGCCTCAAAAACACTCCATTTCAAAATTCACTCGATTCTACAACGATATCAAGTTCAATACGCAATAGGTTTTCTGAAAAACCTGTCGTAGCCCTCCGTCATTTCAGATAAGAACTGTTTAGTATTCATGCTGCATTTGTTGGCCTTTGTCAAGGCGTAGTGTGCGGTAGCTGAATAGAGCTTATCTGCTTATGCATATGATGCAGATTATTTTGGGGTAGTCGTACGACCTTGTTGGCCTTTGTCAAGGGTCGTGCGGGTGGGTTTGATTCAATCAAGAAATGTCGGGTTGAACTTGACTAGCATCCTATGATTTGTTGGCCTTTGTCAAGGTCATAGGGGTTAGGGGCAAAATATATCTGGAATTTCAAGTGTTGAAATTTGCAATGAGATTGCATGCCTTCTATGAGATAGTTGGATCCCGATACCCACTGCGAGTAATTGTTACTCCTGGGAGAGTTTTACACAGGACAATTAGCCGATCAAGTAGGTGTCTAGAAAGGTGTCAACGGGGTTACGCCTCTGGAAAAACGAGATTTATTTTAATTAGGTCCATGCGAGAGCATGGGGAACCTCCCTCAAAGTACCGATTCTGGCCTGGCTGAAAGATTGGCGAAATTGTAGGGTGTAATTAATCCCGTCTAGTCTTTCCTTTTAGGGTTTGAAGGAAGATTTGATAAAAACAGTGGGAGCCATCCTGATTAGATAAAATAATAACCAATCAGATCTTGCAGGAGCATACGCTAAAGTGTTTTCTTCTCTCTCTCTCCAGGTAGCGACCATATCTTGCCTTAATCAAGATAATAATATGGATGTATTGACCGAACCCGCATGTTATATTGTGCTGGGGAACATTGGTTCTATTCTTTCTTATAAAAGTTATAAGACTGAACAGGATATAGGGGAATACTAGGATTCCCATGCCACCCGAATGAAGAAAGTACATGATGATGCATTTTCTTCGGGTGTGTTCATTACAGAGAACCGTTTCTCCATTTCCTCTACGTCCTGGGTATTAGATACTGGGTCTGGATCCTATATATGTAAGCTGAGAAAAGGTAGAGAACTTAGAGAAGGTGATAAATACATAAGGGTTGGAAATGGTGCAATTGTTGCAGCTAAAACCGTCGGGGAATATCACCTTGTATTACCAACTGGTAATACATTGATTCTGAACGAATGCTATTGCATGCCGAACCTGATATACAACATTATATCGGTTTCTTTGTTGAGTAAAGAGGGATATAATTTTGTATTACAGGATAATGTTATGAACATTTTCCTGAACCAAAAGTTGGTTGGATCAAGCATGTTGTGCAATGGCATTTATGTTCTAAATCAATCAACAGTTCTGAGCGTAACAAACACACACAAGAGGAAGAGTTCAGAAATGAACGAATCCTTCTTGTGGCATTGTAGACTTGGTCATATCAATGTGACACGGCTAGCTAAGTTGCATAAGGATGGATATTTGAATCCTTTCGAACTTTCATCTTATGACACTTGCCAGTCATGTCTCAAAGGCAAGATGACTAAAACTCCATTTACAGGACATGGAGAAAGAGTTACTGAACTCTTGGGACCGGTACATAGTGATATATGTGGTCCCATGTTTATACATGCCAGGAATGGTTCTTCGTACTTCATTACATTCACTGACGATCTCTCTAGATTCGGATATGTGTTCCTGATGAAACACAAATCAGAAGCTTTTGAGAAATTTAGAGAATATAAACAAGAAATCGAGAACCAAACCGGGAAAAGTATTAAAATCCTTCGATCTGATCGAGGAGGTGAATACTTGAGCAATGAATTCCTGGACTTCCTAAAAGAGAATGGGATTCTCTCTCAGATAACTTCTCTATATACACCACAGCACAACGGTGTATCGGAACGGAAGAACCGCACCCTATTAGATATGGTGCGCTCTATGATGAGCACAGCTGAGTTACCTATTTCCTTCTGGGGGTATGCGCTGGAGACAGTAGCATACCTATTGAATCAAGTTCCATCCAAATCTGTACCTACTACACCATATGAGATATGGAGTTGGAAGAGACCATGTCTTAAACGAGGTAAGATATGGGGTTGTCCGGCCTATGTCAAAAGATAAAATCTGGACAAACTCGAGGCACGGTCAGTTCTATTCAAGTTTGTGGGATATCCCAAACATTCACATGGATATCTTTTCTACCATGGTGAGGAACAAAAAGTGTTTGTTTCTCTACATCCCACCTTTTTAGAAAAGGAATTTCTTGCAAAGGAAATTAGTGGCAACAAGGTAGAACTGGAAGAAATTCCGGCTACACAAACTGCAACTGAAGATTTGGTGGAACCGGAGGATTCGGTAGTTCCCGATGAACCCCAGCCACTCCGCCGATCTAGTAGGGTTCCTCACCCACCAGAGAGATACTACGGTTTTCTCATGGATGGTGGGAGCGAGGATTGCATCATGGAGGAGGATGACCCAACTAGCTTCGAGCAGGCCATCACGAGAGGGGACTCAGTAAAATGGCCGGATGCAATGCGGTCTGAGATGGAATCCATGTACAACAACAAAGTGTGGACTTTGGAAGATGCTCCTGAAGGGGTAAAACCCATTGGGAGCAAGTGGATCTTCAAGAAAAAACTTGGGTAGATGGGAAAGTGGAGACTTTCAAAGCTAGACTTGTTGCAAAGGGTTTTCGTCAACGACCAGGTATGAATTATGAAGAAACTTTTTCTCCAGTGCTATGCTTAAATCCATCCGGATCATGCTTGCCATCGCTGCATATCATGACTACGAAATCTGGCAAATGGATGTTAAGACCGCCTTTCTAAACGGTGATTTAGAAGAGAGCGTGTACATGACTCAGCCAGAGGGATTCGTAGCTGGTGGGAGCATCGGGAAGGTGTGCAAGCTGCTTAAATCAATCTATGGATTAAAGCAAGTATCGCGGAGTTGAAACATCTTCTTTGATGTCGTTATCAAAGAGTTTGATTTCGTCAAAAATGTGGATGAACCTTGTATATACAAGAAGGTGGCAGAGAGTAAGGTTGTTTTCCTCGTATTGTACGTGGACGTCATACTCTTGATAGGAAATGACATTCCTATGCTGCAATCGGTCAAGATCTTCTTATCACAACGATTCGCAATGAAAGATCTACAGGATGCCTCCTACATCTTGGGGATTAAGATCTATAGAGATAAATCTAAATGGATAATGGGATTGTCCTAATCCAGGTACATTGACATCATACTTAAAAGATTTAGTATGGAAGAATCCAAGCGTGGGTTCTTACCCACCATCTCTGGACTCACTCTCTCCAAAGAGATGTCTCCCAAGACTGATTTGGAGAGAGCTCGCATGCAAGGGATATCCTATGCTTCAGCAGTAGGCTCTATCATGTACGCGATGCTATGTACCAGACCCGATGTAGCACACTCACTAAGTGTAGTGAGTAGGTATCAAGCAGATCCTGGAGAGAGTCACTAAATAGCTGTGAAGAGCATTCTCAAGTACTTACGAAGGACTAAAGAGATGCTCTTAGTGTATGGTAACGGAGAACTCTAAGTGGAGTCCCTTTACCGATTCGAGCTTCTAGAGTGACAAAGATGACTCTAAGTCGCACTCGGGATTTGTCTTTACCCTCTACGGAGGGGTGCTGGAAGAGTTCCAAGCAGGAAACCGTGGCAGACTCGACGATGGAGGCTGAATACATCGCTGCCAACGATGCTGCCAAAGAGGCTGTCTGGATCAAGAAGTTCATAACTGAACATGGAGTGGTTCCATCCATTAAGCATCCAATATCTTTGTATTGTGACAACAATGGAGCGGTGGCATTGGGCAAGGAACCCAGGTCCCATCAGCGATCCAGGTATATTTTGAGGGTATCACCTGATCCGGGAGATAGTTGATCGCCGGAAGATCGAGGTCAGGAGGGTTGACACGAAGAACAACACAGCGGATCCACTCACGAAGGCCATTCCCCAGATACAGTTCGAGAGACTCTTCGGGATGCTTGGTATGCGATACTACAGCAGCTGGCCCTAGTGCAAGTGGGAGATTGTTAGTTGTATGTATGCCCTAGAGGCCAGTATTGTACAGATGATGTATATTATATTGGATGCTTGGACATATATAGAGAGGAATTTCTTGCTCGATATGATAGTATGCTATCTGGTTGCTCTTTATCTTAACATGTATACATGTCTCTTGATACTATCTTAAGGTTACATGTTGGTAAAGCCCTTAGGATTTATACTACCAGGACTATGATGTAGATCATACTAGTAGGGCTATGGTAGTCCATAAGTTTATCCTTTAATGTTCCTAGTCGTAGGTGTATCGAGACAGGGCATCGATATACCAGAATAGACTAGCGTATACGCTTCTCGACCCATGAGATGGGCGATGGATGATCCCATATCCATTGGTGTTTGACATCAGAGATGGTATACGGGTGCTCAGTGGAGACTGGGTACACTGGGAGAACTCGTAGAGAACTCCCAGATGGTATTATACCTCACGTTAGATGTCAATTCTGGTGACAATTATACAGGTTAGTCTGTAGCCCCGAGATTGTCATAGAGACTTGTGTGATTCCAACTGTGCTTTGATTTCCACCTTACCACGTCCAAGAGGGCGTGCAAAACGGTGATTTTTGGGTCCAGTCTCGAGTCACATGAAGGCAATGAGCGAAAGGAGGAGTTTCGTCTCTCCTGGTATTGGGGGTTGATGTTGCGCTGTGCTCGATTAGACATAACAGGAAAGTCCTGGCCAGGGCTGTTTTAGAAATTTACTGGTAAGTGTTACCAGTAGTTTCTCGACCCGTTATAAGCCTCACATCGGCATGACTTATCGGTTATTGTGGTCTGAAGTTTACCACCCCTAGACTTGATATGCGACAAATCAGACGAGGAGATCGGACTGTACGGAAAGTGTTACCGTCAGGCTTTTGCAGGAGTTGGAGCAGGCTTGCTTGCTGATCATCTGATCACTCAATACCCGGATAGACGTTACGTCCAGTTAGTACCGCTGACGACTTGTGGGTGCTTGATGTGATCATCACCTACTGCCGGCGTTTAGACGAGTCTTTAGAGTCCTACATAGAGGTTTTACTGCCTCAGGCAAAACGAAATAGGAGCGCATATGAGATATGTACGGGACCGAGAATAATGCGAGTATGTGATACCGCATTCTATTCTCGCGACTTTTGTATCGGTCGGTTATATGTGATATAGCCGGGTTATTGAATCAAGTGTTGATTCGATAAGTTGATACATTTAGTGTTAATCAGTTATATATGATATAGTCGGATTATTAAATCAAGTGTTGATTTGATAATTTAGTGTATAATTGTATATTTGATATACTAATTTACATTAACTAACATTGGTTCACTTAAGCATTTGTTTTTCTCACATGTGCACAACTTAATATATATGTGATATATATTAAATTGTGTTTTTCTTTTTGTATCATGGTTGTTGATACAACATACATGGATGTATGAGACTTACACCATGCTATTTCTGATATTGGGTTTTAATATTTAAAGTGAAAACAAAATTAGTGGAATATTAGATTATTGCATGAAGCTAGTGGAAGCTTGTGGATGCTTTGACTAAGTCCATTAGTTTTGTTTTACTTGAGACATTTAGTAACCTAACCATCACAATTAGCCATGGTTATGACTCTACATGAGTTAGTATATGATACTCACTCACCATGGTTCACTCTCTCACTTGATCTTTATTCTCATTTCATTTTGGTTCATCTTCTTCCTCAAGCTCAAAAAGCTTGCTAGGGTTTGGATTAAGTGAGAAAGCAAAGTGAGAAAAGAAATTCTAAAGTGAGCCCACTTCCTATTTCATCATCCTCTACTAGACTAGCACTTTAGTTTAGGGTGTTTGCTTCACTAATTCTTTAGTTAGTGAAGTAGAAGCTTGAGTTAGTATTCCCTCGACGTAGATCATCTTCGGCCTCGAAGACTACAAGCAAGATAGCCAATTTCTCTACGCGAAGCCATGCAAGAGTCCGGGAGTTCGACGATAGCAGCGAAGGGACTACTATAAGGAGCTTATGAAGTGAATGACTGATCTACAAAGGTTGTATTTCTAGTTCACTTAGTAGTAAATGGTTTACAAGTGTTTCCATATTATATTTCTAGCTAACGATCATGTTTAGAGTTCCTTTTAACGGCAAATTTTTTAAAATGGTATGGACGATGCCTCCCAAAACCTTGCTGGCGTCAAAGAGGAGACCTACAGAATTTACACGAAGAAACACACATAAGGCTAAAATCCTGCAAAAACGCGATATCAAGACCATACGAGAAACTAGCGTCGCAAGCTAAACGCGTGTGCATTCGAAACACCAAAACGTGTGTGCATACGTCAGAAACCATCCCGACATGCTGTGACACACAGCAAACACCAAACCTAAACTCAAAACGTTTATGTCGCGCATGTCTAAAAGTGCTAAAAACAAGGTAACTGGTTCCAAATTTTGATACGAGGTGAACTAGGAAAAGTTGTATATACCAAATACCTACAAAACATAGTAAACACCTACAGAAGAAGCCCCGACACCCAGCTCCACCATCTGGCCGCAAATTTTGGCCAGAACTCTTTTATTTGAGGCCAAGGAGGGGAGAGAGGGTCTCATGCTTCGTGTGTGTGGTCTAAGTCCAGTAAACATGCTCCAGTAATTGCAACTTTTGCCTGAAGCATCGGGTGTGAAAGGAGATCCCAAAACGGATATAATTCTTAACTAAAACACTAATTAAGCACTAAACTAATACAATATGGTGTTTTAGTGTAACCTGGTGCAAAGACTTGGATTAAACGACAATAATAACACATAGTTAAGCTAATCAAGCCATAACAACCTTAACTTGACCTAATCTCCACTTAAACTACCTAATTAGCACCAATACACTACTTAAACACTAAATATAAGCTAAAAACTAAAAGTTTAGCAAGAAGTGATTAGGGTAATCTTTATACCTCAAGTTGGTCTAGTGGTGGCTCAAACTTGATGACCTTACCTTCAAAGGCAAAGACTTGCCTCAAGAACCAAAAAGGAAGTTATTTGGAGTGTTAAACATGAGGTTTGTGTGATAAAAGATGGATTTTTTTTATGGAGATTGGGGGCTTGAGAAGAGAAGAAGAAGAATGATGTGGGAAGGGGCTGCTGCTGGCTGTTGCTGGAAATGAGAGGGAGAGAGTGAGTGTGCCCAAAAGTCAAGGTTTCCCATGCTTAAAAAAATACCCCCCATGCCTCTTTTCCACCTCTTTTTCTTATTTTCTTTATTTGTTTGTTTTGTTTTGGGTTTTTAAAAGGGATAAGAAGGAAAGTAAAACCATGAGGAAAATGAAAAAGGAGACAAGTTACAACATTAACCCAAGGTTATTAGGGTTGTGCATGCTAAACTAAAATTTTTGGCTTAGAAAAAAAATAGTTTAGGAAATTTGATAAATATGTAAACCATAATATAAATAGTAATTAATGAAACACAATTATATATATATTTACATATTTTCACAATTAAAATTAGATTTATATCATTTTATATGGAAAATAATTATTAACAAGGTTTTATGAAAAACACGCATTATCGCTTATTAACACGAAATTAACCTAAACGAATTTCAAGGTGTTACAGGTTATTGTTGCATACATAAGCTATAGGTTCTAACCTATAAGCAATTCGTGTGCCATATCGGTTTTCAGATATTGGTTTTAATAGTATTGCGATTGTGTATTGATTGTAGGTACCTTCGCATGGACTTCCGAGACGACGAAGCACATCGACTTCGGCTAAGCGAGGATTTTAGCAGGTGAGTAGATTTATATCTACGGGGGAAGTCGGGTGGATGGCATATATCACTCCCGCAACCATTGACATGGAAGATCGTTTATAAATTATAATTGTGATAAAGGATATGCTATAAACGTATGGACGTGATTATAGAATTTAGTAAGATATGATATGATAAAAGTTGACACTAATTGATATATGAGAATATGAAATAAGAAAGTGAATCTTGATAAGTATGAATTGAAATAGGACAAGTATGAGTTGATAATGGTAGGATATGAGATCGAGATCGATATGACTTGATATTTACAAGATATGACGTATATACTAGATGACATGATATAAGATTGATATAGATGTGTTATGTGATTGATAAGATATGTCGTACAAGATTATAGATCCGTACCCTTATTGATGAATAGGATGATAGATTCCATACTCTGTTTGTGACACCGTACGATGGATTACCATACGCGATGCGTTTCCGAATGTTTGATCCGCGCTCATGAATTGAGAATGTTGATCGAGGATATTGCAACACTTGATACTATGAGGCGGGATCGTTGACATAAGAGGCTACCTTATTATAGTTCATGTTTATGTTGGATTATTCCTCGTGTGATACCTATCATGTTTTCAGTATTTAATGTTATATGATATCAACTGCTAGTACACCTGCACAATTACCATTGATGCGCATGTTACACTTACACAGACTTGCCGGCTGACACACATTCATCATCGGTAATTGCCATGCCACTTACACAGTAGAACTGCCATATTATGAGATTAATCTTAAACGTAAAAGTACATTCATTGTTCAGTACTATCACTTGACATGCTTGCATGATATGCGCGATATGCTCATATTACTTCTTTATGTTGCATACATTGTACTTTATGGTTATATTCTTGAGATGTTGTTTTCATGAGATCTCTGGATTTGAGAACCGCAGTTATATTTCAAAGGGACTTATGTATTGCTTAAAAACGCAGTTTCTCTTGATATGATACTTCGAGGCGTCCACCATGAGTTTTCTCAGTTCTGAGCTATTTGATACCCAATTCGAGGAGGTGGACGAGCCGTCTGCGAGTACATGGTGGACCCGGTATGGTACCCCGGGGCAAGAAAGGTATGTTGTGCAGTAGACGAGAACCTGGCAGAGGGATTACTACCTACCGGTGATTGTATAGAACTCGGCGAATATCCGGAGGGTACCATTTTGGAGTTATGATATGAGATGGATATGAGGGCCGATCTGAGTATGCGGCGCCTGAGATGAGATAGATATGAGGGCCGATCTGGGTATGCGGATCCTGAGATATGAGGATTTACGTGTCGATGCTGGACACGGATTTTATGATGTTTCGAGTGTCAGTGTTGGACACTCAGGTTCCATGATTTTGATGTGTCATTGATGGACACACGTGGTTGATATCCTCATACATACAGGCTTATATTTTCATGATGTTTCGAGTGTCGGTGATGGACACTCAGGTTCCATGATATTGTTTGTGTCGTTGACGGACACGTGGATGATATCCACATGCATACAGGCGTATGATGTCGGATGTTTATTTATATATGTCATTGCATTGATCGATTATGGACATATATGCATATGTGGTCACCCTAGATATCATAGTATATCTTTCAGGATATAGTGACCTAGGAAATCATTGTTTTATTCGATTACTGCTTGCTGATGTTTTCGACTCACGAGTTGGCAACTCACCCCCGTTGTGCCACAGTTCTTGCAGGTTTGACCGCTTGAGATCAGTTGCCGTATTGCTGGCACACAGCTTCATCCAGGGTATTTGCTTTGGTAAGTGGGACACATGTTAGATCGTGCCCACTATCCTACTGTTATACTCTATTGTATCTAGATAAACTCCATCAGATCAAATCAGAGACTAGAAATTGTATATTGGTAGACCTAGTCAGACTTGGGTATTGTGCAAGACTTAGAGCGATGGGTTTATGTTTGCTTCTTGAGTTTTGATGTCTTGCTTATTTATTGTTATATCTGGGTTGATCTTCGCCGTTAGGAATCATATATATGTTATTGTGTGGTTGTGTTTCAGCCAGTTGGCGAAGAGCTAGCTCCCGCTTGGGGATGCCTATATATATTGTTGTGTATATGGTTTTGGATCAAAATATATAAGGGAGGTGCTGCCCAAATTTTCAAAGGAAAACATGATTCCTTATACCTTTATTCAAAACTGCACCCCCACTATTTTCCGCAAAAAGATTTAGATTTTCTGGGCTTCGTCTTACTTGATTTAAGTTATGCTTTTAGACGTTGCGTAATTTAAGTGTCGGTCACGTGCTAACTTATGGGTCGTGACAAAGTTGGTATCAAAGCATTAGGTTTAACCTTGGTTTGAGTCTGGGTTTGATTATGCGGAGTGTAAGGCGTATATATTTCGGAACCTAGGCTTGACCTTACGGAACTTAGACTTGACGGGGGGTATTAGACCCGAACTTTCGTTTCATAGGTTGACCTTGATGATGGAGTAGGTAGCTTGAGTAGAGTGATATACCGTACGTACGTTCCGCGGCATATTTACGATACGATACTCCACTTAAGAAACCTTAGGATGCACTTATCTTGAGATCTGTGATACTATTCGTTCCTATGATCAATATATACATTTGGGATCTGTTGATTTCTTTCGTCCTTTGATCTATCTTCATTGATACCTGCTTGAGGTTCCTTTCACCATAGATTGAGCGCAGAGAGAGCTACTGCTAGTGTTACGGTTAGAGAGAGCTCGTCACGGACGAGGGTTGACCATGATGTTTGCTGGTGACACAGGAACGTGTAGGTTTAGTGTTGTGTTGTGATTTCTCATTTGAGGTGAGTGTTCGGTTTTGCACCGGATGATCGGGCTATTGATAGAGGCTGCCAGATTGCGATGACCATTGATGAGCAGCCTACCTCAGAGATCGTGATGTTGTCTAGCATACAGGCAGATGACCCAGCTATTGCTGAGATTGATGGATGTCGTTTCCAGAGTTTATGAGCTGAAACCGCTGGAGCTTTCAGGCAGAGATATGACAGGAGATAGCTAGTCTATCTCGAGTTGAGCGACTGATATAATTCGCCAGATTTGATGTGCCGATGCAGGCTCAGTTGAGTCGAAGAATTCCAGTTGAAGGATATTACTTAGATCTAGAGTAAATCGAGCAAGAGAGGACGTTGTTCGTCAGATGCTCCAATATGAGATCAGTAAGTTGACCAGTTTCGGATAGAAGGACCTCACACTGATGCATTGTGTGTTGATCGAGAACGGATGAATAAATTGTATTCCTCGATGATTTGGACGAGTTCCCGAGGACGTGTTCAGCTAGATATCTTCTACAGAGTGGTGAAGATACCGAGTTCTTAATTTCGAGTCCGTATGAGAGACTCCAGATTGACCGTAGCTGAGGACGAATTGCAATATGCAGACAACAAGAGATGACGTCAATGTGGACGATAATAAAGACGAGTGGAACAAGAGGTTCGTGCGTGATGTTAACGAGCGCTTGTTACTCTCCGTTGATGCTAGAGGAATGATATGTGTGCTGAGGCGTTAGATACAACCAAATTTCAGAGAAAGTCGTGCTGAGGACACAGCTGTCCGGTTATAAGAAAAGAGTTAATCAATAGTGCCAACCTTCGTATAGTTCGGCATAGGTGAGATCGGAAGAATCCATGAGCAGGTTTCTTCCAGGGCACCGCAGCGATAAAGATTTGCACCTAGGATCAGTTATATTGTGCTTATTAAGAGGGCCAGATGCTGCTGTCAGTAATGTGCCGTTGAGAGTGGTCATGTTGATTGGTCAAACGGCGATCAGAGGAGTTCCAGAGCTGGACTATTCCATTAGTACACCTGACCGGGCCGACGAGCCGAAGGATCGTGAGATTGGTAATCCACAGAGAAAATGGAACCCAGAGACCGATGGCGCCATATCGTGAGCAGGAGGCAAGTAGATGATCTTGCTCTGCCAGCTTGGGCGTACCGGTATTTTTCGACATTGTAGGAGGTGTACCTCAATGTTATTTATTACGATGTGCGTTTTGTGATCCGAGTATCACACTTTTATCGCTTGGACTTGAGTTTCGATGAGTAGGTTTCGACTCATGTTTTTGTGCACCATGGCTGCACCTACTGGAGATTTATATTTTGTGCACAGTTATTGCACTTGATTTATGTTTATACACCGCTACACTGGTTTGCCTTTACGTATGCACCCAGTATAGCTTATATGTGCTTGCAGTGCATTGGGATGGATTTTGTGCACACAGTTGAACATGTTTATGATTCTATACAGCTTGGTATACTCGGTGTCGTTTTTTGAGCATTTAAGATATTGATGAGTTTTCGTGGATTAGTTGCACCGGATTGGTATTTCGTGCATTGGTTGCACCGGATTGGTATTTCGTGCATTGGTTGCACCGGATTGGTATTCCGTGCATTCGTTGCAATGGATTTGTATTCCGTGCATTAGTTGCACCGAATTTGTATTTCGTGCATTGGTTGCACCAGATTGGTATTTCGTGCATTTGTTGCACCAAATTTATGTTTTCGTGAACGTCTGCACTTGGCGTTCGTTATCATGCTTGCTACTGCACTAGATGTTTTGTGCGGACCTGACGTACTTGATTTGGATTTTCGCGCATGTTGGGCGTATGATATGAGATTTTATGCACACCGGGTGCACTCGATTGTGATTTTTATTCGTGCATGATTGGATGCACTCGATTGAGATTTTTATTCATGCATGATTGGATGCACTCGATTGGGATTTTTATTCGTGCATGTTGGATGCACTTGATTGGGATTTTCATTCGTACATGTTAGTTGCACTGGGTTGATATTTTCGTGCATTATAGATGCATTTTATATTGTTGTCGTGCACATTCGTTGCACTGGACAGATGCTTTCGTGCACACCCGTTGCACTTAGTTTTTCTTTTGTGCATATTATGGCACTTGTATTGGATTTGATTTCCGTGTGCACCATACGCACGTGATGTTGGATACGCCTTTTGAGGCTGATTTTATTTATGAGTATCGCGTTTTGATGATGGATACTATATTATATAGTAGCCGAGCAGGGCTGGTTTGAGGACAGTGCCTGAGTACATTTGCATGCATGAAAAGTTTACCAAGAGGTTTTCATAAAAGGAGCTATAGTCTCGCTATTTCCTACATGTCCGCGAGTGGCACGAAATTTTACAAGGAAAACCTTCTGGATGTTTCAAAAAGGCGGGACGTATAATTTGAGCAAAACATATATGAGTATATATTTACTACTTTACAAATTATCGTCCGCTACTTGTGCCATGAGGTACGCATAGCACGACGATTTGGTAAATATTCGACATGAGTTATTCAGCTTTTAAAATGGTTTTACAAAGATGCATTCTATATACGCATTATGATATGACTATAGTGCTGTTCATACCAGAATATTGCATTTAATACCGCCCATTCTTATGCTCGTTTGTTTATAGACAGGTGCTTTTAATCCGTGCTTGCTACATATTTACAGGCTACAGGTTCCTAGTCCAAAATAACGCAAATCATATAAAATCTCCATGCTTACGCCAAAATCCAGAACATCTATTGCCAACAGATAAAAGCCGGGTTCCGGTCATCCGTATCCGTCCAGTGCCGCTTACCAATTCCAGAGACAAGACAAATAACAGTGGTCATTCGTGTCTTGAACAAGCACAGAGCACGAGACGGGCAGCACAAGATTCAATCGGTGTGCGGAGCTCAAAGGAGATAAGGTCAAATGAATTAAAAGTGAAGCCATTTTGGACTGTTACAAATCTGAAGAAATTTGGAAGTATTTTGCAATTTGGGACATGTAGAACAACATAAGATAGCAACACAAGGAAACCCAGAAAATACGAGACCCCGATTCCACAAAACCGCGGCGGAACCGCCGCCAAATGTGGGTTTTCACGACGGATCCGCGACCGAGTTGACTCAGTGTCAACTCGGATTTTGGGGTTAGTTTGGTAACTTCATTGGGCAGAGAATATTGCCCTAAGATTTCAGCACTCAGCCTATAAATAGCCCAGTGTCACGACCCGAAAAGTACCGAGCGTGACTGGCACTTAAATTACGAAACGTCTCGAGGCGTATGTAATCTAAGTAAGCCAAAACCCAGAAATCAAAACCAAGTAAAGTAGTAGAGTGAAGGAAAAACCAATTTAAAGAAAGTAGTTTAACAACATAAGCCGAAGTATTTCATCCTTAAAACCTCAAGTCTTTTCTAAAAATTTCGGCAGAGTTTCCTTTGTAAATACTGACCCCAAACGGATACAAACCTGATAAAGCATGTATAATGAATAAGGGGCATCCCCAAGCGGGAGCTATCTCTTCGCCAACCGGCGGACAAGACCACACAATACAGTATAATATACAACGCCGAAAGGCGAGGATCAAACTCAGGATAAAAATCCAACATCATCAAGAAAACTATAGAAAAACCTTATAATACAGCGCGCGACTCTAAGGTCGAAAGAATATACACTGGTCTTCTATGTCTATCAAATAATACAAGTCTGGTTGATAGAGTTTTACTAGATACAACTGAAATAACAAATATACAATGGTAGTCCTGATGCAAAAGAACCCACCTACCAAAGCAATCACCCGGAAGGAACAATGTTCCAACAAAGCCGTAACGAAACCTGTACGGCAAAACCTGCAAGGAACTGTGGCATAACGCGGGTGAGTTGCCAACTCGTGAGTAGAAAATATCACAGAGCAGAAATCACATGCATGATACTATCCTAGGTCATATCAAGTAATATCCTCAAATAAATATCCTGATCCAACTACACATAAGTGCAATACCATGCTCGTGTCAGTGCCTCAGATAGCAACATATCAAATATATGATGTATGAATGCATTACGAATGGAAACAGAATACATCATGAGTGAGACAATTGTTTTCTTTATTTAATAAGATTCCTGTATGTATATAAATCGAATAACATCAGTGAAATCAACATAGAAATCAGTGTCAAGCATCGACACAAAACATGAATCTCAATATCTCAGGATCCGGCTTGTCATAAGCCGAAAGTACGGAACGTGACCGGCACTTAGATTACGTAGCGTCTAGAGGCGCAACGTAATCTAAGTAAGCCGAAGCCCAGAAATGTAAACCATAAAAGAAGAAGGAGAAGGAAACATGTAGAAAACAAGTTTAAAAGTATCATCCAATTTTCTCAAAAATTTCGGCAGAGCCGCCTTTGTAAAAACTGGCCCCAAACGGGTACAACAAGTATAATATACACAAACAATAAAAAAAAGCATCCCCAAACGGGAGCTAGCTCAACGCCAACAGGCGGAAACACAACGCCAAAGGGCGAGGCTCAAAACTCAAAAGAAAACCAATCCACCAAACCAGAATAATACATGCGCGACTCTAAGGTCGAAATAAATAAATGGTCCAGTAAACTATCAAGTAATACAAGTTTGGTTGATGGAGCTTACTAGATACAAATGAAATAATAAAAATACAACGGCGGTCCAGATACAAATGAACCAACCTACCGTGCAAATCACCCGGAATGAAACGATGTGCCAGAAAACTGCCAAAGGAACCCTGTACATCAACCTATAATAAAATTTGGCACAACGGGGGTGAGTTGCCAACTCGTGAGTAGAAGATATCTGCGAAAAGAAATCGAATGCACAACGCTGTCCTAGGTCATAATAATATACTAATATAATACTAATCATCTAGTAATGGCAGGGTAATAAACTACGTGTAGTGCAAAAGCTCCGTGCCCGTGTCCATGCCTCAAATAGTAATATGTCATGCGAATGAGTATCCATGCACCATGAATGTAAAACAAGCAATCCTGAAATCTGGATATATCTGTATAAGAAATCTTTATCTTTTATCATGGTAAAATGTGTATAGAAATCTGAAATATCAACGATAAAATCCATGGAAATCTGTGTCAAGCATCGACACAAAACATGTAAATCTCAAGTCTCAATAACTCATAATCTCAATGTCTCATAGTCTCAATATCTCGGGCTCCGTTAGTCCGGATCGGCCCATATTATCAAATCTCACGACAACGGTCGGTATCCTCCGGATATCCGCCGCGCCAGACATCACCGGTAGGTAGTCCTCCCCTGCCAGGCTCATCGTCTACAACTCGATCTTCTTGCCCCGGGGTACCATACCGGGCCCACCATGTACCCGAGACGGTTCATCCACTCCTCAAATCGGGTCTCGAAATCCAACAGAAAACATGAAATCTCATGGTGGACGACACAAACATCACGAGAAAACCGCATCTTATGTTTTAAAAAGAGAGGAGGAGAGAGAGAGATGTTTTTATATATTCTTGCGGTTTTCCCCAAAAATCCAGAAATCTCATAGAAATCCAAAATCCCAAAATCATGAATAAGTATATATGATAAGTGTCGGCATATGCCCCATAATACTGCATGATAACATGAAAATGCGAATGCATGAAATGTCTAAGTAATGAATGCCATGTCTATACTAACACCAGAGAGTAATCACAATATTATATCGATCTAGTTGCTAGCTGATTCTATCAATAAAAGATAATATGTTCTAAAGTGTACGTGACATAGTAATTACCGATGATGATGTGTGTGAGCCGGCAAATAAGTGTGCGTGGAATATGCGCATCATCGGTAATGGTGCTGGTGTCCTAACATGCAGAGTTTTATACTGATTATAGAAACATATGGATGAACATGCACCATGATGATTACAGTGTGAAAGTAAAGACGGATGTGTATTATCCACTCATTTGATATACAAGTATAACTACAACTATATGACTCGAGCCTAAACTAGTGTCCATCTAACCTCCTAAGGAACTAAACCTAAGAAACTAGTCGATAAGAAATAAAAGTACACCTAAAGTTTGAGTCCATATCTCTAATAGTCGGTGATCCAGCCTCAATAGCGTCACGTACATAGTACGGCTTTCTCGAATCAAGAGTGCGGATCAATCATCACGTCTATACATCGTACGGTAAAATCCATCATACGGCATCCCAAAATCGGGGTACGGGTCAAGTATCACCTACGTGTCTCATCATTCGTATAATATCATCATTAACACATGTCATAATGATGGTACCATACTGTAATCGCATACATCAATCATATATCATTGTCAACATAAATGTACATCGTTACTTTATCCTCAGAAATATCATGTATATGTATCATATTGTGATTAAGTCACACTTAAATCATATCGTAATCAAGTCACCCCTATATGATATCGTAATCAAGTTACACATATATATCATATCGAAATCAAGTCACACCTATATGATTTCGTAATCAAGTCACACATATATCATATCAGAATTTCAGACACAGGTTACGGTCCGGGTTCTATTTTAGAGTCCCATATACTTCAATATCATCACCACCCTTTATTATTGTTCATGCATACAAATCCATTATCTCATTTTCTAATGATCCGCTAACATCATAACACGACTGTATAGCCAAGAATCACGGCATCAGCCCAGTTATATAGTTTCATCCCCGTGTATCATATCACATCCTTGTATCACATATACGTATTGTGTATATATATATATACCTACACCTAGTTCTATATATATATGTACATGCACGTATACACCACGTCGAGTTTCAGTGTGTGCATGTGTGTGTATCTACCTGAAACCTACGAATCTCCTCCAAGATATTCATCCTCGGGTAAGGTCTTTCTAAATCAGTCTAGTCCAACCTAAGGTCACTACTAGGGTCCTACTCACCGAAATTCTAAGGTCACGTCTGACTTCCTAATGTCAATAAGTACTTATTCCTATTCTACGCTTGCGGGGGTGCTACACGCCATCCACCCGACTTCCCCCCGTAGATATACATCTACTCACCTGGTCCTTGTCTGCCGAAGACGGTGTCGCCATACTCTTCTTCATCGCCCGCAGTCCACGTGAGGGGTACCTATACGCAAACACATATAATATTGTAAACTGAATCACGAACAAAACCAAAATGACGCACGAAACACGCATAGGTTAAAACCTATGTCCCGCTCATGCAAAAGAACCAAATATCGCTCGATATCGGCATACAAATACCGATTGATCGAGATAAACATCAACAAACAACTCATAGTTTTAAAACTCATTACTTATAATATAAACATGATTTAATTCATCGAAACCCTAAAAAATGATCAAATCGTCCGATTTCGAAAAACCCGAAAACGCCAATTTACCGTTTTACTTCAAAACTTATTGTTTATATGAAACTAATGGTCATAATACTCATTAAATAACCTAACTAGATTATAGGAACCATTACTATATTTTTAACACCCTAATTTATATTAGTTTGAAAATTCTAGTTTGCAAACTTGCCCGATTTCGATACTTTTAAGCAAAATTTCACAATATCACAACTAAACATGATTTTACATGAATTAACTTACTAAACTACAATTCATGATGATAATAATATAATGAAAGCATAAATTAGATTTTAAATCTCATTTATTTAAGAATTTCTAAAATCTAGTTAACAAAATAGCATTTTTCTCACAATTTATCAATTATCAATAAAAACCAGTAACCAAATTGAGTTTTTCATTCCACCAATAAGTTAATATCCTCTTTAAAACCACACTCTAGTGTTATAAACCTTAATTGGAATTTTATTTCACCAATAAATATAATATACATAAATCTAGTTTGCAAATTTACTTAATTTAAACAATTTGAATGAACAAATTACAATATATCAACCATGCATGATTTTTCCCATTTCTAAAAATGTTAAACTAATTATAATAACCCCACTTAATTAGTAAAAACCCTAACTTGATTTTACAAACCCTAACTTGAATTTTAAAACTTGTAGATAGAATTTATTTATTAAATCTAATTATGCTTAAATGAAACATCTAATAACAATAAATCAAAACAATAAGATTTATACCTCCACAACATGAAATCCAAACATGAAAATAAGCCTCCAAAATGAATGCTTTCCATCTCCAAAATCCATGTAAAGATGAGCAAAGAATAGAGGGTAGGAATTAATTAGGATTTTGTGAATTTTTATTTGGATTTTTTTAGGATTTTTGATGATTTTTGGAGGTAAATTAAATTTTGAAGATGGGGGGCTACCATGGGGGGTTAAGGCGGCCACACCATGGAGGAGGGAGAGGAGAGTGAGAAAAGTGAAGAAAAGTGTAGAAACTTCACCCAAAATATCAACTTCTTTATGTCTTTTCAACAATTCATTTAATTTTTATCATTTCTTTTCTAAAACACCTAAAGAAAATTCTAGAATCATGGAAAAATTTGTAAATAAATTTTTCATGATACACACTAGATTCTAATATGCAATGATTCATTTGTGCAAATTAAACCCCTTCAAATTTGAAATTTACACTAATTTAGTGTATAAATAAAGCTTATGTTAATATTTAAAATAATTAATTTAGAAAAAATATTTAATTAAACTAAAAATTTATAAGTGACTAAATAAACACCATTTACTAGTAATTACATAATTAAAATAGGTATTTTTAAATTTATAATGAAAAATAATTACAGTTTAGTTTTACGAAAAATACGTTTTTACTTTACCGAAAATCATAAAATTCACTTAAACGATTTTATTTATTTAATTATTTGTAAAACGTTACAATCTTCCCCCCTTTAAGAAATTCGGTCCCCGAATTTAAATTAAAACTCCCCCCAATTACTAAAATATTCAGCCAAAACACTCAAATCGTCGGGGCTCCGAAATCATCAATACATAACTAAAATCAACTCCGTCAAGTATAACACAATCATCGGAGTTATGGCGAAAATAAAATACCAAAACCCAATACGAAAACCAACATAATATACATCAAAACTACAACTTATATATTGTGCGCATCATAGTAAAATCGTCCAAACATCTGGATAAAGAAGCATGTAAGAACCCCTTTTGAAAATCGCCGTGTGATGCACGTGCCACGGCATAAGTAGCAGACGTTTATTTTTTTTTAAAAAAAATAGCTATATATATATATCTTTTATTTAACATACACGTCCCGCCTGGTTACCAAATCAATAGTAATGATTATAAAAATACACTGATCAAACTGAAATCAATCCCAATCATATCATAAAAATATCATGTGCGTCCGGTGCGCATTGAAATCGAAACCATATACAGATGCCATGAATTCACACAAAAACAAAACTGAGTGCAACAGGTGTGCACCAAAAACATCTGTCAAGTGCAACGGGCGTGCACGACTCTAATATCAGATGCATCTAATCTGCACAAAACCCCGATTTAGTGCATCTGGTGTGCACAAAATCGCATCAAGTGCACCAAGTGTGCGCAAGAATCTCAATCAGGTGCACATGAAACATACACCGAATATCAAAATCGAAATCACAGTACGAAATTGCATGAAAACTAGGTCGAAGCATATGTCAAAATCATGTGTAACCCATATGCACGAAATCAAATCAAAATATCAAAATGTATAAAACCAAATCAAGTGTACTGGGTATGTACTAAACAACATCAATACAACTGATATATGAAACACAAATAGAATGTAATGAAGGTACACATAAGAAATACCAATCGTAGAACAAAGTCCTTAAAATACGAAAATCCAATCAACGAAAATATGAAATTCAAATCACCGAATCACAATCGTAAACACTATCGTCAATGTGCGTCTCTTTCCCCTTTTCCTCTGGTGTCGACTGCTTCGAACTTGTCTTTTCATAGGTGTGCTGCCTGCGCTACCAACGGTAATACTCATATCGAGAGTCTCCCACATAGTCGATCCCTTCACCTGATATCCGGACTACATTAAACTTTTCGATCGATCCATCAAAATCCCATAATTCCCCGAGAGCTCAACACTCAAGTTCAGTTTAAAAATATCCGGTACATACCCCAGCATCGATGGTCCAGCCGTAGAAGGGCAAACCCAAGCCTCACTAATGGCACCGCGGAACTGCCGTAAACCCTAAGGTTCAAGGGCGTTCTCGTGGTCATTATGTCGAGTTAGGGTTTCATTCTTCTAGAGGGTCCATAGAAATACCTGCATGTTCTTCCGAATACTTTAAACTTGGGAAAATGGGTTCTGACAATCGTTCGAATCATTTAACTTCGTCTGAACGGCATGTGAATACCCTTCTCCCGCATGCTAAACAATGCTTCAATCCTCAAGAATAACCGATACCCTAATGGTTATCGCATTCGAGCCGCAGCTCCTTCTGCCCGTGCGCCCGTGGTAACAGAAACCACCCTTCGATATCGATAAAGATAGATCAAAGGAACGAATGAAATGCGGTGCAAACAAATGTACATCCTAAGGATACTTAAGAAGAGTAGCGTATCGTAAGTATGCCGCGGATCATACCCACGGTACGTCACTCTACATAAGTCGCCTATTCCATCAACCAAGGGTCACCCTAGACATATACAAGGTTAAACCTAGCGCTCTGATACCAACATTGTCACGACCCGAAAGTACGGAACGTGACCGGCACTTAGATTACGCAGCGTCTAGAGGCGCAACGTAATCTAAGTAAGCTGAAACCCAGAAATCTAAACCATAAAAGAAGAAGAAGAAGGAAAACATGTAGAATACAAGTTTAAAAGCATCATCCAATTTTCTCAAAAATTTCGGCAGAGTCTCCTTTGTAAAAACTGGCCCCAAACGGGTACAACAAGTATAATATACACAAACAATAAAAAAAGCTTCCCCAAACGGGAGCTAGCTCAACGCCAACAGGCGGAAACAACCACAACAAGCACAAGAATATACAACGCCAAAGGCGAGGCTCAAAACTCAAAAGAAAACCAATCCACCAAACCAGAATAATACATGCGCGACTCTAAGGTCGAAATAAATAAATGGTCCAGTAAACTATCAAGTAATACAAGTTTGGTTGATGGAGCTTACTAGATACAAATGAAATAATAAAAATACAACGGCGGTCCAGATACAAATGAACCAACCTACCGTGCAAATCACCCGGAATGAAACGATGTGCCAGAAAACTGCCAAGGAACCCTGTACATCAACCTGTAATAAAATTTGGCACAACGGAGGTGAGTTGCCAACTCGTGAGTAGAAGATATCTGCGAAAAGAAATCGAATGCACGACGCTGTCCTAGGTCATAATAATATACTAATATAATACTAATCATCTAGTAATGGCAGGGTAATAAACTACGTGTAGTGCAAAAGCTCCGTGCCCGTGTCCATGCCTTAAATAGTAATATGTCATGTGAATGAGTATGCATGCACTATGAATGTAAAACAATCAATCCTAAAATCTGGATATATCTGTATAAGAAATCTTTAGCTTTTATCATGGTAAAATGTGTATAGAAATCTGAAATATCAACGATGAAATCAATGGAAATCCGTGTCAAGCATCGACACAAAACATGTAAATCTCAAGTCTCAATAACTCATAATCTCAATGTCTCATAGTCTCAATATCTCGGGCTTCGTCAGTCCGGATCGGCCCATATCATCAAATCTCACGACAACGGTCGGTATCCTCCGGATATCCGCCGCGCCAGACATCACCGGTAGGTAGTCCTCCCCTGCCGGGCTCATCGTCTACAACTCGATCTTCTTGCCCCAGGGTACCATACCGTGCCCACCATGTTCCCGAGACGGTTCATCCACTCCTCGAATCGGGTCTCGAAATCCAACAGAAAACATGAAATCTTATGGTGGACGACACATACATCACGAGAAAACCGCATCTTATGTTTTAAAAAGAGAGGAGGAGAGAGGGAGAAGTTTTTATATATTCTTGCGGTTTTCCCCAAAAATCCAGAAATCTCATAGAAATCCAAAATCCCAAAATCATGAGTAAGTATATGATAAGTGTCGGCATATGCCCCATAATACTGCATGATAACATGAAAATGCGAATGCATGAAATGTCTAAGTAATGAATGCCGTGTCTATACTAACACCAGAAAGTAATCACAATATTATATCGATCTAGTTGCTAGCTGATTCTACCAATAAAAGATAATATGTTCTAAAGTGTACGTGACATAGCAATTACCGATAACGATGTGTGTGAGCCGGCAAATAAGTGTGCATGGAATATGCGCATCATCGGTAATGGTGCAGGTGTCCTAACAGGCAGAGTTTTGTACTGATTATAGAAACATATGGATGAACATGCACCATGATGATTACAGTGTGAAAGTAAAGACGGATGTGTATTATCCACTCATTTGATATACAAGTATAACTACAACTATATGACTCGAGCCTAAACTAGTGTCCATCTAACCTCCTAAGGAACTAAACCTAAGAAACTAGTCGATAAGAAATAAAAGTACACCTAAAGTCTGAGTCCATATCTCTAATAGTCGGCGATCCAGCCTCAATAGCGTCACGTACATTATACGGCTTCCTCGAATCAAGAGTGCGGATCAATCATCACGTCTATACATCGTACGGTAAAATCCATCATACGGCATCCCAAAATCGGGGTACGGGTCAAGTATCACCTACGTGTCTCATCATTCGTATAATATCATCATCAACACAAGTCATAATCAAGGTACCATACTGTAATCGCATACATCAATCATATATCATTGTCAACATAAATGTACATCGTTACTTTATCCTCAGAAATATCATGTATATGTATCATATTGTGATTAAGTCACACTTAAATCATATCGTAATCAAGTCACCCATATATGATATCGTAATCAAGTTACACATATATATCATATCGAAATCAAGTCACACCTATATGATTTCGTAATCAAGTCACACATATATCATATCAGAATTTCAGACACAGGTTACGGTCCGGGTTCTATTTTAGAGTCCCATATACTTCAATATCATCACCACCCTCTATTATTATTCATGTATACAAATCCATTATCTCATTTTCTAATGATCCGCTAACATCATAACACGACTGTATAGCCAAGAATCACGGCATCAGCCCAGTTATATAGTTTCATCCCCGTGTATCATATCACATCCTTGTATCACATATACATATTGTGTATATATATATATATACCTACACCTAGTTCTATATATATATGTACATGCACGTATACACCACGTCGAGTTTCAGTGTGTGGATGTATGTGTATCTACCTGAAACCTACGAATCTCCTCCAAGATATTCATCCTCGGGTAAAGTCTTTCTAAATCAGTCTAGTCCAACCTAAGGTCACTACTAGGGTCCTACTCACCGAAATTCTAAGGTCACGTCTGACTTCCTAATGTCAATAAGTACTTATTCCTATTCTACGCTTACGGGGGTGCTAAACGCCATCCACCCGACTTCCCCCCATAGATATACATCTACTCACCTGGTCCTTGTCTGCCGAAGACGGTGTCGCCATCCTTTTCTTCATCGCCCGCAGTCTACGTGAGGGGTACCTATACGCAAACACATATAATATCGTAAACTGAATCACGGACAAAACCAAAACGACGCACGAAACGCGCATAGGTTAAAACCTATGTCCCGCTCATGCAAAAGAACCAAATATCGCTCGATATCGGCGTAAAACGCCGATTGATCGAGATAAACATCAACAAACAACTCATAGTTTTAAAACTCATTACTTATAATATAAACATGATTTAATTCATCGAAACCCTAAAAATCGATCAAATCGTCCGATTTCGAAAAACCCGAAAACGCCAATTTAGCGTTTTACTTCAAAACTTATTGTTTATATGAAATTAATGGTCATAATACTCATTAAATAATCTAACTAGATTATAGGAACCATTACTATATTTTTAACACCCTAATTTATATTAGTTTGAAAATTCTAGTTTGCAAACTTGCCCGATTTCGATACTTTTAAGCAAAATTTCACAATATCACAACTAAACATGATTTTACATGAATTAACTTACTAAACTACAATTCATGATGACAATAATATAATGAAAGCATAAATTAGATTTTAAATCTCATTTATTTAAGAATTTCTAAAATCTAGTTAACAAAATAGCATTTTTCTCACAATTTATCAATTATCAATAAAAACCAGTAACCAAATTGAGTTTTTCATTCCACCAACAAGTTAATATCCTCTATAAAACCACACTCTAGTGTTATAAACATTAATTGGAATTTTATTTCACCAATAAATATAATATACATAAATCTAGTTTGCAAATTTACTTAATTTAAACAATTTGAATGAACAAATTACAATATATCAACCATGCATGATTTTTCCCATTTCTAAAATTGTTAAACTAGTTATAATAACCCCACTTAATTAGAAAAAACCATAACTTGATTTTACAAACCCTAACTTGAATTTTAAAACTTGTAGATAGAATTTATTTATTAAATCTAATTATGCTTAAATGAAACATCTAATAACAATAAATCAAAAGAATAAGATTTATACCTCCACAACATGAAATCCGAACATGAAAATAAGCCTCCAAAATGAGTGCTTTCCATCTCCAAAATCCATGTAAAGATGAGCAAAGAATAGAGGGTAGGAATTAATTAGGATTTTGTGAATTTTTATTTGGATTTTTGGAGGATTTTTGATGATTTTTGGAGGTAAATTAAATTTTGAAGATGGGGGGCTGCCATGGGCGGTTGAGGCCAGCCACACCATGGAGGAGGGAGAGGAGAGTGAGAAAAGTGAAGAAAAGTGTAGAAACTTCACCCAAAATATCAACTTCTTTATGTCTTTTCAACAATTCATTTAATTTTTATCATTTCTTTTCTAAAACACCTAAAGAAAATTCTAGAATCATGGAAAAATTTGTAAATAAATTTTTCATGATACACACTAGATTCTAATATGCAATGATTCATTTTTGCAAATTAAACCCCTTCAAATTTGAAATTTACACTAATTTAGTGTATAAATAAAGCTTATGTTAATATTTAAAATAATTAATTTAGGAAAAATATTTAATTAAACTAAAAATTTATAAGTGACTAAATAAACACCATTTACTAGTAATTACATAATTAAAATAGGTATTTTTAAATTTATAATGAAAAATAATTACGGTTTAGTTTTACGAAAAATACGTTTTACTTTACCGAAAATCATAAAATTCACTTAACGATTTTATTTAATTAATTATTTAATTAATTATTTTTAAAACGTTACACGGCTATCCGAACTGGCCTGTATCATCAAATCTCAATATCTTAGTATCTCAAATCTCAATATCTCAATATCCCAATACCTCCGGCTCCGTCAGTCCGGATCGGCGCATATCATCAATCACACGACCACGAACGGTATCCTCCGGATATCCGCCGCGCCAGACAATCACCGGTAGGCAGTCTGCCCCTGCCGGGCTTATTGTCTACAACTCGAGCTTCTTGCCCCGGGATACCATACCGGGTCTACCATGTACCCGCAGATGGTTCATTCAACTCCTCGAATCGGGTCTCAAAGACCATTTCAGAACCGAGAAAATATCGTGGTGGACAATACTTATCATATCAAGGAAAACCGCATCTTTCCCTTTAAAATAAAACAATCGGTTTATAAAACTTTCACATGCGGTTTCCAAATACAGAAAATCTTAAGAAGAATCTGAAATCATCAAGTCACCATGCCAATAACAATGAAAATCGGCATAAATCTCCATAATATTGCATAACCAATGAATATATGAATGCATGAAGTATCTATGTAAGAATGCAATCTCTAAGATAACACATGAGAGCAACCACACAAATATTATGTGGTAACTAGCATTTAGCTGATTATATCAATGAAATAATATGTTCTAAAGTGTACGTGACATGGCTATTACCGATGATGATGTGTATGAGCCGGCAAGTAAGTGTATGTAGAGCATACGCATCATCGGTAATGGTGCTGGTGTCCTGACAGCATGGTTTCATAATCACTAAGTACACAATAAACATGCAATGAGACGATAACAACATAATAAATGGCAAATGAATAGTAAATGCAACAATAATATGCGGAACATGAATGATAACGTAACAATAAGGAATCTACATTGCTATACATGTGTCATATTGTTTTGCCATTTGAAATAATACGAATCGTGGTGTTTTGAAAATAAGGGCTACGGCGTTTTAAAGAAAAGATACATCCTTTGAAATATCCATAGAATCCCTTGTCCTGTCTTTAAAATACACACGATTCGTTAGTTTTGAAAATAGGTATGAATCGAATCTAGTCTAACATCTACAAATAAACTACAGGACTGAGCTAACAGGCTAATCGAAAAGGGTAAGGAAACCACCTACATCTGAGTCGATATATATATATATATATCTATATATAATAGTCGGTGATCCCGCCTCAATAGTATCCCATACGATACACCATCTAATATGACATTCTCGAGTTAAGAGTGCGAATCTATCATCAATAGCTCGTACGGTAAATCAATCGTACGACATCCTAAATCAGGGTACGGATCAAGTATCACATTTATCTCATTATTCATCTGGTATCCTCATCATCACATATCGTGAACATGGGGATACTGATCTAGGTTTAGTACAATACTAATATCATCAATATATATCTACGCGTGTGCGTGAATACACATCACCCATCAATCCGCTAATATCATGTCGTACCTCATAATACGAACCAATCATATCATCGATCCTATGGCACCATGCCTAATCTCATCGACTCATCTCCAAATACCAAATAATATCCTCATCATCCAAGTATAGGTATACGCATATATATATATATATACATAGTCCCATACCTATGTGTGTGTGTGTGTGTGTGTGTGTGTATATACATATCTCCATATACGCATAAGAATGTAAATGTATTCGAGTGTGTATGTGTGCGTGTATGCAAATCTTTACTCTAGGGTTTTGCGACTAAGCAACCAACGAAATCCTTTCTTTAATTCTCGCTAACACTAACCCATAATCTCCTAAATCTTTTCTTGCTAGGTGTTCATATATCACAATAACATATAAAAGTATATCTATATCACATCACATCATTTCTCACAACTTTACGGGGGTGCTATACGCCATCCACCCGACTTCCCCCGTAGACATATATCTACTCACCTTGATCTTCGCTCTCTGGAGTCGATGACGCCATGCTCATCCTTGTGGTCTCGAAGTCTACGTGGGGTACCTACATATCATATATAGCATCGTAAACGAAATCACGTACGAAAACCAAAATTTCGCACGAATCACCCATAAGTCAAAACCTATGGTCTACATCTTGCAATTCAACCAAATAACCCTCGATATAGACGTACAAACGCCAAGTGATCGATATCAAACAAAATATCAAAACTTAAATTCATAAACACCACGAAACATACGGCAGAAACCAAGAAAACATGCTCCATATTTTAGTTCAGGTCAAACTAAGTGCACAAACAGTACTAGGATGATGTATAGGGTGTAAATGACCTACAGAAGCAACCTGGGCACCTAATTCACCAATGTGGCCGGCCCCTACCCCAAAAAGCCGGCCTCCTCAGTTTTATAGGCTCAGAATGTGTTCGTATTGGTTGGGTGGCCTCCTGGGGGTCCATCTAGGTCAATGGTATTGTTTACTTTTCTCAAAAAGGCTCCAGATCACTCCAGATTTCCCTGCACCCACTATATATTCACAAAACCGACATGACAAGTTTTAAATTTAGGTTTTAGGTTTTAGTTCATGCTTGATCTGGGTTTCTATCATCATGGGGGGGTCTAAGGTCACCAATAAGGTTCAATTACACTATCCCAATTCAAATCAAACCCTAGCCCTCTCTAGGAATTTTCAAAGCTCGCAAAACCGCATCAAAACACTTCTAAACTTGTATGGTTGCTAATGAAATGGAAATACAATACTAATGGTGCAGAAATTACCTTTATTGGCAACTCAAGAATTTTCTTGAGTTGCCCAAAGTCCTCAAAATCCGATTTTTCTTGGTCCAATGCGCTTCCCTTGAGCTTGTGCATGTTTTTAAAGAAATGGGTATGGGGTTTTGAGAAGTATTTTGATATGGGTCATGAGGGTAGAAGATGGGCTTGAGGATAAAGAAGGAGATGCAAATGGTGGGGGGAAAATGAAAGGGGCGGCACTCTCCTTCCCTCTCTCTCTCTTTCTCACCCTCATTCTCTCTCCTAGCATGCCATGTCTCATGATTGTGTCCTCTCTCTCTCTCCTCAAGTCATCATTTTCCTTTTTCCTTTTCTTTTCTCACTAAAATAAAACCATAACATGAAAATAACACAAATGAACATGTAACTAAATGAAACATGTCATGGTGCACTGTAACGTTTTAAAAATAAATAAATAAAATCCTTTAGGTGAATTTTCGGATAATCGGTAAAATAAACCGTATTTCCATAAAACTCAACTATAATTATTTTTCAATATAGAATTAAATACTCCTATTTTAATTATGTAATTGGTAGTATTTGGTATTTATTTAGTGACTTATAAATTATTAGTTTACTTAAATATTTTTCCTTAATTAATTAAATTCAAATATTAACATAAGTTTTAATTATACATTAAATTAGTGCAAATTACAAATTAGAAATAGGTTAATTTTACAAAGTGAACCATGAAAATAAAAAACAAGTGTGTAACATGCAAAATTCTTTTTCATATCTCTCCATGGTTCTAGAAATTTCTAGGAAAAGGATTAAATTGAAAAAGTTAGATAAGTAAGGGTTTAAGTGAAAGATGCATTAAATCATGAACTTTCTACACAAACCTACACACTTTTCTCTCTCCCTTTTCTCTTCCATCCTTATGGCCGAGCCTAGCATGAGGCAGCCCCAATTTTTCCCACTTTATTTCCTCTCCAAAAGTCATCAAAAATCCATCAAAAATCCAATAAAATCTACACCAATTTCCATTAACTCCTAATCCAATCTTTAACCCTTGTTCCTTGGCCAAATCAAGCATGGATTTTGGGAGCAAGAGAGCATGTTGGGGTGGCTAGGCTGCAAGCTAAATTTCTAAACTTGTGAGGTATAATTCTAACCTAATGGCTAATTAGTTGTTAAACTATTCTAATCTAAGCTTTTCATGTAATTAATTGGTTTTGATTTCTAATTTGTGAAATTCAAGAAAGGGTTGTGATCAAGCTGGGGTTTTTATAAATTGTTCATGGTTTTAATGAGTGTATTAACACATAAAGACATGTAAAATCTTATCTAGATTGTTAAATTACTAATGGTTACATTTTAATTGTTCAAATTAAGCTATTTGTAAACTAGATTTTTAGAAATCATGTATATTGGTGAGATAAAATTATGATGAGGGTTGCTATCATTAGATTATGGTTTTAATGAGGAGATTAACATGTTAATTGAATGCAAAACCTAATTTGGTTACTAGTTGCTATTTGTTAGTTTAAAATTTTTGATAAATATGCTATTTTGCAAACTAGGTTTTAGAAATTAAATTAAAATATGGGACTAAAATCTAGTTAGGTTTTTTAACACATCATTAAGGTTTCCATGAGTGGTTTAACAATTTAAAATATGCAAAATCTAGCTTGGTTGTTGAATTGTGAATTTTGCTTAAAAAAGTGTTAAAATTTGATATTTTTGCAAACTAGAAATTTCAATTCAATACAAATTGATGAGAATAAATTATAGAAATGGTTTATATAACTTAGTTATGATATTTAGTGAATAGTATGGCCATTAGTTTTGTTAAAACATTAGGTTTCGAATTAAAACA
Organism: Agapanthus africanus; assembly: GCA_030015575.1. Taxonomy (NCBI): domain Eukaryota; kingdom Viridiplantae; phylum Streptophyta; class Magnoliopsida; order Asparagales; family Amaryllidaceae; genus Agapanthus; species Agapanthus africanus. The sequence goes on from CM057343.1 coordinate 266,871,880, forward strand.
GTAATTAAGTGCTTTCTAGGTTTTTGCGAAATAAAACGATTTGATTAATTTTAGGGTTTTGATGATTTAAACCCTATTATATTATAATTAGTGAGTTTTGGAACTACAATTTGTACGTTTGTGTTTTATCTCGATCAATCGGCGTGTGTATGCCGATATCGAGGGATATTTGGTCCTTTTGCATGAGCGGGTCATAGGTTTTAACCTATGCGCGTTTCATGTGCCGTTTTGGGTTTTATCCGCGATTTCGGTTTACGATATTATATATGTTTGCGTATAGGTGCTCCTCACGTAGACTTCGGACGATGAAGAAGAGGATGGCGGCATCGACTTCGGCTGATAAGGACCAGGTGAGTAGATGTATATCTACGGAGGAAGTCGGGTGGATAGCGTATAGCACCCCCGCAAACGTAGAATAAGGATGTTACGTACTGTTATTAGGAAGTCGGACGTGACCTTAGATTCTTGGCGAGTAGGGTCCTATTGAAGACTTTAGGTTGGACTAGACTGATTTAGAAAGACTTAACCAGAGGATGACTGCCTTGGAGGGAATTCGTAGGTTTCATGTAGACACACACATACACGCACACACACATACACTTGACTTGGTGTGTATGTATGTGTGTGTGTGTGTGTGTGTGTGTGTGTATGAATGTGGGTATGTTTCTATATGTATGTATATATATATATAACATATACACGTGATATGAGGAGGTTATATGATACATGGGGTAGAGTCGGTATGACTAGGCATGATGCCGTGAGATATTAGATATACGATCGAGTTATGACATGAGATGTGTTATGATATTAGCAGATCGTTGGGGAATGAGAAAGTGTATATTTATATATAAACGATAATAGGTGATGATGACATTGAAATGTACGAGACTCAAGAATAAAACCTGGATTTTAATATGTGACTTAATCACGATATGATATATGACATGATATTTTAGTGGATCATTTGACGATGAATATTTACACAGACGATAATATATGTTGATGATATTGGGATGTATGCGATTATAGTATTGTACCCTTGATCATGATATTGTTTGATGACGACACTATACGAATGATGATGTATATATGAGATAGTTGACCCGTACCCGATTTTGGGATGCCGTACGATGGATTTTACCGTACGAGGCATAGATGTAATGACTGATCCGCACTCTTGACTCGAGAAAGTCGTACTACGTACGTGACGCTATTGAGGCTGGATCGCCGACTACTAAAGATACCGACTCAGACTTTAGGAGAATTATTCTTACCTTTCGACTAGTGTCTTTAGTGTAGGGTTCCTAAGCACGCTAATGAAGTCTCACAAGGCATCAACCATGCCAATTTTCAATTTTATGAGTGCCGAGAAACCCTAATACGGATCGTCGACTAGAATTTTAGGCGAAACAAGAAACTAGTTAACATCTTAACTAAAAGTGAGATGCTACAACCTTTGTAGATCCGGTTATCCACTTCCTTAGCTCCACGTAGGCATCCTCTCGCTGTCCATCTCGAATCCCGGACTCAATCGTCGGCTTGATCGGAGAAATGGGCGGGCTAGGTCGTCGGCTTCGTGCCAAAGATGATCTACGTCGAGGCATCACAAGTTCAAGCTCCAACTTCACCAAGTTGTGAAACTTGTGAAGTAAACACCCTATACTACTTGGCAAAAGGTAGAGGGTGAAGAAATATGAGGTGGGTTCACTTTAGAATTGGATTTCTCACTCAATTGCTCAAGTTGTCATTGATGAAGGCAAGGTTTTTCTTGAAGAAGAAGAAGGAGAAGATGAAGAATATGATAAGTCTCTTATTTAAAAAAGAAACTAATATGAATACTTATCATAATGTAAACCATGGTTAGGTGTAGAGAATTGACTAAGGTTAGATGAATGGTTAGGGTTAAGCATGAAGACAAAATGGTCACTTTGGTCAAAGCTTCATGAAGCTTCAACAAGCTTCAAGAATGAAAGCAACCCTTTTGTTTTCTTTTGCCATTTCTTTTTAATCCAAATTAAAAAGAAAGATAAAATAAAGAATAAATAAAAACCCTAATCATTTACTTAACCAAGGTTTAATTCTTTACACTTAACCAAATGAGCAAGTATCATCAAACATGATACAAACATGTGCACAAAAGTATATCACATATACAACTTGCACATCAAGTGAGAAAATCCATTTAAAGTGAACCAATACTAGTTAATGCAAAGTAATATATCAAATATATAATTATACATTAAATCATTAAATCAACACTTGATTTAACGATCTGGTCATATCGCATACAACCAACTAGTATCCTATGTATCGGCTTATCGAATCAATCCTTGATTCGATATCTAGGTTATATCGCATATAACCAATCGATACATTCATCGCGAGAATGGAATACGGTATCACATACAAGCATTATTCTCGGTCCTGCACATATCTCATATGCGCTTCTATTTCGTTTCGCTTGAGCCAGGAAACCTCTGTGTAGGACTCTAAAGACTCGTCAATACGCCGGTAGCAGATGATGATCATATCAAGCACCTACAAGCCGCATGCGGTCTGCTAAACGTAACGGCCATCCGGGTATTGAGCGATCAGAAGATCGACGAGCTAGCCCGCTCACACTCCTGTGAATCCAACCAGTAACACTTACCGTACAGTCCGGTCTGTTCGTCTGATATGTCGCATATCAAGTCTAGGGGTGGTAAACGTCAGACCCCAATAACCAATAAGTCGTGCCGATGTGAGGCTCATAACGGGTCGAGAAACTACTGGTAACACTTACCAGCAAATCTCTGATCAGCCCTGGCCAGGGACTTCCCTCTTACGGCCAATCGAGCACAGCGCAACATCAACCCCCAATACCGGCAGAGACGAAACCCCTCCTATCGCTCATTGCCTCCATGTGACTCGGGACTGTACCCAAAGACCACCGTTTTGCACGCCCTCATGGACGTGGTAAGGTGGAGATCAAAGCAAAGTGGGAATCACACAAGACTCTATGACGATCTCGGGTCTACAGACTAACCTGCACAAGTGTCACCTGAGAACTGCCATCTGACGTGAGGTATAATACCATCTGGGAGTTCTCGGCGAGTCCGTCCAGTGTACCCAGTCTCCATTGAGCACCCGTATATCATCTCTGATGTCAAACACCAACGGATATGGGATCATCCATCGCCCATCTTATGGGTCGAGAAGCGTATACGCTAGTCTACTCTGGTATATCGATACCCCGTCTCGATACACCCACGACTAGGGACCTTGAAGGATGTATTTATAGACTACCATGTCCCCACTAGTATGATCTGCATCACAGTCCAGGTAGTCAAGTACACATCCTAAGGGCTTTACCAACATGTAACTATAAGACAGTGCAAAGAGACAAGTGTACATGTTAAGATAAAGAGTAACCAGATAGCATACTATCATATCGAGCAAGAAAGTCATCTCTATATATGTCCAAGCATCCAATATAATATACATCATCTGTACAATACTGGCCTCTAGGGCATACATACAACTAACAATCTCCCACTTGCACTAGGGCCAGCTGTTGTAGTATCGCATACCGAGCATCCCGAAGAGTCTCTCAAACTGTATCTGGGGAATGGCCTTCGTGAGTGGATCCGCCGTGTTGTTCTTCGTGTCAACTCTCCTGACCTCGATCTCCCGGCGATCAACTATCTCCCGGATCAGGTGATACCGCCTCAGAATATGCCTGGATCGCTGATGGGACCTGGGTTCCTTGGCCAAAGCCACCGCTCCATTATTATCGCAATACAAAGGTATTGGATGCTCAATGGATGGAACCACTCCAAGTTCAATAATGAACTTCTTGATCCAGACAGCCTCTTTAGCAGCATCATTGGCAGCGATGTATTCAGCCTCCATCGTCGAGTCTGCCACGGTTTCCTGCTTGGAACTCTTCCAGCTAACCGCCCCTCCGTAAAGGGTAAAGATAAATCCCGACTGCGACTTAGAGTCGTCCTTATCACTCTGGAAGCTCGAATCGGTAAGGACTCCACTTGGAGTTCTCCATTACCATACACCAAGAGTATCTCTTTAGTCCTTCGTAAGTACTTGAGAATGCTCTTCACAGCTGTCCAGTGACTCTCTCCAGGATCAGCTTGATACCTGCTCACTACACTTAGTGAGTATGCTACATCGGGTCTGGTACATAGCATCGCATACATGATAGAGCCTACAGCCGAAGCATAGGGCATCCCTTGCATGCGAGCTCTCTCTAAATCAGTCTTGGGAGACATCTCTTTGGAGAGAGTGACTCCAGAGATCGTGGGCAAGTTCCCATGCTTGGATTCTTCCATACTAAACCTCTTTAGTATGGTGTCAATGTACCTGGATTGGGACAATCCCAAAATCCGTTTGGATCTATCTCTATAGATCCTAATTTCCAATATGCAGGAGGCATCACCAAGATCTTTCATTGAGAATCTTTGTGATAAGAAGAGCTTGACCGATTGCAGCATAGGAATATCATTTCCTATCAAGAGTATGTCGTCCACGTACAATACGAGGAAGACAACCTTACTCTCTGCCACCTTCTTGTAGATACAAGGTTCATCTGGATTTTTGACGAAATCAAACTCTTTAATAACGACGTCAAAGCAGATGTTCCAACTCCGCGATGCTTGCTTTAATCCATAAATGGATTTAAGCAGCTTGCACACCATTCCGCTGCTCCCACTGTCTACGAAGCCCTCTAGCTGAGTCATGTACACCCACTCTTCTAAATCACCATTTAGAAAGGCGGTCTTAACATCCATTTGCCAGATTTCGTAATCATGATATGCAGCGATGGCAAGCATGATCCGGATGGATTTAAGCATAGCCACTGGAGAAAAGGTTTCGTCATAGTCCACACCTGGTCTTTGACGAAAACCCTTTGCTACAAGTCTAGCTTTGAAAGTCTCCACTTTCCCATCGACACCAAGTTTCTTCTTGAAGATCCACTTGCTCCCAATGGGTTTTACCCCTTCAGGAGCAACATCCAAAGTCCATACTTTGTTGGTGTACATGGATTCCATCTCGGACCGCATAGCATCCAGCCATTTCACTGAGTCCCTACTCGTGATGGCCTGCTCGAAGCTAGTTGGGTCATCATCCTCCATGATGCAATCCTCGCTCCCACCATCCATGAGAAAACCGTAGTATCTCTCAGGTGGGCGAGGAACCCTGCTAGATCGGCGGAGAGGCTGAGGTTCATTTGGAGCTACTGAATCTTCTGGTTCCACTAAATCTTCAGTTACGGTTTGTGTATCTGGAACTTCTTCCAGCTCTACCACTTTGCCACTAATTTCTTTTTCAAGGAATTTCTTTTCTAAAAAGGTGGCATATTGAGAAACAAACACCTTTTGTTCTTCAGTATGGTAGAAAAAATATCCCTGTGAATTCTTAGGATATCCCACAAACTTGCAAAGAACTGACCGTGCCTCGAGTTTGTCTGGATTTTGCCTTTTGACATAGGCCGGACAACCCCATATCTTAACTTGTTTAAAATATGGTCTCTTCCCACTCCATATCTCATATGGTGTGGTAGGTACAGATTTAGATGGAACTTGATTCAATAGGTATGCAGCTGTCTCCAGCGCATATCCCCAGAAGGAAATAGGTAACTCAGCTGTGCTCATCATAGAGCGCACCATATCTAATAGGGTGCGGTTCCTCCGTTCTGATACACCGTTGTGCTGTGGTGTATATGGAGGAGTCAGCTGAGAGAGAATCCCATTCTCTTTTAGGAAGTCCAGGAATTCATTGCTCAAGTATTCACCTCCTCAATCGGATCGTAGGATTTTAATACTTTTTCCGGTTTGGTTCTCAACTTCTTGTTTATATTCTCTAAATTTCTCAAAAGCTTCTGATTTGTGTTTCATCAGGAACACATACCCGAACCTAGAGAGATCGTCAGTGAATGTAATGAAGTATGAAGAACCATCCCTGGCATGTGTAGACATAGGACCGCATACATCACTATGTATCAGTCATAAGAGTTCGGTAACTCTTTCTCCGTGTCCCGTAAACGGAGTTTTGGTCATCTTGCTATTGAGACATGACTGGCAAGTGTCATAAGATGAAAATTCGAATGGCTTCAAATATCCATCCTTATGCAACTTAGCCAGTCGTGTCACATTGATGTGACCCAGTCTACAATGCCACAAGAAGGATTCGTTTAGTTCTGAACTCTTCCTCTTGTGTGTGTTTGTTATGCTCAGAACTGTTGATTGATTTAGAACATAAATGCCATTGCACAACGTGCCTGATCCAACCAACTTTTGGTTACCGAAAATGTTCATAACATTATCCTGTAATACAAAATTATATCCCTCTTTACTTAATAAAGAAACCGATATAATGTTGCATATCAGGTTCGGCATGTAATAGCATTGTTCAGAACCAATGTATTACCAGTAGGTAATTCAAGGTGATATTCCCCGACAGTCTTAGCTGCAACAATAGCACCATTTCCAACTCTAATGTCTTTATCACCTTCTCCAAGTTCTCTACCTTTCCTTAGCCCATGTAACTGATTACATATATGGGATCCTGACCCAGTATCTAATACCCAGGACGTAGAGCAAATGGAGAAACAGTTCTCAGTAACGAACACACCCGAAGAAAATGCATCAACATGTACTTTCTTCTTCGGGTGGCATGGGAATCCTGGTATTCCCCTATGTCATGTTCATTCCTATAACTCTTATAAGAAAGAACGGAACCAACGTTCCCCAGCACAGTATAACATGCGGGTTCGGTCAATACATCCATATTATTATCTTTATTAGGGTATGAAATGGTCGCTACTTGGAGAGAGAGAGAAGAAAACACTTTAGTGTATGCTCTTGCAAGATCAGATTGGTTATTATCTTATCTAATCAGGATGGCTCCCACTTGTTTTTATCAAATCTTCCTTCAAACCCTAAAAGGAAAGACTAGCCGGGATTAATTACACACTACAAGTTCGCCAATCTTTCAGCCAGACCAGTGTCGGTACTTTGAGGGAGGCCCCCCGTGCTTTCGCACGAACCTAATTAATGTAAACCTCGTTTTCCCAGAGGCGTAACCCCGTTGACACCTTTCTAGACACCTACTTGATCGGCTAATTGTAATGTGTAAAACTCTCCCAGGAGTAACTCTTACTCGCAGTGGGTATCGGGATCCAACTATCTCATAGAAGGTATGCAATCTCATTGCAAATTTCAACACTTGAAATTCCCGATAATATTTTGCCCCTAGCAGCTATATGACCTTAACATAGTCAACAAATCATAAGTGCTAGTCAAGTCCAACCCGTCATTTCTCGATTGAATTAAACCCACCCGCACGACCCTTAACATAGTCAACAAAGTCGCACGACTACCCTAATCCAATTGCATCATATGCTTATGCAGATAAGCACTAATTAGCTACCGCACACTACGCCTTAACATAGTCAACAAACGTAGCACGAATACTAACTAGTACTTATCTGAAATGACGGAGGGCTACGACAGGTTTTTCTGAAAACCTATTGCGTAATGAACTTGATATCGTTGTAGGATCAAATGAAGTTTTGAAATGGAATGATTTTGAGGCTTTTCTAGTTTTGCTAAAGGGGTCACTCCCTGTGAAGGGATCGTCGGCCCTTTCCTCGTCGAATGAGGTGCGGGATATATCATATATATCACTGTGCAAAGCAGAAACTATAGAAGAAATCAAAAACAAACCGAGTGTGTAGCATCTGCCAGTTATTGCTAAAGGAGTCACTCCCGGTGAAGGGATCTCGGTCCTTTCCTCATCGAATAAGGTGCAGGGTGTATCATATATACCGCTATGCAAAGCAAGAACTGTAGCTACCTGTTTTATTTAAAATTTGATTCTACAACATCTTTTGGTTTCTTTTATTTCATTAATCACATTAATGAAGTCCCATCATTTAAATACCTAAACATCACAGATAAATACGACGTACACTTATGCCATCCGCATTCGCCTCGATGTCCCCTCGTGCACCGTTAGGTTAGGTAAGTAACGGCAGAGCGGGGCAGGGCTAGCGCGGGTGTAAAACATAAGTAACGCCTATATAATATATCATATATACTATATAAAGTATCTATCACAGAACATATCACATGATCACATCACAGATATTGTAGCAGAAGAAACATATGAAACATTGGATATACTAGGACGTCCGTGTTTTCAATACGAGCCAGTATAAAACACGGATTCCACGGTCGTGATGAATAGCCAATCCCACACCCCTAGACCCCTACGAGAGCGGCAAGCAACCCTACCAATTCTAGGGTTAGGAGACCCGGACTCGACTCCTCGAGATGGTCTCCCACTGGACCCTAGAACCCGGTTACTTGTGCTCCCCTCCTTGGGTCTATCCTAGTGCAGAAAAGTAAATAATATACAAAGGGTGACAACTTCCGCAACCTGGAAGTGCCCCAAATAAAAGAATATTACATACAAGTTTTTACTTGAATGAAAAATGAAAAACACTCATCTCACATAAAAACCCCCCGGCTATTCAAACACGACAATCCAATATAATATATACAGCAACACATGACATCACATGTCATCAACGTAAGTAAATATGCGCATCCCAATTGTCGTTGACATATAGCAACGAAACCGACGATATCACATATTACACTTACGGTCACAGAAAAGAAAGTGTAAAACTACAACAGTTGGAATCCGCAACCTCTTTAGACATCGCATGTCTAACACTTATAAACCCCGCATTTTAGTCCCATTATCGAAAACTCTTTTCAATATGAAGTGAGACTAAACCGCTAGATTTATAACATTCATTCAGTTATCTCATAACTGTTTGTGAATTCCAATTATTGTATCCCATTCCGGATAAATAGAAAATATTAAACTTTCCGATCGAACATTCGAACACCCAAGTTTTCCCGAAACCGTTCAACACATGAAATAGGTTCAAAGACATTCACTTCATGCCTCAGTACCAACGGTCCAGCCGTAGAAGGGTCAAGCCAACGCCTCATATGTGGCACGCCGTACTGCCCCAAACCCGAAGGTTCAAAGGACAGTTCAAGACGGTCACATAATCGAGTTAAGGTTTGTTGTCTTCTAGAGGGACCATCGTGTTACTTGCACTACTTAGAACGTCTTTAAACCACGGAAAAATCCAACACTTGGAAATTTTCCGGCAGGGGAAAAGTTGGGTATTTATATCCGGTCGAACTTTTTAACATATTCGAAAATTATCCGGAAAACCACACAGACAAAATTTGAAAATCCGATCGAATCTTTGATTCCCAATACAACCCCAGAATACTCATCTGTAGAGTCACAATGAAAATACCCAGAAAATATAGCATTAAATTATATGAGTTACTGTGCAGAAATCATCAAACAAGGGGACAGTAAGGCCGCGGAACCGCCGCACATGCCTAGCTCATGCCGCGGTTCCGCGGTGGAAAAATCGATTTAGGCCCTCATATTTCACAGTAATTCAAATAAGACCCTGCTTATTTTTCTGCATATTTTTAATGGACAAAAATCCAAATTTTCAGAAAATTTCCAGAGAGCATTTTGGGTTTTAGGGTTTCGGTTCGATCGGGTTTCAAACATCGTCTAGACTTCGCCTAAGGCTCTAGCTAGGCTCTGATACCACTGTAGGGTTCCTAGGCACGCTAATGAAGTCTCACAAGGCATCAACCATGCCAATTTTAAATTTTAGGAGTGCCGAGAAACCCTAATACGGATCGTCGACTAGAATTTTAGGCGAAACAAGAAACTACTTAACATCTTAACTAAAAGTGAGATGCTACAACCTTTGTAGATCCGGTTATCCACTTCCTTAGCTCCATGTAGGCATCCTCTCGCTGTCCATCTCGAATCCCGGACTCAATCGTCGGCTTGATCGGAGAAATGGGCGGGCTAGGTCGTCGGCTTCGTGCCGAAGATGATCTACGTCGAGGCATCACAAGTTCAAGCTCCAACTTCACCAAGTTGTGAAACTTGTGAAGTAAACACCCTATACTACTTGGCAAGACGTAGAGGGTGAAGAAATAGGAGGTGGGTTCACTTTAGAATTGGATTTCTCACTCAATTGCTCAAGTTGCCATTGATGAAGGCAAGGTTTTTCTTGAAGAAGAAGAAGGAGAAGATGAAGAATATGATAAGTCTCTTATTTAAAAAAGAAACTAATATGAATACTTATCATAATGTAAACCATGGTTAGGTGTAGAGAATTGACTAAGGTTAGATGAATGGTTAGGGTTAAGCATGAAGACAAAATGGTCACTTTGGTCAAAGCTTCATGAAGCTTCAACAAGTTTCAAGAATGAAAGCAACCCTTTTGTTTTCTTTTGCCATTTCTTTTTAATCCAAATTAAAAAGAAAGATAAAAGAAAGAATAAATAAAAACCCTAATCATTTACTTAACCAAGGTTTAATTCTTTACACTTAACCAAATGAGCAAGCATCATCAAACATGATACAAACATGTGCACAAAAGTATATCACATATACAACTTGCACATCAAGTGAGAAAATCCATTTAAAGTGAACCAATACTAGTTAATGCAAAGTAATATATCAAATATATAATTATACATTAAATCATTAAATCAACACTTGATTTAACGATCTGGTCATATCGCATACAACCAACTAGTATCCTATGTATCGGCTTATCGAATCAATCCTTGATTCGATATCTAGGTTATATTGCATATAACCAATCGATACATTCATCGCGAGAATGGAATACGGTATCACATACATGCATTATTCTCGGTCCTGCACATATCTCATATGCGCTCCTATTTCGTTTCGCTTGAGCCAGGAAACCTCTGTGTAGGACTCTAAAGACTCGTCAATACGCCGGTAGCAGATGATGATCATATCAAGCACCTACAAGCCGCAAGCGGTCTACTAAACGTAACGGCCATCCGGGTATTGAGCGATCAGAAGATCGATGAGCTAGCCCGCTCACACTCCTGTGAATCCAACCAGTAACACTTACCGTACAGTCCGGTCTGTTCGTCTGATATGTCGCATATCAAGTCTAGGGGTGGTAAACGTCAGACCCCAATAACCGATAAGTCGTGCCGATGTGAGGCTCATAACGGGTCGAGAAACTACTGGTAACACTTACCAGAAAATCTCTGATCAGCCCTGGCCAGGGACTTCCCTGTTACGGCCAATCAAGCACAGCGCAACATCAACCCCCAATACCGGGAGAGACGAAACCCCTCCTATCGCTCATTGCCTCCATGTGAGTCGGGACTGTACCCAAAGACCACCGTTTTGCACGCCCTCATGGACGTGGTAAGGTGGAGATCAAAGCAAAGTGGGAATCACACAAGACTCTATGATGATCTCGGGTCTACAGACTAACCTGCACAAGTGTCACCTGAGAACTGCCATCTGACGTGAGGTATAACACCATCTGGGAGTTCTCGGTGAGTCCGTCCAGTGTACCTAGTCTCCACTGAGCACCCGTATATCATCTCTGATGTCAAACACCAATGGATATGGGATCATCCATCGCCCATCTCATGGGTCGAGAAGCGTATATGCTAGTCTACTCTGGTATATCGATGCCTCGTCTCGATACACCCACGACTAGGGACCTTGAAGGATGTATCTATAGACTACCATGTCCCCACTAGTATGATCTGCATCACAGTCCAGGTAGTCAAGTACACATCCTAAGGGCTTTACCAACATATAACTATAAGACAGTGCAAAGAGACAAGTGTACATGTTAAGATAAAGAGTAACCAGATAGCATACTATCATATCGAGCAAGAAAGTCATCTCTATATATGTCCAAGCATCCAATATAATATACATCATCTATACAATACTGGCCTCTAGGGCATACATACAACTAACAATTAGTTTGTTCCTTAGTTGGTTAGGTAGATTTTAGTTTAGGCTCGAGTCACATTCATTTTAAAAACTAACGAATCGTGCGCATTTTTAAAGGCAGCGTGAGGGATACTACGGATTTTTCAAAAGACACATCTTTTCTTAAAAACCCCGTAGCCCCTAATTTTCTAAAAACCACGATTCGTGCTTTTTCAAACAACAAACTGTATGACTCGTAATTAGTATGTATTCTCTAGCTGTGCGTTTATTACACTTTCACTGTTATATTCATGTTGTATGCATCGTATTGCATATTCATACATATGTTTCTTTAGCTAATATGAAACTCTGCCTGTTAGGACACCAGCACCATTACCGATGATGCGCATGTTCCACGTACACTTATTTGCCGGCTCACACACATCATCATCGGTAATTGCCATGTCACGTACACTTTAGAACATATTATCTTTTATTGATATAATCAGCTAAATGTTAGACCAATATAATATTGTGTGATTACTCTCATGTGCTAGTTTAAACATTGCATTTATTACTTAGACACTTCATGCATTCACATTTTCATATTATCATGCAGTATTGTGGGGCTTATGCCGATATTCATTATTTACTTACTCATGATTTTAGGATTTTGGATTTCTATGAGATTTCTGGATTTTGGGGGAAAACCTCAAGAATATATATAAAAACTTCTCTCTCTCTCTCCCTCTCATTTTAAAATACAAGTTGCGGTTTTCTCGTGATGTATGTGTCGTCCACCATGAGATTCCATGTCTTCTGTTGGATTTCGAGACCCGATTCGAGGAGTGGATGAACCATCTCGGGTACATGGTGGGCCTGGTATGGTACCCGGGGCAAGAAGCTCGAGTTGTAGACGATGAGCCTGGCAGGGGAAGACTATCTACCGGTGATGTCTGGCACGACGGATATCCGGAGGATACCGACCGTTGTCGTGAGATTTGATGATATGGGCTGATCCGGACTGATGGAGCCCGAGATATTGAGACTATGAGATATTGAGACTATGAGGTGTTGAGACTTTGAGATTTACATGTTTTGTGACGATGCTTGACACGGATTCCATGGATTTCATTGATGATGTTTCAGATTACCATACAAATTTTACTATGATACAAGTTAAAGATTTTTTATACAGATATATCCAGATTTCATGGTTGATGTAACATTTTGAAATAATAAAAATATTATTTTTGGGAATTTTTATAATTTAATATTATTTTATTGAATATTTTAATATTTTGGTATTATTAAATACAAATAAATGGGAAGAATTTTAGATAAATTATGGAAAATTCTAAAATAGGGTAAATTAGAGAATTATGCCATTTCTAAGTTTAATTGATTAGTTATATACTAAATTAGTACTAATCGCGATTAAAAATCGCTAATCGGTTTTTAGCTTTTTTGTGCAAAACATGCACATATCACTTTTTCACACTTGTGCATTTTCTTGCCATGGTTCACTTTGGGTTTACTATTCTTGGGAGAAGGATTTTGAGAGAATAAGAAAAAGAAAAGGAAAAGAAAATAGGAAAAGAATAAAGAATGAGGTTTGGTGAGAAAGAGAGGTATGGTCTGGACTTAGCCATTTCCCTTCCCTCATTTCCCTCCTTCTTCTCCTATTGCTGCTGCTGCCCCTGCACCTCATTCTCCCTCCCCTCTTCAAGCTCCAAAACACCTCTAAAACAACTCCAAAACCCCACTCTCATTTCATTAAAAGTGTGCACAAGCTCAAGATCTACATATTGGACCAAGAAAGCAAGGATTTTGGCCACTAGGGGCAACTCAAGAATTTTCTTGAGTTGCCAAATGAGGTATTTTCTGGATCATTAACTTAGTTTTAGCATTACTTATACCCCCATGTTTATATTGAACCGATATTGTTTGATATTGTGGAGTTAAGGAAAACCTAGTTAGGGTTTGAGGAAATTATGAGTTGTGATGTGAAATTGAGTTCAGTAGAGGCTACACCAACACCCTAGTACATGAATTGAGACCATAACCTGAGAGTTGAAACCCGAAATACGGATTTAGAAACCGATATCGGAGAAATTGTAGAATCTGTGAAGGGTATATTGAATCTGCTATCACCCGAGACATCCTAAAATAAAATTGATTGGACAGTGAGATGTGCAGGCACCCTAGAACCACCACACAAGACCCCAACCCCTAACTCTTTTTCCCGGCCGCAGATTTATTCTGTTTGGCCGCAATTTGTGGTCTGGACCCCACCAAATTTGCTCGTTTTGGTTTTGATGTTCCCTTATCTGTAGATTAGGCCCCTGGTATGTATAGATTTGTCTAATTTGGCCTAGGGTGAAATCTGGAACATAATTCCTAAGTTGCTGTTTTGGATTCGTGTTTCCGTATTCCGTATTCTAAATTCTGAATTTGTGTATTGTGTTTTACCTCGACTATTTGGCGTTTATACGACGATATAGATGATTTATTGATGGTTTTGAAGGCGTGCCATAGGTTCTAACCTATAGGCCCCTTATCGTATCATTTTGGGTTTTGTGTGCCATTTTAGCTTTGATTTGGTTTTAATGCGCATATACGATACTTTGATATATAGGTACCCATGAAGACTTCGGGACGACAAGCAAATGCGTGGTGACGTCGGCAATGAAGACGCAAGTTGAGTAGATTATATCTACAGGGGGAAGTCGGGTGGATGGCGTATAGCACCCCCGCAGTCCGTAGTGGTTATATTATATATATGATAGTTAGGTGTATTATGGATAGTGTAGGGTTAGAAGTGACTAGCGTAGTTCATAGTCGCGAACCCTAGAATAGATTAACACCTACACGCACTCCCTTGCATATTCATTATACTTGCACTGTGTTTGATGATATTGGATGACATTGGAGATGAGTCGATGATGTTGGGCATTGTGCCGCGAGATCGGCGATTTGGTGTGATTCGTATTTGGGATACGATACGTGATCTCTAGCGGGCCTTGGGACGTGTGCTTCCACACGCAGTATATTGATGGTATCAGTTGTACTAGACTTAGATCAGTACCCCAGATTATGTGATACGATGATAATGATACCTGATATCTGATGAAAGGAATGTGATATTGACCCGTACCCAGCTATTGGGATGCCGTACGACGATTTACCGTACGAGCCTATATTGATGATAGATCCGCACTCATGACTCGAGGATGTCTTACGATATATTGTATCGTACGCGATATTATTGAGGCGGGATCACCGATTATTATATCTATATATATATCGACTCAGATTTAGGTGGTTTCCATACCTCTCCCGATTGACTTGATACTTAGATCTGTAGTTTGCATAGTAGATTCTTCATTGTGGTGTTGATTATTTGATTTCCGCATATTCATTCTATTCGCATTGCTTGCATATTTTTATTGCTATATTGTTATCATGCTGTTAGGACACCAGCACCATTATCGATGATGCGTATGATCCACGTACACTATTTGCCGGCTCACACACTTCATCATCGATAATTGCCATGCCACTACACTATAGTACTGTTGCATCCATGATATGATTCTTGCATGGCATATTGTACACCTATACCTGTATACATACATAGATGATTCTGACTTGATTAAAGATCTGGGAACCGCAAGATAT
Organism: Agapanthus africanus; assembly: GCA_030015575.1. Lineage (NCBI taxonomy): Eukaryota > Viridiplantae > Streptophyta > Magnoliopsida > Asparagales > Amaryllidaceae > Agapanthus > Agapanthus africanus. The sequence goes on from CM057343.1 coordinate 266,887,402, forward strand.
TCTTCAAAACTGATTCATTATAAAAAGAGCGGTTTCCCTCGACATGTGCACATTATTATTCCATGTTACATGACTTCTGATATGCTCACCTTTATTTACATGTCGCATATATCATGTTTTGATTATACGCATTGAGATATGTTGTTTCAATGATATTTCTGGATTTGGGAACCGTGGGTATTTCAAAAGAGAATGAATAATTGTTTTAAAAACCCGGTTACCCTTGATATGATATTTCAGTGCGTCCACCATGTGTTTTCTCGGTGCTGAGAGCGTCATGTGAAACCCGATTCGAAGAGGCAGATGAGGCCGATTGTGGGTACATGGTGGACCCGGTATGGTACCCCGGGGCAAGAACGGTTTCGCTATATTGTAGACGGTGAGCCTGGCAGAGGGACTACTACCTACCGGTGATTGGTTGGACCTGGCGGTTGTCCAGAGGATACCGACCGGAGTCGATAGATGGATATGGGCGTACTGCCGGGGCCGAGGGCCGATTTCGCAGACATAGCCTGTGGGCTGATCCGGACTGACGGAGCCCGATAGATGAGAATTTACGTGTCGATGCTAGGCATGGGTTTCATGACGATTTCCATGATTTCGATTATATACTCATATTTGCATGCATGACGTTTATTGTCATTGGTTGACGGGTGGACGGGTTCCACATTTATTATCATTGGGTGACGGGTGGACGGGGTCCACGTTCATACAGACTTGATCACATACAGGCTGGATTTACATTGATTATACTTCATGCAGACATACCTTATACGGATGACATGTTATTATCTGAGGCACTGGCACGAGTACTTGGTACTACCTACATGACTAGATGTTACATTGCCACTTTATCAAGCTTCAGACTTACTCTTGTAGTTTATATTATACTGGTCATATTGACCTAGGATTATGTCTTGCATTCGGTTTCTGCTTGTAGATATTTCTATTCACGAGTTGGCAACTCACCCCCGTTGTGCCACAGTTCTTGCAGGTTTTGCCGTACAGGTTCCATTGCGGCATTTCTGGCACACTGCTTCCTTGCGGGTGAATTGCATTTGGTAGGTGGATTTTTTTGCATCAAGAACCACCATTGTACTTGTAGTATTCATTGTATCTAGTATTTCCATTAACCAAAACTTGTATATTGTTTCAGACTCAGACACTAGTGATGTATTATTCGACCTTAGAGTCGCACTTAGTAGTATTGCGGTTTTCATGCTTATTGAGTTTCTTTTGGTTTTGACCCTCGCCTTTCGGCGTTGTATATTATTATTGCTTGTGTGGTTGTGACCGTCGATCGACGAAGAGCTAGCTCCCGCTTGGGGATGCCTTTTATCATTGCATATATATTGTTCTTGTTGTACCCCGTTCGGGGCCAGTATTTACAAAAGAAACTCTGCCGAAATTTTTAGAAAAGACTTTACATTTTAAAAATGCATATTCGGCTTAGTTATTAAAAACCTTGACTTCAAACATGTTTTCCTTCACTTCTTTAAACCAGTTCTCTTTACTTACTCTTAAAATGGTTTTAGATTTCTGGGCTTTTGGCTTACTTGGATCAGATGGAGTCCTATAGACTTCATGTGGTTCAAGGGCCAGTCACGTGCTCTTTCGGGTTGTGATAAAGTTGGTATCAGAGTGCTAGGTTGACCTTGGTTCGAGTCTAAGTTTGACTATGTAGAGCCTAGGGCGTTTATATATATACGGAACTTTGGCTTGACCTTACGGAACTTAGACTTAGTCGAGGGGGTATTAGACCCGAACTTTCGTCGTATAGGATGACCCTTGGTTGATGGAATAGGTGACTAAAGTAGAGTGACGTACCGTGGGTATGTTCCGCGGCATACTTACAACACGCCACTCCGCTTAAGGAACCTTAGGATGTACATATTTTCGAGATCAGTGACTCTCTTCCTATTCATGATTATACATCCATTTGAGATCCTCGATTCTATTAGTTTCATGGTCATACCTTCATTGATGTTGTTCCTCCTTATGATCATGTATCCACTCTGGATCTGTTGTTCTCTTTCTTGCCATTGATCTGCTCTCTTCGATACTCGATTGAGCTTCCTGTCGCCATGTTGAGCACAGTTTGGGCTGCTGCTAGGGTTATGGTCAGTGCGAGCTCGTTTGGTACGAGGGCCGACCATTGTGTTTTCTGGTTACATGGGAACGTCTCGAGTTAGTATTGGTGACTGTGACCTCTAGTGGAGGCGAGTGCTTGGTCTTGCACCGGATGATCGGGCCATCGTTAGAGCTGCCAGTTGAGAGAGGACTGTTGATGTACAGTATACCTCAGAGATTATGATGTCGCCTACCGTGCAGACAGATGGACCTGCTGTTGCTGAGATTGACAGGATGTCGCTTCCGGAGCTTACGAGCTGAGATTGCCGGAGCTTCCAGGCAGATATGAGACAGATGATAGCTAGTCTACCCGATTTGAGAGACGAAGGTGATTCGTCCGATTTATGCGCCGGAGCGGGCCCAGTTGAATTGAAGAATTCCAGTGTGGAGAGTCTTACTCAGATCTAGAGCAGACCGATTCAGAGATGACCGCCAATGTATCGCCTTTCCTGGAGGATTGAGGCGCTGTTCGGCGTACAGGCGAATGAGCCAGTTGTTGCTGCAAATGACGAGATATCGCCCAGATGGTTGGAGCTACTGCAGCATGAGCATATACTTAGAGATATGATGGACGGTCTCTAGTCACTTGAGGATGAATGACTAGGACATGTGGTTCGTTCACCGATGCGAGGTTATCAGATAGATTGTTTCCAGCTAGAGACGACTTCACGCGGAGACGTTGAGAGTCGATATAGACGATCGAGTGTCAGGAGCCATTTTCCAAGTTTAAAGTATACGGAAAGACATGCAGGCGATTCCATGGACCCTCTAGAAGAATGAAACCCTAACTCGACTTAATGACCATGTGAAAGCCTTTGAACCTTAGGGTTTGCGGCGGTTCCGCGGTGCCATTAGTGACGCTTGGGTTTGCCCTTCTACGGCTGGACCACCGACTCTGTGGCATCTACTCGATACTATTAAACTGTACTCAAGATGTTGATCTCTTGGGGGATTATAAGGTTCTGATGAGTCGATCGAATATTTCGACATCTTTCGGATATCATGTGATGGGATGCATTGTTTGGGAGACTCCAGATACGAATATAGCCATTAGGGCACAGTCCATGCAGCCACTATGAGACGAGTCCGAATCAGTCGACATTGAAGCAGAGTGAAGAAAAGAGTTCGCAAGAGATTTCGACGAGATGACGTCCCACTCCGCTGACATCAGAGATGTGATACGCACCCAGAGGCGTTGTTTATGGATATATCTTCCAGAAAGAAGCGCGATAAGTATGCAGCCGTTCCGGAATAAGAATTAGCTTCAGCAATGGATGATGACTTCCGGGCAATTCGGCAGGAATGTGATTTGAGAGAGAAACCTCGACAGGACCTTTCTGGAAAACGATACGAGAAGACCTAGACCCAGGATTGGTCATATTGCGCACACCCAGCAGGCCAGAGTTCGGCATGGTCGACGAGGTAGTTGACCAGTTTCGGATAAAGGACTTTACCCAGATGCGTTGCGAATTGATCAAGGGCGGACGAGTATTGAGTATTCCTCCGATGGTTGGGACGTGTTCCCGAGGACCTGTTCGGCCAGACATCTTCTACAGAATGATGAAGCTACAGAGTACACAATTTCGAGTCCGTGCGAGAGACTTCGGATTGACCGTGACCGAGAACAGTGCAGTGCGTAGATAGCATGGCGTGACGTCATAGTGGACGACGATAGAGACAAGTGGACAAGTGGTTCGTGCGAGACGCTGACGAGCTGTCATTACTTCCCGTCGAGACTAGAGACCTGATATGCTTACAAAGGCATTGGGGTGCGACCAATTTTCGAGAAAATTTTATGCTGAGGACACAGATGTCTATCGAGTGAGAAGAGATTATGCAAGAGAGCCAGCCTCCGTACGGTTCGGCATAGGCAAGATCGGAAGAGACCTTGAGCAGGATTCCTTCCAGGACATTGCTGCAATGATGTTTGCACCCAGGATCAGATGTGTGATGTGCATTCAGAGAACCAGAGGCCGACGCCAGTGACATGCTGCTTTATGAGTGGTCGTGAGGATTGATCGAGAGATGACCAGAGAAGTGCCAGAACGGAATCGTCCCCGTTAGCACACCTGACAGGGCTGATGAGCCGATTTACTGCGAGATAGGTAATCCGCAGAGAAGATAAGGACCCAGAGTCAGAGGACGCCAGACCGTGAGCAAGAGGCAAGTAGATATCTTGCGCTGCTAGCATTGGATGCACCGACTCCTTCTCGACCTTGAAGGAGGGGCTACCGACGATGGTATTTATGATTTGTGATTTTGTGATTCGATTATCACGTATCCGTCATTTTGGATTTCGGTATTTTGGGCGTTCTGTTTGCATGATTTAGTTTTGATGACTGAGTTTCATGATATTTGTTTCATGCACCCACTGGATATTTATATTTTGCGCATAGTTATTACATTTGAGCTATTGATTGTGATTTCACGCCTATCTTATGCAGTGATTTGATTTACACTTCCAGCATAGTTTTCATGCACCTTTAGTGTTTTGATATACGATTTTGGTGCACGCCAGATGCACCAAATCGGGATTCTTCGTGCATGTCAAATGCACCTGATTTTGCTGTCAGGCACACACGTTGCCTATGACAGATTTTCGTACACACCCGTTGCACCTAGATGTTGTTTTGTGCCCATGTATGGCACATATTGGGATTATGATTCCTTGCGCACCAGACGCACAGGATATTCTTATATATACATTTTGTGGATTGATTTCTAGTAGAGCAGTACACTTTGATGATATTCGCTATGTATTGATGTTTTCGGAACCCCGACAAATTGGATATTACTGAAATGTTTTGGTATTTGGGGGTTTAAATTTAAATTCGGGGACCGAATTTATTTAAGGGGGTAGATTGTAACATTTCAAAATAATAAAAATATTATTTTTGGCAATTTTTATAATTTAATATTATTTTATTGAATATTTTAATATTTTGGTATTATTAAATACAAATAAATGGGAAAAATTTTAGAAAAATTATGGAAAATTCTAAAATAGGGTAAATTAGAGAATTATGCCATTTCTAAGTTTAATTGAGTAGTTATATGCTAAATTAGTGCTAATCGTGATTAAAAATCGCTAATCGGTTTTTAGCTTTTTTGTGCAAAACATGCACATATCACTTTTTCACACTTGTGCATTTTCTTACCATGGTTCACTTTGGGTTTACTATTCTTGGGAGAATGATTTTGAGAGAATAAGAAAAAGAAAAGGAAAAGAAAATGGGAAAAGAATAAAGAATGAGGTTTGGTGAGAAAGAGAGGTATGGTCTCATTTGACTTGGGACTTAGCCATTTCCCTTCCCTCATTTCCCTCCTTCTTCTCCCATTGCTGCTGCTGCCCCTGCACCTCATTCTCCCTCCCCTCTTCAAGCTCCAAAACACCTCTAAAACAACTCCAAAACCCCAATCTCATTTCATTAAAAGTGTGCACAAGCTCAAGATCTACATATTGGACCAAGAAAGCAAGGATTTTGGCCACTAGGGGCAGCTCAAGAATTTTTTTGAGTTGCCAAATGAGGTATTTTCTGGATCATTAACTTAGTTTTAGCATTACTTATACCCCCATGTTTAGATTGAACCGATATTGTTTGATATTGTGGAGTTAAGGAAAACCTAGTTAGGGTTTGAGGAAATTATGAGTTGTGATGTGAAATTGAGTTCAGTAGAGGCTACACCAACACCCTAGTACATGAATTGAGACCCTAACGTGAGAGTTGAAACCCGAAATACGGATTTAGAAACCGATATCGGAGAAATTGTAGAATCTGTGAAGGGTATATTGAATCTGCTATCACCCGAGACATCCTAAAATAAAATTGATTGGACAGTGAGATGTGCAGGCACCCTAGAACCACCACACAAGACCCCAACCCCTAACTCTTTTTCCCGGCCGCAGATTTATTCTGTTTGGCCGCAATTTTCGGCCTGGACCCCACCAAACTTGCTCGTTTTGGTTTTGGTGTTCCCTTATCTGTAGATTAGGCCCCTGGTATGTATAGATTTGTCTAATTTGGCCTAGGGTGAAATCTGGAACATAATTCCTAAGTTGCTGTTTTGGATTCGTGTTTCCGTATTCCGTATTCTAAATTCTGAATTTGTGTTTTGTGTTTTACCTCGACTATTTGGCGTTTATACGACGATATAGAGGATTTATTGATGGTTTTGAAGGCGTGCCATAGGTTCTAACCTATTGGCCCCTTATCGTATTGTTTTGGGTTTCGTGTGCCGTTTTAGCTTTGATTTGGTTTTAATGCGCATATACGATACTTTGATATATAGGTACCCATGAAGACTTCGGGACGACAAGCAAAAGCGTGGTGACGTCGACAATGAAGACGCAAGGTGAGTAGATTATATCTACAGGGGGAAGTCGGGTGGATGGCGTATAGCACCCCCGCAGTCCGTAGTGGTTATATTATATATATGATAGTTAGGTGTATTATGGATAGTGTAGGGTTAGAAGTGACTAGCGTAGTTCATTGTCGCGAACCCTAGAATAGATTTACACCTACACGCACTCCCTTGCATATTCATTATACTTGCACTGTGTTTGATGATATTGGATAACATTGGAGATGAGTCGATGATGTTGGGCATTGTGCCGCGAGATCGGCGATTTGGTGTGATTCGTATTTGGGATACGATACGCGATCTCTAGCAGGCCTTGGGACGTGTGCTTGCACACGCAGTATATTGATGGTATCAGTTGTACTAGACTTAGATCAATACCCCAGATTATGTGATACGATGATAATGATACCTGATATCTGATGAAAGGAATGTGATATTGACCCGTACCCAGCTATTGGGATGCCGTACGACGATTTACTGTACGAGCCTATATTGATGATAGATCCGCACTCATGACTCGAGGATGTCTTACGATATATTGTATCGTACGCGATATTATTGAGGCGGGATCACCGACTATTATATATATATATATATATCGACTCAGATTTAGGTGGTTTCCATACCTCTCCCGATTGACTTGATACTTAGATCTGTAGTTTGCATAGTAGATTCTTCACTGTGGTGTTGATTATTTGATTTCCGCAAATTCATTCTATTCGCATTGCTTGCATATTTTTATTGCTATATTGTTATCATGCTGTTAGGACACCAGCACCATTATCGATGATGCGTATGATCCACATACACTATTTGCCGGCTCACACACTTCATCATCGATAATTGCCATGCCACTACACTGTAGTACTGTTGCATCCATGATATGATTCTTGCATGGCATATTGTACACCTATACCTGTATACATGCATAGATGATTCTGACTTGATTAGAGATCTGGGAACCGCAAGATATTCTTCAAAACTGATTCATTTTAAAAAGAGCGGTTTCCCTCGACATGTGCACATTATTATTCCATGTTACATGACTTCTGATATGCTCACCTTTATTTACATGTCGCATATATCATGTTTTGATTATACGCATTGAGATATGTTTTTTCCATGATATTTCTGGATTTGGGAACCGTGGGTATTTCAAAAGAGAATGTATAGTTGTTTTAAAAACCCGGTTACCCTTGATATGATATTTCAGTGCGTCCACCATATGTTTTCTCGGTGCTGAGAGCGTCATGTGAAAACCGATTCGAGGAGGCGGATGAGGCCGATTGCGGATACATGGTGGACCCGGTATGGTACCCCGGGGCAAGAACGGTTTCGCTGTGTAGTAGACGGTGAGCCTGACAGAGGGACTACTACCTACCGGTGATTGGTTGGACCTGGCGGTTATCCAGAGGATACCGACCGGAGTCGATAGATGGATATAGGCGTACTGCCGGGGCCGAGGGCCGATTTCGCAGACATAGCCCGTGGGCTGATCCGGACTGACGGAGCCCGATAGATGAGGATTTACGTGTCGATGTTAGGCACGGGTTTCATGACGATTTCCATGATTTTGATTATATCCTCATATTTGCATGCATGACGTTTATTGTCATTGGTTGACGGGTAGACGGGTCCACGTTTTGTAACGTTTTGAAAATCGTTTCGGTGAAATTTCGAAAAAACGGTAAAATAAGGGGGTTTTCTGTAAAAAGTCAAAATGCAAATATCTTTATTATAAAATTAAATATACATATTCTAGCTATGTAATTGCTCGTATTTGGTGTTTATTGAGCCACTGGTGAAATTTCAAATTTTCTGAAAAAAAAATTATTTTATTAATATTTTAAGCCGTCACTAATACATTTAATTAGGGAAAATTACAAATTGGAATGAGTTGAAACAAATTTTGTGCATAATAAAACATTAAATAAAATTTTATCATATGGTTTTTGAAACGAAATCGTTTGCCAAAACGGTTTAGAAATTATTGAAGAAAAAATGCTTTTTTTTGAGAAATTAGCGATAACTTGCAATTTGGTAACTTGAGCGGGTCTTTTTGCACAAAATTTCCTTGCCAATTTTCACAAATCCCCACCCTAACCCCTTGGCCGAGCCCACCATGGTAGCAGCCTAAATTTTTCCACCCCAATTTTGCTTTTTCAACTCATTTTAAAGTGGTTGGAATTGAAAATGTTTAATGTATTATATTGAGGTATGGGTTTTAAGTGATTGGATGGGTTTTGACTTAGAATTTTTCACACAAATCCCTCACTCTTCCCCACCTCCACCTGCTGGCCGAAACAGCCCTCCCCCCTTCCTTGTTCCATCTCTTCTCACATCAATTTCTTCACAAAATTCAAATGAAAAATCTACAAATTTCTTCTCCAATTCTAAGCTAATCCTCATGCTATTCCCTTCTTAAGCCAAATTGCTTTAAGGTATGGAGGATGACGGTGTCTATGGAGGCTAGGGAAACCTAGGATTTCAATCATGGGAGGTAAAACTCTAACCTAATGTTTAAATTGTAGTTTGTATATGCTAATTTTGATATTAGAAGTGTTAAATTAGTTGTGGTGGTTTTTTTTTTAGGAAAATCAAGAGAAGGGGGTTGATTTGGAAGTGGGATTTGAGGCATTGTAGATGGGATATTTGAGTGTTGTAAGTAGCTAGTAGTGTGGTTCGGGTGATTGTGCGGTGTTGTGACCTTTTTGTCGCCAATCCGCGATGTTCGCGCATATTTTCTTTTTTCATGCTTGCTAGGTTTTTGGAAATTGAATTAGAATGTGGGATTAAAATTATGGTTAGGGTTTTATCACCTCGTTAGCAATTTAATGTGTAGTTTCACACTCTAGTATATGCAAAACCAAGCTTAATTGTTAAATTGTGAATTTTGCCTTAAAACGAGTTAAAATCGGTATTTTTGCAAACTAGTTTTTTTGAACATATATGTTTTGGTGAAATTAAATTATGGGAATTGTTTTTATGACTTATTTAAGATATTTAGTGAATATTGTGGCCGCTAGATTCGTTTATACATCGAGTTTTGTACTAAAACGGTGATTTGTGCTTGCTAGATTTTCGGAAAAATGGCTTCTAAAGTGAATTTGGGGTTTTTGTGAATTTTAACCTATTCTATATTTAAATTAGTAATCGTGAATGTGCAAATGAGTGTACTTGGGTTTTTCTCGATGGTCGGGCGTTTGCGCGCCGACGTCGAGGATTTTTGGGTTGGTTTGTGAGAGCAACCATAGGTTTTGACCTATGTGGGATTCGTGCGTCGTTTTGGTCATGAGTCGGATTTTAATGCGATATGGTGCATTTTGATATGTAGGTACCCCATGTGGACTTCGAGACGACATGCAAGCGCGTGGCGACGTCGGCACCGGCGAGCAAGGACCAGGTGAGTAGATTTATATCTACGGGGAGAAGTCGGGTGGATGGCGTATAGCACCCCCGCAGTTCGTGGTGATGTATACGAATACGTATACACACATTTATTGATTATATTTTTTTTGAGTTTATTGATGATAAATATGGATGGTTTAGTATCGCGAAATCCTAGAGTAGTGGTCGCACCATACATGCACCCACCCACCCATACTTGCATACATTCTTATTCCATTTGTATTTACGGGAATATATATAGTTATGTGTTCACATGGGTATGGGACTATGTGTTCACATACGGATTTGAAGACGATACTTAGGATTGAGCAGAGTCGATGAGATTTGTTTTTGGTTGTGATATCGGTGATATGGCAGGATTCGTACTTGAGGTACGTCCTGGTGTTATAGCGGATCTTGGGGCGGCGATACGGGTGAATAGTGTTATAAATAAAATGGTCGACATGTGATCGTGATATGAGGCATGATATGCTAGGACATTGATATTAGGCCGTATCGGACGATGTATACCCCTTGATGATGATATGTGCTGACGATATCAGTTTGTACGAGATTGTCGATCAGTAGTCAGATCATGAGTATATTGAGGATATTAGTATTGTACTAGACATAGGTCAGTACCCTAGACTATGATCTTGGATAAAAAGGATACCAGAGGAATAGTGTGAGGAATATGATATTGACCCGTACCCGGATTTGGGGATGCCGTACGACGGATTTACGTACGAGCTATATCTTGATGATTGATCCGCACTCTTGACTTGGGATGTCTGATTATAGATATGGTATCGGATATGATATTATTGAGGCGGGATCACCGACTAATATATATACAGGTATGTATATGTATCGACTCAGATGTTAGGCGGTTTCCTTACCTGTAGTCCAGCTTGTTAGCTTAGCCCTTTAGTTTAGTTTAGTTGTTAGATTAGATTCGATTCTTACCTATTTCAAAAACTAACGATTCGTGGGTATTTTAAAGGACAGCCAAAGGGATTCTACGGATATTTCAAAAAACGTATCTTTTCTTAAAAACACCGTAGCCCCTATTTTCAAAACCCCACGATTCGTGTTATTTTAAAAGGCACCATTGTAGGACTTATATTAGGTTAATGCAGATTAGTTATCGTTGCGTCCAGTATTCAGCTCCCGCTCATTATTGTTGTTCGCTCCGCATCACATGCTTATATTATGCTTCATATTCTACTGTTGATATCATGTGGTTAGGACACCAGCACCATTACCGATGATGCGTATGTACCACGTACACTTACTTGCCGGCTCACACACATCTTCATCGGTAATTGCCATGTCACGTACACTTAGAGAATATTATTGCTTCATTTAGCTTGTTAGCTAGTAGTTTTGACATGATATTAGTGTACTTGCCTTATATGTTAGTTTAGACATTGTAGTTATTACCTGCTACTTCATGCATACTGTTATTCATTGTTATGCCGCATTCATGGATTCTCATGCATATATTCACTTTTTACGTGCTATTGAGGTTTTGGATTCGGATTTCCATGAGATTTTCTGGATTTGGGGAAAACCGCAAAACATATACAAACTTCTTCTTTCTCTTTTTAAATGAAAAGCGCGGTTTTTCCCATGATGTATGAGTCGTCAACAATGAGTTTGCTGATGGATTTCGAGACCCGATTCGAGTAGTTGGATGAACCGTTTCGGGTACATGTTTGACCCGGTAAGGTACCCCGGGGCAAGAAGCTCGTGGTGATGACGATGAGCCTGGCAGGGGGAGACTACCTACCGGTGATTTTACCCGACGCGTCGGATATCCGGAGGATACCGTCGTGGTCTTGAGATGGATGGTAGGGGCCGGTCTGGACTGACGGCGCCCTAGATATTGAGATTGAGACATTGAGATTTCGAGATATTGAGGTACTGAGATTTGATGATACAGGCCAGTCCGGATAGCCGGAGCCTGAAGTTTTGAGATATTGAGATTTATGTTTTGTGTCGATGCTAGACACTGTTGATGCTGATTTCATTTATGATACCTTATTTTAAAAATACAAAGGAAATCTCACTAAATTATTAAAACAGTTTCTTCATTTACATGTATTCTGTTTTCATGCATTCATACCTCATTCATATGATATATTGCAACCTGAGGCACTGACACGGGCACATGGGATTATACTCAGGTTAGATATTTACCCTAGTCATTGTTATAGGCTGCATGTTATATATATATTTGAGGATATATTATGATCGTTGACCTAGGTTTGCGTTGCTCATGCGGTTTCTATTCGTAGATGTTTTCTATTCACGAGTTGGCAACTCACCCCCGTTGTGCCCCAGTTTCTTGCAAGTTTGCCGTACAGGTTTCATTACGGCTTGCGGGCATAGTTTCCTTCGGGTGATTTGCTAGTAGCTGGGTTTACTTGTATCGTACCCCCCATTATATAACTTGTATATTATTACTCTGTTGTATCTAGAAGTTCCATCAACCAAACATGTATTTATTTTGAGATAGAGACCAGTGATGTTATTCCTTCGACCTTAGAGTCGCGCGTTATATTCCTGTAGTTTTCTTATGGTTTTGAGTTTCCTTTTGAATTTTGATCCTCGCCGTTGGCGTTGTATATTTTATTGCTTGTGTGGTTGTGACCGTCGATTGACGAAGAGCTAGCTCCCGCTTGGGGATGCCTTTTTATTGATTTTGTATACTATTCATGTTGTATCCCGTTTGGGGGCCAGTATTTACAAAGGAGACTCTGTCGAAATTTTCAGGAAATATTTGATGTTTTTTAAAACCGCATAATTCGGCTTATGCTATTAAATCTACTTGATTTTAAATTGGTTTTCCTTCACTCTACTACTTTTCTTGGTTTGGATTTCTGGGTTTTCGGTTTACTTAGATTACGTACGCCTCGAGACGTTCGTAGTTTAAGTGTCGGTCTTGTTCCGTACTTTCGGGACGTGACAAAGTTGGTATCAAAGCGTTAGGTTTTACCTTCGGAGCGTAGGATGACCCTTGGTTGATGGAATAGGTGACTAAAGTAGAGTGACGTACCGTAGGTATGTTCCGCGGCATATTTACGATACGCTACTCCACTTAAGGAGCCTTAGGATGTACATTTCTTTGCTCAGTTTTATATTCATTCCGATCTAGCCTCATCAGTACCAGTTATGGTTTTGCTGCCACGATTACGGGTGGGGAGAGCTACGGCTAGAGTTTCGGTCAGCACGAGCTCGTCACGAACGAGGACTGACCAGGGCATGATTCCGGCGACACACGATTGCAGAGATGTGTCTTTCCATTGTGTCTTCGCGCCACGAGCGTTGGGTGGATTGCTGTATGAGATTACTCGGACGTGCCGATTTGCACTAGAGGATTGAGCCACTGATAGAGGCCAGCCAGATTTTGATGACCATTGAAGTATTGCTTACTCCTGATGATTGAGGCACCGTTCAGCGTGCAGACGAGCGAGCCAGTTATTGCTGCGAGCGACGAGATATTGCCCCAGATGCTGGAGTTAGTGCAGAATGTGTTGTACTAAGAGATGATAGAAGGTCGCTAGTCATCGAGGATGAATGACTAGGACATGTGGATCGTTCGCCTACCCCGATGCGAGGTCATCAGATAGATTGATTCCAGCTAGAGACGACTTCACGCGGAGACGTTGGGAGTCGACAGAGACGATCGAATGTCAGAAACCTATTATTCCATGTTTAAAGTAGTCGGAAAGACATGCAGGCAATTCTATGGTCCCTCTAGAAGAATGAAACTCTAACTCGACTTAATGACCGTGTGAAAACCTTTGAACCTTCGGGTTTGCGGCAGTTCTACGGCGCTATTAGTGAGGCTTGGGTTTGCCCTTCTACGGCTGGACCACCGATGCTGTGGTATGTACCCGATACTATTAAACTGTGCCCAAGATGTTGAGCTCTTGGGGGATTATGAGGTTTTGACAACTCGATCGGATGGCTCGACTTAATTCGGATGCTAGGTGGTGAGATAAATTTCTTGGGAGACTGCCGATACGAGGATAGCCGTTGGAGCTCAATCCATACAGCCGCGACGAGACGAGTCTAAAGCAGACGACATTAGAGAAAAGTGAAGTAAGAGGTTCGTACCAGATCTAGACGAGATGACGTTCCACTCCGCCGACATCAGAGATGCGATGCGCATGCCGAGGCATGGTACTTGGATTTACCTTCCAGAGGGAGTCACGATGAGTATGCAGTCGTTCCAGAGCAAGATGCAGATATAGGAAGGGACGATGACTTTCGGACAGTTCGGCAGAGGCGAGATTTGGGGGAGAGACCTCGACAGGACCTTTCTGGAATGAATTACGAGAAGACATTTACCCAGGAGTGGTCATGATACGCACACCAGCAGGCCAGATTTCAGGATCATCAACGAGACATGCTATGAGTGACCACGACAGTTGGCCAGAGATTCTTGAGGACGTGCTTGAGTGGGACTGTTCCGCCATATGTGATTTCTGTATTTTGGGCGGTCTATTTGCATGATTGATTTTGATGATGGAGTTTCGTGATATTTGTTTCCATGCGCTATGATTGCACCTACTGAGTATTCACGATTTTTGCACAGTTGTTGCACTTGAGATAGTTTTCGTGCCTTGATTTCTCATGTTTGTGATTATATGGATTTCATACAGTTGAGTTGATTTGTGCGTATATACGGACACTATTTGGTTTTTGCACTCGGTATAGTTCATATATGCTTGCAGTGCAGTGTTACGTATGTTGTGCATTTAGATGCACTGGACTTCGATTTCGATGGTGATGTGCGATATTTGTTTTGTGCACCTGATTGGATTTTGCGCGTATTCGGCACTTGATATTGGATTTCATGATTTCGTGCACGATGGATGCACCTGATTTGGATTTTTGCGCATGTTGGGCGCATGTTTTGAGGTGCGATTTTGGTGCACACCAGATGCACTAAATCGAGATTCTTCGTGCATGTCAGATGCACCTGATCTTGCTGTCAGGCACACACGTTGCCTATGACAGATGCTTGTGCACACCCAATGCACTTAGATCTTGTTTCTGTGCACTTGTATGGCACATATATGGATTTTGATTTCCGTGCGCACCAGACGCACGTAGTATTCATACACGTATTTGGGATTGATTTTTCCTATAGAGAAGTACGTTTTTATGATATTTGCTATGTGTTTTTGTACTGGGCAGGACTAGTCAGAGGACAGTACCTGAATATATTTGGCATTCATTTCCTTCAGATATTTACATATATAGATTTGATATTTACATGTATAGTTTTGAGTTATATCATATTGGTTTTGTATTGGATTTGAAATTTGTGTCCTCACCGTGACTCCGATGATTGCGGGATGCTTGATGGAGTTTTGATTTTTGAGTTATCTGCTCATTACCCATGCGCATGTATTGCGCTATGATGCGTTTTATGTACTTATGATTTCGAAGCCCCGACGACTTGATGGTTTTGCTTAGATGTTTTTTTTTATATTTGGGGGGAGTTCAAATTTAAATTCGGGGACCGAATTACTTTAAGGGGGGAAGATTGTAACGTTTTAAAAATCGTTTCGGTGAAATTTCGAAAAAACGGTAAAATAAGGGGGTTTTCTGTAAAAAGTCAAAATGCAAATATCTTTATTATAAAATTAAATATACATATTCTAGCTATGTAATTGCTAGTATTTGGTGTTTATTGAGCCACCGGTGAAATTTCAAATTTTCTGAAAAAAAAAATTATTTTATTATTATTTTAAGCCGTCACTAATACATTTAATTAGGGAAAATTACAAATTGGAATGAGTTGAAACAAATTTTGTGCATAATAAAACATTAAATAAAATTTTATCATGTGGTTTTTGAAACGAAATCGATTGCCAAAACGGTTTAGAAATTATTGAAGAAAAAATACTTTTTTTGAGAAATTAGCGATAACTTGCAATTTGGTAACTTGAGAGGGTCTTTTTGCACAAAATTTCCTTGCCAATTTTCACAAATCCCCACCCTAACCCCTTGGCCGAGCCCACCATGGCAGCAGCCCAAATTTTTCCACCCCAATTTTGCTTTTTCAACTCATTTTAAAGTGGTTGGAATTGAAAATGTTTAATGTATTATATTGAGGTATGGGTTTTAAGTGATTGGATGGGCTTTGACATAGACTTTTTCACACAAATCCTCACTCTTCCCCACCTCCACCTGCTGGCCGAAACAGCCCTCCCCCCTCCTTGTTCCATCTCTTCTCACATCAATTTCTTCACAAAATTCAAATGAAAAATCTACAAATTTCTTCTCCAATTCTAAGCTAATCCTTATACTATTCCCTTCTTAAGCCAAATTGCTTTAAGGTATGGAGAATGATGGTGTCTATGGAGGCTAGGGAAACCTAGGATTTCAATCTTGGGAGGTAAACTCTAACCTAATGTTTAAATTGTAGTTTGTATATGCTAATTTTGATATTAGAAGTGTTAAATTAGTTGTGATGGTTTTTTTTTTAGGAAAATCAAGAGAAGGGGGTTGATTTGGAAGTGGGATTTGAGGCATTGTAGATGGGATATTTGAGTGTTGTAAGTAGCTAGTAGTGTGGTTCGGGTGATTGTGCGGTGTTGTGACCTTTTTGTCGCCAATCTTCGATGTTCGCGCATATTTTCTTTTTTCATGCTTGCTAGGTTTTTGGAAATTGAATTAGAATGTGGGATTAAAATTATGGTTAGGGTTTTATCACCTCGTTAGCAATTTAATGGGTAGTTTCACACTCTAGTATATGCAAAACCAAGCTTAATTGTTAAATTGTGAATTTTGCCTTAAAAAGAGTTAAAATTGGCATTTTTGCAAACTAGTTTTTTTGAACATATATGGTTTGGTGAAATTAAATTATGGGAATTGTTTTTATGACTTATTTAAGATATTTAGTGAATATTGTGGCCGCTCGTATCGTTTATACATCGATTTTTGTACTAAAACGGTGATTTGTGCTTGCTAGATTTTCGGAAAAATGGCTTCTAAAGTGATTTTGGAGTTTTTGTGAATTTTAACCTATTCTATATTTAAATTAGTATTCGTGAATATGCAAATGAGTGTACTTGGGTTTTTCTCGATGGTCGGGCGTTTGCACGCCGACGTCGAGGATTTTTGGGTTGGTTTGTGAGAGCAACTATAGGTTTTGACCTATGTGGGATTCGTGCGTCGATTTGGTCATGAGTCGGATTTTAATGCGATATGGTGCGTTTTGATATGTAGGTACCCCATGTGGACTTCGAGACGACCAGCAAGCGCGTGGCGACGTCGGCACCGGCGAGCGAGGACCAGGTGAGTAGATTTATATCTACGGGGAGAAGTCGGGTGGATGGCGTATAGCACCCCCGCAGTTCGTGGTGATGTATACGAATACGTATACACACTTTTATTGATTATATTTTGTTTGAGTTTATTGATGATAAATATGGATGGTTTAGTATCGCGAAACCCTAGAGTAGTGGTCGCACCATACATGCACACACCCACCCATACTTGCATACATTCTTATTCTATTTGTATTTACGGGAATATATATAGTTATGTGTTCACATGGGTATGTGACTATGTGTTCACATACGGATTTGAGGACGATACTTGGGATTGAGCTGAGTCGATGAGATTTATTTTGTGGTTGTGATATCGGTGATATGGCAGGATTCGTACTTGAGGTACGTCCTGGTGTTATAGCGGATCTTGGGGCGGCGATACGGGTGAATAGTGTTATAAATAAAATGGTCGACATGTGATCGTGATATGAGGCATGATATGCTAGGACATTGATATTAGGCCGTATCGGGCGATGTATACCCCTTGATGATGATATGTGCTGACGATATCGGTTTGTACGAGATTGTCGATCAGTAGTCAGATCATGAGTATATTGAGGATATTAGTATTGTACTAGACATAGGTCAGTACCCTAGACTATGATCTTGGATAAAAAGGATACCAGAGGAATAGTATGAGGAATATGATATTGACCCGTACCCAGATTTGGGGATGCCGTACGACGGATTTACGTACGAGCTATATCTTGATGATTGATCCGCACTCTTGACTTGGGATGTCTGATTATAGATATGGTATCGGATATGAAATTATTGAGGCGGGATCACCGACTAATATATATACAGGTATGTATATGTATCGACTCAGATGTTAGGCGGTTTCCTTACCTGTAGTCCAGCTTGTTAGCTTAGCCCTTTAGTTTAGTTTAGTTGTTAGATTAGATTCGATTCTTACCTATTTCAAAAACTAACGAATCGTGGGTATTTTAAAGGACATCCAAAGGGATTCTACGGATATTTCAAAAAACGTATCTTTTCTTAAAAACACCGTAGCCCCTATTTTCAAAACCCCACGATTCGTGTTATTTTAAAAGGCACCATTGTAGGACTTATATTAGGTTAATGCAGATTAGTTATCGTTGCGTCCAGTATTCAGCTCCCGCTCATTATTGTTGTTCGCTCAGCATCACATGCTTATATTATGCTTCATATTCTACTGTTGATATCTTGTGGTTAGGACACCAGCACCATTACCGATGATGCGTATGTACTACGTACACTTACTTGCCGGCTCACACACATCTTCATCGGTAATTGCCATGTCACGTACACTTAGAGAATATTATTGCTTCATTTAGCTTGTTAGCTAGTAGTTTTGACATGATATTAGTGTACTTGCCTTATATGTTAGTTTAGACATTGTAGTTATTATCTGCTACTTCATGCATACTGTTATTCATTGTTATGCCGCATTCATGGATTCTCATGCATATATTCACTTTTTACGTGCTATTGAGGTTTTGGATTCGGATTTCCATAAGATTTTTTGGATTTGGGGAAAACTGCAAAACATATACAAACTTCTTCTTTCTCTTTTTAAATGAAAAGCGCGGTTTTTCCCATGATGTATGAGTCGTCCACCATGAGTTTGCTGATGGATTTCGAGACCCGATTCGAGGAGTTGGATGAACCGTTTCGGGTACATGGTGGACCCGGTAAGGTACCCCAGGGCAAGAAGCTCGTGGTGATGACGATGAGCCTGGCAGGGGGAGACTACCTACCGGTGATTTTAACCGACGCGTCGGATATCCGGAGGATACCGTCGTGGTCTTGAGATGGATGGTAGGGGCCGGTCTGGACTGACGGCGCCCTAGATATTGAGATTGAGACATTGAGATTTCGAGATATTGAGTTACTGAGATTTGATGATACAGGCCAGTCCGGATAGCCGAAGCCTGAGGTTTTGAGACATTGAGATTTATGTTTTGTGTCGATGCTAGACACTGTTGATGCTGATTTCATTTATGATACCTCATTTTAAAAATACAAAGGAAATCTCACTAAATTATTAAAACAATTTCTTCATTTACATGTTTTCTGTTTTCATGCATTCATACCTCATTCATATGATATATTGCTACCTGAGGCACTGACACGGGCACATGGGATTACACTCGGGTTAGATATTTACCCTAGTCATTGTTATAGGCTGCATGTTATATTTATATTTGAGGATATATTATGATCGTTGACCTAGGTTTGCGTTTCTCATGCGGTTTCTGTTCGTAGATGTTTTCTATTCACGAGTTGGCAACTCACCCCCGTTGTGCCCCAGTTTCTTGCAGGTTTGCCGTACAGGTTTCATTACGGCTTGCGGGCATAGTTTCCTTCGGGTGATTTGCTAGTAGGTGGGTTTACTTGTATCGTACCCCCCATTATATAACTTGTATATTATTACTCTGTTGTATCTAGAAGTTCCATCAACCAAACATGTATTTATTTTGAGATAGAGACCAGTGATGTTATTCCTTCGACCATAGAGTCGTGCGTTATATTCCTGTAGTTTTCTTGTGGTTTTGAGTTTCCTTTTGAATTTTGATCCTCGCCGTTGGCGTTGTATATTTTATTGCTTGTGTGTTTGTGACCGTCGATTGACGAAGAGCTAGCTCCCGCTTGGGGATGCCTTTTTATTGATTTTGTATACTATTCATGTTGTATCCCGTTTGGGGGCCAGTATTTACAAAGGAGACTCTGCCGAAATTTTCAGGAAATATTTGATGTTTTTTAAAACCGCATAATTCGGCTTATGCTATTAAATCTACTTGATTTTAAATTGGTTTTCCTTCACTCTACTACTTTTCTTGGTTTGGATTTCTGGGTTTTCGGTTTACTTAGATTACGTACGCCTCGAGACGTTCGTAGTTTAAGTGTCGGTCTTGTTCCGTACTTTCGGGGCGTGACACGTTTATTGTCATTGGGTGACGGGTGGACGGGGTCCACGTTCATACAGACTTGATCACATACAGGCTGGATTTACATTGATTATACTTCATGCAGACATACCTTATACGGATGACATGTTATTATCTGAGGCACTGGCACGAGTACTTGGCACTACCTACATGACTAGATATTACATTGCCACTTTATCATGCTTCAGACTTACTCTTGTGGTTTATATTATACTGGTCGTATTGACCTAGGATTATGTCTTGCATTCGGTTTCTGCTTGTAGATATTTCTATTCACGAGTTGGCAACTCATCCCCGTTGTGCCACAGTTCTTGCAGGTTTTGCCGTACAGGTTCCATTGCGGCATTTCTGGCATACTGCTTCCTTGCGGGTGAATTGCATTTGGTAGGTGGATTCTTTTGCATCAAGAACCACCATTGTACTTGTATTATTCATTGTATCTAGAATTTCCATCAACCAAAACTTGTATATTATTTCAGACTCAGACACTAGTGATGTATTATTCGACCTTAGAGTTGCGCTTAGTAGTATTGCGGTTTTTATGCTTATTGAGTTTCTTTTGGTTTTGACCCTCGCCTTTCGGCGTTGTATATTATTATTGCTTGTGTGGTTGTGACCGTCGATCGACGAAGAGCTAGCTCCCGCTTGGGGATGCCTTTTATCATTGCATATATATTGTTCTTGTTGTACCCCGTTCGGGGCCAGTATTTACAAAAGAAACTCTACCGAAATTTTTAGAAAAGACTTTACATTTTAAAAATGCATATTCGGCTTAGTTATTAAAAACCTTGACTTCAAACATGTTTTCCTTCACTTCTTTAAACCAGTTCTCTTTACTTACTCTTAAAATGGTTTTAGATTTCTGGGCTTTTGGCTTACTTGGATCAGATGGACTCCTATAGACTTCATGTGGTTCAAGGGCCAGTCACGTGCTCTTTCGGGTCGTTACAGTTGATTGTTTTACATTCATGGTGCATGCATACTCATACACATGACATGTTACTACTTGTGGCACTGACACGAACACTGAGCGTTGCACTTACGCATAGATTATTACCCTGCCACTACTAAATGACTAGTGTTATATTAAGTATTTTATTATGACCTAGGAGAGCGTCGTGCATGCGATTTCTACTCGTAGATGTCTTCTACTCACGAGTTGGAAACTCATCCCCGTTATGCCAAATTTTCTTACAGGTTTCGATATACAGGTTTCCTTGGTAGCTTGCTAGCACATCATTTCATTCAGGGTGATTTGCTTGGTAGGTTGGTTCACTTGTATCAGGACCGCTGTTGTACTTTTATTATTTTATTTGTATCTAGTAAGCTCCATCAACGAGACTTGTATTACTTGATAAATTTAGAAAACCAGTTGTTTTTATTTCGACCTTAGAGTCGCGCTTGTATTATTATGGTTTTTGGTGGATTTGGTTTTCTTTGAGTTTTGTTCTTCGCCCTTCGGCGTTGCATATTATAGTGCATTATGTGGTTGTTTCCGCCTTTTGGCGTAGAGCTAGCTCCCGTTTGGGGATGTCTTTTAATTATTGCATATGTATATATTCTTGCTTGTACCCGTTTGGGGCCATTTTTTACAAAGGAGACTCTGCCGAATTTTTTTTAAAAATTTGATGTTGCTTTTAAACATGTTTTCCTTTACTTCTTCTTTTAAATGGTTTAGATTTCTGGGCTTCGGCTTACTTAGATTACGTTGCGCCTCTAGACGCTTCGTAATTTAAGTGCCGATCACGTTCCGTACCTTCGGGTCGTGACATGCACTAACTATGAAAACTGTAGAAACACGGATTTGGCTTAATCGCGATTAGCAGTGCACTAATCGGGTTTTATTTAAACTGCATATAATAAATTTTAAAAATGCCAAATACTTTAAATATATTTTAAAAGGAATAAATAATTTTAATTTCCATTTATTTCATAATTATTGGTATATATTTATACCCTTTTCGAAAACCCCAATTTCGCAAATCGGCAGTTTTCGGGAAAAATATTATTGTAATATTAAATTCCAAAAATAATATTTTATATTTTCTGAAATGTTATAATCTTTCCCCCTTACATAAATTCGGTCCCCGAATTTAAATTTAAACCCCCAACTGCTAAAACATTTCAATAATCAGCTAAAATTAACGGGGCTCCGAAATCACGGAAGATATAAAAACACTACAGCGCATCGCGTGCGCCAGAAAAACCAGTACAAAACTCAAAATCGAACTCCGTCAAGCGTTACACAAATCACCGGATTTGCACGCATATCCTCGGAGTTACAATGGAGATACAGATCTCGAAATAAAATACCGAAATCCAATATACTCTAGTCAAATACTATAATATGTATATAGTACACATCTTTTAAAAATCTTCAAAAACCGAATAGAACACATGCAAAATTCTTTCTAAATCGCCGCGTGATGCGTAACTCACGGCATAGGTAGCGGACGTTTATTGTAAGAAAATAATCCCATATACATATATATATATATATATCTTTTGTTTAACATACGACCCGCCGTTTTGAAAAATAATTTAGAAGGGTTCCCTTTGTAAAAAAAAATTTCGTGTCACCTCAGACACGTAGGTAAATACTGAGACTATAGCTCCCTTTTGGAAATCCCTTCGATAACTATCGATGCATGCAAAACATAATCAGGTACTGTTCTCGGACTAGTCCTGCTCAGCTATGTAAGTCTATGTCACGCACCCCACGAACTTGCGGGGAGGCGGAATATATGAAAAACGATTATCAATACTTCGTAACACGGACTTGAGCGCATGAATCATATCTAAACCATTGCTAACTATCTACTAGAGGTTTAACTACTCGGATACGAAGTTATACCTCACGTTACTTGTCCTTCGGGTCTTCATCGCGGTCCTCCACTCCTCGTAGGCTCCTAGGAACATCGGCACCTCAACGGCTTCCTCGAATCAAAGAAGATCCACCCGAGAGCTCCTACGCCAAGCTTTATCTCTAACTTGAGATAACTAGGTTGCTCAAAGTGCTAATCTAAGCTATCTAGGGGATATAGAGTGAGTTTATGGATGTATTAGTCTAGCTAACCCTTGATCTCAACACATGAGAGGTTAGGGTTAGGATTTGAAGAGAGAGTGAGCTTGAGGAGAGAGAAGGTGAAGATGATAATGAAATGAGATAATGATCTATCATAATATATATGAAGTATTATTTATTTATCCAAAAATGAAATAATAGAATTAACAACCATGCTTCATAAATATCTATGAGTGATTCATCTCCATGAGTCATTAAGCATTAATGATGCATTAATGACATGGATGAATCACACAAATGAGTCACTAATCTCATTTAATGCAATGCCACCTTACCCCCCCAAGTCACCACTCTTCTAGAAGCTTCCCGAAAAATTACGAGAACGCCCCTCTAATCCGTGAAAACACGGAAAAACTTTAGACTGTATAAATCCAATAACCCGATACTAGAATCTGGCTTATACCAAAGCCGGCTAGTAAAAACTGTCCGAAAAGTCATACGTGCGTAAACACACGTATGCGTCCGAACCCTTGTCGTAAAACCATACGACCTCTATATCGTTTTGCCTGGAGCAGGGAAACTCTCTGTGTGGGACTCTAAAGACTCGACACTATGCTGGCAGTGGGTTTAATCACAGACCGTAAGCGGCACTAGCTGTACGTAACGGTCCCCAGGTAGATGTCGATAAGAAGGCCGATGAGGAAAACCATCCGAACCCCTACTGAGCCTAATGTGACAATCTTCGTACAGTCCGGTCTGTTTGTCTAAGACTATCGCATATCGAGCCTAGGAGGCGGCAAGCGTCAGTCCACTAATAGCTGTATAAGTCGTGTCGGAGCGTAGCCCATTACACCCTGAGAAGCTACTGGAACCTACCAGTATATCTTGCTTGCCCTGGACAGGGACTTTGCGTAATGGCTCTCTGACACAGCACGATATCAACTCCCAATACCGGGAGAGACGAATCCCATCTAACCGCCACTGCCTCCAAGTGCTCGGGACTGCACCCAACTGCTACCTGTTTGCATGACTCCTTTGAGCCGTGGTAGTGTAGCAATCTAAGAACAGTGGGACACACTCGAGGTGAAGTAGCAGTGTCAAGTCTGCGGACTATGCTGTGCTCATGTCACCTGGGAACTGTTAACTGACGATGGGTATAATACCAACCAATCAGTTCCCATGCGAGTCATGTCCGGTGTACCCGTAACCTAACGAGCACCTGCATACTATCTCCAGTACGACGTACTGATGGCTGTGGGACAGACCATCTCCCCAACTGGGATGAGAAGCATACACACTTAGTCTACTCCGGAATATCGATGCCCTATTTCGATAATCCAACGACCAGAGACCTGTAAAGGATGTTTCTTACAGACTACCCAGCCCCCACTAGTGTGACTGCCATCACAACGCTGGTAATCAAGCAAAGATCCTATGGGCTCTACTAATATGTATAAGTGATACGTTACAAGAAACATATGCACATATTAAAGTAGACACAAACCAAGTAGCATACTACCATTTTTAGCAAGACTGTATATACAACTGTGAATATCCCAAGCTTCCATTAAGTAATATACAATCTAGTATGATACAATAATGGCCCCTAGGGCATATACACTAACAATCTCCCACTTGCACTAGGGCCATGAGCTGGCATATCGTAGACCTATCATCTCGAATAGCCTCTCGAACTGCGTCTGAGGAAGGGCCTTTGTGAATGGATCAGCAATGTTATTCTCTGTCTCTACTCTCTTCACCTCGATCTCCCGGCAATCTGCGATCTCCCTGATCAGGTGATACCGCCTTAAGATGTGTCTGGATTTCTGATGGGACCTGGGTTCCTTCGCTAAAGCTATAGCGCCGTTGTTGTCACAACACAGAAGTATTGAACCAACACTGGAAGGAACCACCTGAAGTTCTGTGAGGAACTTCTTAATCCAGACAGCTTCTTTTGCGGTATCGTAAGCAGCTATGTACTCCGCTTCCATCGTTGAGTCAGCAACGGTCTCCTGCTTGGAACTCTTCCAACAGACCGCCCCTCCATTGAGGGTAAACCCATAACCCGACATGGATTTGGAGTCATCCTTGTCACTCTGGAAGCCGGAGTCGGCAAAGGCCTCCATCTGGAGGTCTTTTCCGCCATATACCAAGAACATCTCCTTAGTCCTTCTCAGGTACTTGAGAATGTTCTTTACTGCTATCCAGTGCTTCACCCCTGGGTTTGCCTGATACCGGCTTACAACGCTCAATGCGTATGCTACATCTGGTCTGGTACATAACATCGCATACATTATAGAGCCTACCGCAGAAGCGTAGGGTATAATCGACATGCGATCCCTTTCCAAATCAGTCTTAGGAGACATCTCTTTGGAGAGGGTGATTCCGTGACAAGCCGGTAGGTTACCGCGCTTAGAATCATCCATACTAAATCTCTTCACTATGGTGTCTATGTACCTGGACTGTGAAAGTCCCAACATCCTCTTTGATCTATCACGATAGATCCGGATCCCCAGAATGTTGGTGGCATCACCCAGGTCTTTCATGGAGAATTTATGTGACAAGAATCTTTTGACTGACTGTAACATAGGAATATCATTTCCTATTAGGAGAATGTCATCCACGTACAAGACGAGGAATACTACAGCTCTCCCTACAATCTTACTGTATATGCATGGTTCATCTGGATTTTTGATAAAGTCAAATTCTTTGACAGCATCATCAAAACAGATGTTCCAACTCCGCGATGCCTGCTTTAGTCCATAAATGGACTTAAGCAGCTTGCTTATTTTACCGTTGCTCCCACTCTGAATGAATCCCTCTGGCTGATCCATATAGATGCTCTCTTCCAAATTACCATTTAGAAAGGCCGTCTTTACGTCCATCTGCCAGATTTCATAATCGTGGAAGGTAGCAATAGCAAGAAGGACCCGAATAGATTTAAGCATAGCCACTGGAGAAAAGGTTTCGTCATAGTCCAAACCAGGTCTTTGACGGAAACCCTTTGCAACAAGTCTAGCCTTATAGGTTTCAACCTGTCTATCTACACCAATCTTCTTTTTGAAGATCCATTTGCATCCTACGGGTTTTACCCCATCTGGAGCAATGTCCAAAGTCCATACTTTGTTAGTGTACATGGACTCCATTTCGGTCCGCATTGCATCCAGCCATTTTACTGAGTCACCGCTCTGAATGGCTTGCTGGAAGCTAGTAGGATCATCATAGTCAATAGTGCAATCCTCTCTATCCCCGTCTATGAGAAAACTGTAGTATCTCTCGGGCGGATGAGATTTCCTACTGTAAGTGCACGGCGGCGCCCCGGCCGTCATCCCGAGGCCGAAATGCGGAAGCGATAAAATACTTTAACTTTTCAAACCGGCACCACCGCGCACTATAAACCCGGATCGTGCCATTAAACTAGTCCTAGCTATCAAGAGAGGGGGTAGAGAGATATACCGAGCGATCCGTGTCCTCCGGTCTTCTCGCCGTCGTCCCGATCTCCCGCGGAATGTCCGGTCTCCACCTCCTTGTCGGAAGGGCACCACGTCGCCTGCTTCTTTTACGGGCTCCCACCTCTATACCGAGGCAACTCGGGCACGAAGTTGGTAAGCCGACGTGCCCAAGGTTTGCTGTAGAATGTGTAGTGCTCATGTCTCATTTCGGGGTTTATGGAAGTTGCCTTTTGAGATGGTGGAAGAATGAAGTTTTGGAGATGGAGCTATATGATTTTTCCAAAGCCAAAAGAGATGAAATCCCACTCCTACAAATTTGGACAGCCCCCATGGTAATGGCCGGCCTTGGCTCATGGAATGGGAGAGGGAAACAAAAATGAGTGAGTGGTTATCTCAAAAGGGGGGGAGCAATCACAAGAGAGAGAGAAAAGTGATCATGAAAAGTAATGATCACACAAATAAACCTCACTCCAAAACAACCATCATCAACAACCATGATTGCTCACAAAGTCAAGCAATCATGAACTATGGAAGGTCAAGGGATGGTGCTCCATCATGAAACCATCATGAAACAAAGTCTTGCAAAAACACCCTCCACAAATGCTTATTTGCACAATTGCAAATAAGCCCTCCTCCAACAATCTTCGGCCAATGAAAGATACAAAGAAATATGGCCGAAATGGAAAACAAACTGGCAACTCCAAAAACTGATCCCGTAATGACTTACAGGAAAACCCCGCTACTGTGTATACACACACGCATTTGTACTCCGACCGAAATACAAATGCAATGAGACAAAATCTACACTGTACTATACTAGGATCCGGCTTAAACCAAAGCCGGCTAGTATTATTCGTCCGATCCTAATCCGTGCAATACCGCACGTATCTGATCGAACCCTGCCATATCTCCATACGGCCTCTACAGCGTTTCGCCCGAAAACTTGAGCAACTGAATGTGGGGGACTCGAAAAACTCGTCAACACCTTGGTTGTGGATTTAACCACTAGCACGTCAGAGGTATAAGCCAATACGTGACGGGCTACCAGGTATTGACCAAAAGGGACGTCGATGAGCGAACTCATCCTGACACCCTACTGAGCCTGTCAGTGACAATATCCGTACAGTCCGGTCCGTTCGTCTATGAGCATCGCATGGCGGGCCTAGGGGGTTAGTAAAAGTCAGACCCCCAAAAACGGTACAAGTCGTGTCGGAGTGTAGCCCAGAACACCCTGAGATACTACTGGAATACATACTAGTAAATCTCCTGCCTTGACCAAGGACCTCATGTAATGGCTCTCCTAGACACAGCGCGACCTCACCCCCAATACCGGGAGAGACGAACCCCTGAAGATCCGCTCACTGCCTCCATATGGCTCGGGACTGTACCCAACTAAAACCTGTTTGCACGTCTCCTTTGAGCGTGGTAGGGTAGTAATCAAAGTACAGTGGGAACTCACACGAGACAAATGACGATCCTCGGGTCGATGAACTAACCTGTACACATGTCACCAGGGAACTGCTATCTGACGTCAGGTATAAGACCAACTAGCATGTTCCCGGCGAGTCTTGTTCGGTGTACTCATAACCCAATGAGCACCTGTATACATCTTAGGTGATCCAACCGACACCAGTGGCTTGTGAGACCGGCCACCGCCCCTCGTCGGGGTCTCGACTATATACACTAGTCTACTCTGCAGTATCGATGCCCTGTCTCAAAACTACCACGACTAGGGACCTTTTAAGGATGTGCTTATAGACTACCAGCTCCCATGTATATGATCGCTCTCATACTGCTGGCAGTCAAGCAAGAATCCTAGGGGCTCTATCAACGTGTAATAGCGACCTGTCAGGTCACCTAAAGCAGTACACGATAATAAAGATAAACCAGATAGCATACTATCATCTCGAGTAAGACTGTCCTACCGGCATAGGTCCTCCCTCAATCCTTGCAATCACGTGCCTGTGATCCAATAATTGACTCTAAGGGCACTATATCCAACAATCTCCCACTTACACTCAAGGCTAATTATTGCGATGTCGCATACTCACAGCCCGTGTGATACCGAACACCCAACTCCTC
This sequence comes from Agapanthus africanus, assembly GCA_030015575.1. NCBI lineage: Eukaryota > Viridiplantae > Streptophyta > Magnoliopsida > Asparagales > Amaryllidaceae > Agapanthus > Agapanthus africanus. The sequence goes on from CM057343.1 coordinate 266,916,128, forward strand.
TACTAGTCAGTCTCACAAATCCCGTTTGCGAAACTATTGCGTTTGAGGAATAGCCTTAGTGAGTGGATCCGCATTGATGTTTCTTTCTATGTCTCTCTATATCTCAAGTTGGCGGAGAATGCCATCTCTCGAAATGAGCAATACCTGTATTAGAATGTCTGGATGTCTGATGGGACCTAGCTCATAAATGAACTCCAAATCCAAACTTCTTAGACTGTATCGTCAACTGAACTTAATCAGTATCCTGCGCCATACCTCCCTCAGTATCTCCTTGGACCACCTGTCCAAAATACTGCCCCTCGTCAGAAGGAAAACTATAACTCTGACGACCCCCCTTGTCGTCCATGTCACCTTGGAAGCCTGGAATGATAACTGTCTCCTGAACGAGGCTGTCGTTATCATATCCCTAGAACATCCACTTATGTTCTAAAACTGCTTCCGATCTTTTCTCCAGGATAGGATTAATATCAACTTATTGCATCTACTGCAAGAACAACATCTGGTGTGGTACTTGACATCTCATGATTGACTCAATTGCCTAAACAAGTGATCTGCCAATCATGCGCATCCTTCTCTACTTTAGTCTGTAAGACACCTTTAGAGAGGGTGACTCCATCATCTGCAGGTACACTACCGTGCATGGAGTCGTCCATTCTAAATACTCATAGAATGCTGTCTAAGTACCCAGATTGGGAAACTACCCAAATTTAGATCTAAAACCATAGATCTAGTAACCAGAATGTCTGATATAATATCCAAGTCCCATGTGGAGAAACCACTGTGTGACAACCAAAGTATAACCGATCGTAGTATAGGAATATCATTTCCTACTCTGTGTATGTCTTCCAAACACCATGACATCACACCCTACTACCTTCTCAATAGATCCATCCCCTATTCTGATGAAGTCAAACCTATGACTGTCACATCAGAAACAGATGATCTATCTCCGCTACATCTGCTTTAGTCTATAAATAGATATAAGCCACTTGTCCACCATGCTTCCGCTGCTCCCACTGATCACGACAACCCTCTGGCAGAGTCATATAGACGTACACTTCTAAAGCTAGTTTAGAACGACGCTATACTCATCCTCCTGCCGGGTCTCACGGTCTGGAACAACAGCAATGGCAAGTCTGGGTAAACAAGAACTTCCCTGTCACCGTCCTTGAGGCTACCGGAGTACCTTTCGGGTGCCTGAAGTTACCCACCTTATCTGCGGAGTGGCCAATAGAATGTCAAGCCAGATTGAATCTTTAGGTTCCTATCAAATCTTCAGTAATCGTTTATGGTTCTGGAATCACTTCCAGTTCTACCATACTCCCACTACAGTTTTCTGAAAAAATCCATTTTTTATTAAAACTGTGGCGAGTCAAGAACAATATCACTATTGATCTTTCTTATGGTAGAAAGTCAACCCTCGTCATAGCCTGGGTCAACCCACAAACAACCATTACAGAAACGTTCCTTGAGTTATCCAGAGTCTGGTTTTAAGCATAATCCGGACAACTCCCCGTACCTTAACATCGTTAATGTTAGTTATATGTATGCCCTAGAGGCCATTACTATACATAGGATGTATATTGTAGTGGATGCTTGGACATATATAGGGAGGACTTTCTTGCTCGACATGATAGTATGCTATCTGGTTGCTCTTTACCTTAACGTGTACACTGATTGTCTCTCTGTTACATGTTGGTAAAGCCCTTAGGATGTGTACTTGACTACCTGGACTATGATGCGGATCATACTAGTGGGGACATGGTAGTCCATAAGTACATCCTTCAAGGTCCCTAGTCGTGGGTGTATCGAGACGGGGCATCGATATACCAGAGTAGACTAGCGTATACCTTCTCGACCCATACAGATGGGCGATGGATGATCCCATATCCATTGGTGTTTGACATCAGAGATGATATACGGGTGCTCAGTGGAGACTGGGTACACTGGATGGACTCGTCGAGAACTCCCAGATGGTATTATACCTTACGTCAGATGGCAGTTCTCTGGTGACACTGGTACAGACTAGTCTGTTGACCCGAGATCGTCATAGAGTCTTGTGTGGTTCCCACTGTGCTTTGATTTCCACCTTACCACGTCCAAGAGGGCGTGCAAAACGGTGGTTTTTGGGTACAGTCCCGAATCACATGGAGGCAATGAGCGATAGGAGGGGATTCGTCTCTCCCGGTATAGGGGGTTGATGTTGCGCTGTGTTCGATTGGCTATAACCGGAAATCCCTGGCCAGGGTTGTTGAGATTTACTGGTAAGTGTTACCAGTAGTTTCTCGAATTGTTATTGACCTCATATCGACACGACTTATCGAGCTATTGGGGTCTGACGTTTACCACCCCTAGGCGAGATATGCGACATATCAGACGATCAGACCGGACTGTACGGTAAGTGTTACTGGTTGGATTCACAGGAGTGTGAGCGGGCTTGCTCGTCGATCTTCTGATCGCTCAATACCCGGGTGGCCGTTACGTTTAGCAGACCGCTTGCGGCTTGTGGGTGTTTGATATGATCATCACCTGCTACCGGCGTATTGACGAGTCTTTAGAGTCCTACACAGAGGTTTCCTGGCTCAAGCGAAACGAAATAGGAGCGCATATGAGATATGTGCGGGACCGAGAATAATGCGTGTATGTGATACCGTATTCTATTCTCGCGATGAATGTATCGAATGGTTATATGCGATATAACCTAGTTATCAAATCGAGGGTTGATTCGATAAGCCGATACATTGGATACTAGTCGGTTATATTCGATATGACCGGATCGTTAAATCAAGTGTTGATTTAATGATTTAATGTATAATTATATATTTGATATATTACTTTGCATTAACTAGTATTGGTTCATTTTAAATGGATTTCTCACTTGGATGTACAAGTTGTATATGTGATATACTTTTTGTGCAAATGATTGTATCATGTTTGATGATACATGTTTACTTGGTTATGTGCAAAGAATTAAACCATAGTTAAACTAATGATTAGGGTTTTTTTTATCCATATTTATTTATTCATTTATTTGTTTATTTCATTTTGAAAAGATAATGAGAATGGTGGCTTATTTTGTAGTTTTGTGGAAACTTCATGATGTGTTGAAAGCTTGACCATTCTTGTTCTTTTCCTAAACCTAACCATTAACCCTAACCATGGTTTATTCTCTACACCTAACTAAGGTTAAGATTATGATAAGTATCATATTGGTTTTTATTTTAAAAAAAAACTTATCATATTCTTTTCATCATCTTCTTCATCTTCTACTTGAAGAAAAAGCTTGCCTCATCAATGGCAACTTGAGAAAAAGAGTGAGAAATCCAATTCTAAAGTGAACCCACTTCCTATTTCTTCATCCTCTACCTCTTGCCAAGTAGTATAGGGTGTTTCCTTCACAAGTTTTCATGGCTTGGTGAAGGTGGAGCTTGATCTAGTGATGCCTCGACGTAGATCATCTTCGGCGTCGTAGTCAATGACCTAGCCCGTCCATTCTCCGATGAAGCCGACACTAGAGCCCGGGATCCGATGGTCGCAGCGAGGAGACATCATCACGGAGCTATGGAGGTGGAGCACCGGATCTACAAAGGTTGTATTTCCGTTACACTTTAGTTAAGTTGTTAACTAGCTTGTTGTTTCGCCTATATATCTAGTTAACGATCCGTATTAGGGTTTCTCGGCACCCGTAAAATTTGAAATTGGCATTGTTGATGCCTTGTGAGACCTCTATAGTGTGCCTAGGAACCCTACAGTGGTATCAGAGCCTAGCTAGAGCCTTAGGCGATGCGTAGACGAAGTTTGAAACCCGAACGAACCAAAAACCTAACCCCAAAATAGCTCTCTGTACATTTTTCAAATTTGTGGATTTTTGTATATTAAAAATATGCAGAAAAATTAGCAGGGAATCCTAAGAATTACTGTGCAACACGTGTCCATGATTCCACTATAACGCGGCGGAACCGCGGCACAAGCATGGCTTGTGCGGCGGTTCCGCGGCCATTTTGTCGTATCTTGCATTGGTTTTGGCACAGTAATTCATATGTTGCAGTGCTGGTTTTTCTGGGAATTTTTAACATTTATTCAAGAGTTGAATATTCTGGGTTGTTTTGGGGATTCGTTTATTCGATCGGATTATCTGATTTTGTCTATGTGGCTTCCGGATAATTTTTTGAATATGTTAAAAAGTTCGACCGGATATAAATACCCACCTTTTCCCCTGTCGGGAAATTTCCAAGTGTTGGATTTTTCCATAGTTTAACGACGTTCTATGTAGTGCAAGTAACGCGATGGTCCCTCTAGAAGACAACAAACCTTAACTCGATTATGTGACCGTCTTGAACTGCCCTTTGAACCTTCAGGTTTGGGGCAGTACGGCGTGCCACATGTGAGGCGTTGGCTTGACCCTTCTACGGCTGGACCGTTGGTACTGAGGCACGAACTGAATGTTGTTAGACTTATTTCATGTGTTGAGCTGTTTCGGGAAAACTTGGGTGTTCGATTGTTCGATCGGAAAGTTTAACATTTTTATCTTATCCGGAATGTGATACAATAATTGGAATTCACAAGTAGTTATGAGATAACTGAATGAATGTTATAAACATAGCACTTTAGTCTCACTTGATCGGTTGCCACGGAATTTTGATGTGATCAAAAGTCCGTCGCAATCACGTAGCGTACGCGGATACTCGCCGGATAAACTTAATAGACAGCCTCACTCCATAGCCCCGACCAAGTGACTGTAGGAGAACCCCGTCGCCGAAAGCATCCGTTCGGGTGCTCGCGGCAGCGGTGTTCCGCCTTGGTTCACTTCGTCGCCGGTATCGGGGGTGCAGCCGTCTACTGAAGTTTGCGACGAGCATTCGATCAGGATGTCGGGAATCTTGTTGAATTGCCCGACTTGATATTGAAAAGAGTTTTCGATAATGAGACTAAAATGCAGGGTTTATAATTGTTAGTCATGCGATGTCTAAGGAATTCATTTGGTCAGGCATGCGATGTCTGAGGAGGTTGCGGATTCCAACTGTTGTAGTTTTACACTTTCTTTTTTGTGACCGTAAGTGTAATATGTGATATCGCCGGTTTCGTTGCTATATGTCAACGACAATTGGGATGCACATATTTACTTACGTTGATGACATGTGATGTTATGTGTTGCTGGATATGTTATATTGGATCGTCGTGTTTGAATAGCCGGGGTTTTTTTATGTGAGATGAGTGTTTTTCATTTTCATTCATGTAAAAACTTGTATGTAATATTCTTTTATTGGGGCACTTCCAGGTTGCGGAAGATGTCACCCTTTGTATATTATTTACTTTTCCGCACTAGGATAGACCCAAGGAGGGGAGCACAAGTAACCGGGTTCTGGAGTCCAGTGGGAGACTAACTCGAGGAGTCGAGTCCGGGTCTCCTAACTCTAGAATTGGTAGGGTTGCTTGTCGCTCTCGTAGGGGTCTAGGGGTGTGGGTTTGGCTATTCATCGCGACCGTGGAATCCGTGTTTTATACTGGCTCGTATTGAAAACACGGACGTCCTAGTATATCCAATATTTCATATGTTTCTTCTGCTGCGATATCTGTGATGTGATCATGTGATGTTCTGTGATAGATACTGTATATAGTATATATGATATATTATATAGGCGTTACTTATGTTTTACACCCGTGCTAGCCCTGCCCCGCTCTACCGTTAGTTACCTAACCTAACGGTGCATGAGGGGACATCGAGGCGAATGCGGATGGCATAAGTGTACGTCGTATTTATCTGTGATATTTAGGTATTTAAATGATGGGACTTCATTAATGTGATTAATGAAATAAAAGAAACCTAAAGATGTTGTAGAATCGAATTTCAAAAATAAAACAGGTAGCTACAGTTCTTGCTTTGCACAGAGGTATATGTGATATATCCTGCACCTTATTCGATGAGGAAAGGACCGAGATCCCTTCACCGGGAGTGACTCCTTTAGCAATAACTGGAAGATGCTACACACTCGGTTTGTCTTTTGATTGATTTTAAGAGTTTTTGCTTTGCACAGTGATATATATGATATATCCCGCACCTCATTCGACGAGGAAAGGACCGACGATCCCTTCACCGGGAGTGACTCCTTTAGCAAAACTAGAAAAGCCTAAAAAACACTCCATTTTAAAAAAATCATTTGATTCTACAACGATATCAAGTTCATTACGCAATAGGTTTTCAGAAAAACCTGTCGTAGCCCTCCGTCATTTCAGATAAGTTGTATATAGTATTCGTGCTGCATTTGTTGGCTTTCGTCAAAGTGCAGTGTGCGGTAGCTATATGCTGCTTATCTGCCAGGATACGATGCGATTGGATTAGGGTAGTCGTGCGGCTTTGTTGGCTTTCGTCAAGGGTCGTGCGGGTGGGTTTAATTCAATCAAGAAATGTACGGGTTGAACTTGACTAGCGGACTATGGTTTGTTGGCTTTCGTCAAGGTCATAGCACGCTAGGGGCAAAATATTATCGGGAATTTCAAGTGTTGAAATTTGCAATGAGATTGCATACCTTCTATGAGATAGTTGGATCCCGATACCCGCTGCGAGTAATTGTTACTCCTGGGAGAGTTTTATACATTACAATTAGCCGATCAAGTAGGTGTCTAGAAAGGTGTCAACGGGGTTACGCCTCTGGGAAAACGAGGTTTACATTAATTTGGTTCGTGTGAAAGCACGGGGGACCTCCCTCAAAGTACCGACACTGGCCTGGCTGAAAGATTGGCGAACTTGTAGTGTGTAATTAATCACAGCTAGTCTTTCCTTTTAGGGTTTGAAGGAAGATTTGATAAAAAGCAGTGGGAGCCATCCTGATTAGATAAAATAATAACCAATCTATTCTTGTAAGAGCGCACGCTGAGTGTTTTCTTCTCTCTCTCTCCAGGTAGCGACCATATCACGCCTTAATCAAGATAATAATACAGATTATTGATCGAACCCGCTTGTTATACTGAGCTGGCGAACGTTGGTCCCGCTCCACCTTATAATTGTTATAAGACAGAGCAGGAAATTGGGGAATACCAGAATTCCCGTGCCACCCAAACGAAGAGAGTGCATGCTGATGCATCATCTTCGGGTGTGTTCATTACAAAGAACTGTTTCTCAGTATCCTCTGCATCCTGGGTATATGATACCGGATCAGGATCCCGCATATGTAATATGTTACATGGGCTACAGATAGGTAAAGAACTGAGAACGGGTGATAAGTTTCATGAGGCAGAAAACGGGGCAAGTGTTGCAGCCAAGTCTATTGGTCACTGTCACCCCGTATTACCAATACATTGATTCTGAACGAATGTTATTAGATACCGAACCTGATATACAAAATCATATCAGTCTCTTTATTAGTAAAGAAATGATAAAATTCTGTATTGTTGGATAATGTTTTGAACATTTCCTATATCAAAAGTTGATCGGATCAGGCACGTTATCTAAAAGCATTAATGTTCTAAATCAAACTACAGTTCTTTAGTATACGGAACACACACAAGGGGAGGAGTTCAGAAATGAACGAATCTTTCTTGAGGCATTGTAGACTAGGTCATATCAATGTGACCCGACTAGCTGAAGTTACATGTAGATGCATATTTAAATCAGTTTGAATTTACATCTTATGAAACTTGCCAGTCATGTCACAGAGATAAGATGACCATAGCTCCGTTTACTGGAAATAGAGAAAGAGTTAATGAACTCTTGAGATGATACATGTTGATGTATGTAGGTCTCCTGTCTACACATGCCAGGACTGGTTCTTTGTACTTCATTACATTCTCTGATGATCTCTCAAGATTCAGACATATGTTCCTGTTGAAACACAAGTCCGAACCTTTTGAGATATTCACAGAATATGATTTAGAAGTAGAAAACCAAAACACGGGTATAAGTATTATGTCCTTTGATGAGATCGAGGAGGAGAATACTTGAGCACGGAATTCCTGGACTTTTCTAATGGAGAATGAGATTCTCTCTCAGCATTACTCCTCCGTATACACCATGGCACGATGGTATATCGGGGTGGAGCAATCACACCCTATATGATAAGGTGTGCTCTATGATGAATACTACTGAGTTACCTATTTCCTTTCTGGGAGTTATGCACTTGAGAAGCTGCATACCTATTGAATAGGGTTTGAATCAAATCAGTTGCCTATCACTTCATATGTGATATGGAAAGGGAAGAGCCCATGTCTTAAGTTAGTTATGATTTGGGGTTGTCCGGCCTATGTCTAAAAGCAAAATCTGGACAAGCTCGAGGCAAAGTCAGTTATTTAGAAGTGGAAAGGTTCCAGCTATACAAACAGCAGCTGATGATTTGGTAGAACCGAAGGATTCAGTAGATTCCAACGAACCTCAGCCTCTCTGCGGATCTAGTAGGGTTCCTCACCCACCTGAGAGATACTTCGGTTTCTCTATGACAGTGGGAGCGAGGATTGCATCATGAGATGATGACCCAACTAGTTTCGAGCTGGCCATCAGGAGTGGGACTCTATAAGAATGGCTGGATGCTTAGCGATCTGAGATGGAATCCATGTACACCAACAAAGTATGGACTTTGGCTGCTATATCTGAAGGGTTAAATCCCCATCAGGAGCAAGTATATCTTGAGAAGATTACTTGGTGTAGATGGAAAAGTTGAGACTTTCAAAGCTAGACTTGTTAAAGTTTTTCGTCATAGACCAGGCGTGGATTATGATGAAACCTTTTCAAGTGGCTATGCTTAAGTCCATCCAGATCCTACTTACCACGGCTACATACCATGACTACGATATCTGGCGGTTGGGTGCCATGACTGCTTTTCTAAATGATATTTTAGAAGAGAACGTCTATAAGTACACAGCCAGAGGGCTTCGTAGACAGTGGGAGTAGCGAAAACGTGTACAAGATGATTTATAAGATAAAGCAGGCATCGCGGAGTTGGAACATCTGTTTTGATGTATTAGTCAAAGAGTTTGACATCATCAAAATGGTAGATGAACCTTGTATAAACAAAAAGGTAGTAGGGAGTATGGTGACGATCCTCGTAGAGTACGTGGATGACATACTCTTGATAGGGAAGGAGTTTCCTATGCTACGCTCGATCAATCTCCGCTTATCACAATGATTCTCCGCATAGGATCAAAATGATGCCCCCTAAATCCTGGGTTTTGGATCTATAAGATAGATCTAATTGGATGTTAGGATTCTCACTAGTTGTAGTGAGACGGTATCAATCGACCCTGGGGAGAATCACTGGAATGGTTCCAGAGTGATAAAGACGACTGAGTGTCAGTCACAGGCATTGTCTTTACCCTCAGTAAAGGGACGGTATGTTGGAAATGTTCCAAACTAGATACCGTGGCATACTAGACGATAAAGGCTGGATACATCGCTACTTAAGATGCTACCAAAGAGGCTGTTTGGGTGTATATTGGTTCATGAGTTGAACTACGTTCCTACCATTGTGAGACAATGGAGTTGTGGCTTATGCCGAGGAACACCGGTCCCATCAGTGATCCAGACATATTCTATGGCAGTGTCACCTGATCATGGAGATGGTTGATCTCCAGGGTGATCGAGGTTAGGAGAGTAGACTCAGAGGACAACACAGCGGATCCACTCACAAAGGCCTGTTCCCAGAGAGATATTTTTATGGGATGGTTGAGTATGAGATACTACAACCACTGCTGTCAGATAGCCCTAGTGCAAGTGGGAGATTGTTAGTTATATATATGCCCTGGAGGCCATTACTATACATAGGATGTATATTGTAGTGGATGCTTGGACATATATAGGGAGGACTTTCTTGCTCGACATGATAGTATGCTATCTGGTTGCTCTTTACCTTAACGTGTACACTGATTGTCTCTCTGTTACATGTTGGTAAAGCCCTTAGGATGTGTACTTGACTACCTGGACTATGATGCGGATCATACTAGTGGGGACATGGTAGTCCATAAGTACATCCTTCAAGGTCCCTAGTCGTGGGTGTATCGAGACGGGGCATCGATATACCAGAGTAGACTAGCGTATACCTTCTCGACCCATACAGATGGGCGATGGATGATCCCATATCCATTGGTGTTTGACATCAGAGATGATATATGGGTGCTCAGTGGAGACTGGGTACACTGGACGGACTCGCCGAGAACTCCCAGATGGTATTATACCGTACGTCAGATGGCAGTTCTCTGGTGACACTGGTACAGAGTAGTCTGTTGACCCGAGATCGTCATAGAGTCTTGTGTGGTTCCCACTGTGCTTTGATTTCCACCATACCACGTCCAAGAGGGCGTGCAAAATGGTGGTTTTTGGGTACAGTCCCGAATCACATGGTGGCAATGAGCGATAGGAGGGGATTCGTCTCTCCCGGTATAGGGGGTTGATGTTGCGCTGTGTTCGATTGGCTATAACCGGAAATCCCTGGCCAGGGTTGCTGAGATTTACTGGTAAGTGTTACCAGTAGTTTCTTGAATTGTTATAGACCTCATATCGACACGACTTATCGAGCCATTGGGGTCTGACGTTTACCACCCCTAGGCAAGATATGCGACATATCAGACGATCAGACCGGACTGTACGGTAAGTGTTACTGGTTGGATTCACAGGAGTGTGAGCGGGCTTGCTCGTCGATCTTCTGATCGCTCAATACCCGGGTGGCCGTTACGTTTAGCAGACCGCTTGCGGCTTGTGGGTGTTTGATATGATCATCACCTGCTACCGGCGTATTGACGAGTCTTTAGAGTCCTACACAGAGGTTTCCTGGCTCAAGCGAAACGAAATAGAAGCGCATATGAGATATGTGCGGGACCGAGAATAATGCATGTATGTGATACCGTATTCTATTCTCGCGATGAATGTATCGAATGGTTATATACGATATAACCTAGTTATCGAATCGAGAGTTGATTCGATAAGCCGATACATTGGATACTAGTCGGTTATATTCGATATGACCGGATCGTTAAATTAAGTGTTGATTTAATGATTTAATATATAATTATATATTTGATATATTACTTTGCATTAACTAGTATTGGTTCATTTTAAATGGATTTTCTCACTTGGATGTACAAGTTGTATATGTGATATACTTTTTGTGCAAATGATTGTATCATGTTTGATGATACATGTTTACTTGGTTAAGTGCAAAGAATTAAACCATGGTTAAACTAATGATTAGGGTTTTGTTTATCTATATTTATTTATTCATTTATTTGTTTATTTCATTTTGAAAAGATAATGAGAATGGTGGCTTATTTTGTAGTTTTGTGGAAACTTCATGATGTGTTGAAAGCTTGACCATTCTTGTTCTTTTCCTAAACCTAACCATTAACCCTAACCATGGTTTATTCTCTACACCTAACTAATATTAAGATTATGATAAGTATCATATTGGTTTTTATTTTAAAAAAAACTTATCATATTCTTTTCATCATCTTCTTCATCTTCTACTTGAAGAAAAAGCTTGCCTCATCAATGGCAACTTGAGAAAAAGAGTGAGAAATCCAATTCTAAAGTGAACCCACTTCCTATTTCTTCATCCTCTACCTCTTGCCAAGTAGTATAGGGTGTTTCTTTCACAAGTTTTCATGGCTTGGTGAAGGTGGAGCTTGATCTAGTGATGCCTCGACGTAGATCATCTTCGGCGTCGTAGTCGATGACCTAGCCCGTCCATTCTCCGATGAAGCTGACACTAGAGCCCGGGATCCGATGATCGCAGCGAGGAGACATCATCACGGAGCTATGGTGGTGGAGCACCGGATCTACAAAGGTTGTATTTCCGTTACACTTTAGTTAAGTTGTTAACTAGCTTGTTGTTTCGCCTATATATCTAGTTAACGATCCGTATTAGGGTTTCTCGGCACCCGTAAAATTTGAAATTGGCATGGTTGATACCTTGTGAGACCTCTATAGTGTGCCTAGGAACCCTACAGTTAAGATATGAACTGTTCTATATCCAATACAGAAACAGAGGCACTGATTTAATTGAACCAGATTCAAATCATGCAGCTGTCTCCAGTGCATGTCAGCTAAATGGAAGGAGACCTATCAGCGTTACTCAACTTAGGAATGCTTCCAATTATGAGTAACCTGAAAGAGAAGCAAGTTCTCTTAATATCCATCACTATTAATTGAATACCATACACAAGTATCTACATCTTCGATCACCTTGAAGAATCCCGATACTTGCAACACCTGGTTCTCTACTTTATTCATATACTTATAACTTCTCATGACTTGGACCATGTGTTTCTACAAAACACCTGTCTAAGAACTAGAGAAGTCATAAGTAAACTGAATATAGTACGAGGACTATCCCCTCTGTCCTTAATGGACACTGGACAATATACAATACTCTGTACAAGTCCCTTGAGTCTAATAACTCATTCCCTGTGTGTCGTAGGTTGAAAACTGTATTTATGGTTAAGAAGAATTATACCGCTGTTTAATGCTCCTTATCTAACCATCAACTGATATAGGTAAATGTCATCGACATAATTTCAAAAAGGTATATCTCACTCTATAAAAATAGACGTACAGATATATCAATTTGAAAATGGTGCATTATAACGGATATTCAAAACCAAATATTCGCCGTCCGGCAAACAACCCAGGTGACTTCCTCAAATATCACCAATTACAACGAATCCCGATATAATGAGGATGATCACCCAATTCCCAATAACTTACTCCTACTCATCATCTGTAAAACCATACAGATGTGAGAATCATACCTGGTAAATACATACCCTGGAGCAAGGATTAATTGGGAAATCAGTTTTCTTTTAATAGTACACAGTAAAACTGAAACATTGAAATGTTTCGATGGGGTATCCTGGTATTCCTAGTAATGCCTCTTCCATTATCCAGATTCACGACTATAACCATGTAATTCTTTGCCACCTCTCCAAATCCCTTCATATGTCTTTAGTCATTACCTTCTGTACACCCCTTTAGGCCAAATGGTTTTCTTCCTTCCCTACCGTTCGGCACCAGCCTATGGTTTGGAAGAAGACTATCCAATAAGCATAATGGGTGTACTGTCCCAATCCTAGGAACACTCGTAATGTGAGAGAAGGTGAAGATAAAAGACAACCGAATAAACCTTATTCCTATTTCTCCTGAACCAGAATCCATCCCCGAACTGGAACAAGTTCCTTTCGAGTTCGTATATAACCATATGATGGAGTATCCAATAAACTGTGGATCTTCGTAGTGATACGGAGTGTCCTGGAGAAATACAAAGGTGAAGTGGGAGTGGTAATGAAATACTTGGTTTGGTCGTGAATATCAGTCGCAATTTACTTTGCCCTCTTACTAATCCCTTTCTTTGTCTTTACATAATACCTTCTGTACACCATCGTTATGCTAATTGGTTTTCTTCATTCCCTACCGGTCGGCACCTGCCTATGGTTTGGAAGAAGACTATTCAATTTGCGTAATAGGTGTACTATCTCCTAAACCAAGGAGTACTCACAACTTGAGAGAAGGTAAAAGGAAAAGACAACTGAATAATCCTATCCGTTTTCTCCAGAACCGGAAACCATCCTCGAATAAATTTCTTCGAGTTCGTATCTAACCATACGATGGTTTTGTCCAATGGAAGTGGACGTTTGTAGTAATACGGGGTGTCCTGGAGAAAAGGGTAAAAGTAGGAGTGGCAATGAGGTTTACAACTCTGACAATCCAAAAGCCAGTGTTAAGAAGGTTCGGTCAACTTGGTCACTGAGTCATAGTCTAGGGTCGGGTCAATGGTCGCTGCCAAAGAGTGAGAGAAAAGAAACACTCAGCGTGCACTCTAACCTAGATCAGAATGGTTACCAATTTATCTAATCTGGAGACCTCCCACTGTACCGTCAAATTCTCCTCCAAACCTAAAAGAAGAATTAGTCGGGATGTCCCGAGGAGTAAACCAACTCATCAGTGGGAATCGGGATCTAACTATCATCGCATGATATCGTGACGGAATCCGCTCACGCTATCACACTCCAGAAGGTATGCGCATATCTGGCAAGTTTCAGTTTCTTTAGAAATTCCCGATGTGATTTTTGCCCCATGCTCTTATGACCTTGACGAAGGTCAACAAATCATAAGTCACATGTCAAGTTCCACCCGTCATTGTCCAGGTTAATTTGAACCCACCCGTACAAGTCCTTGACGAAGGTCAACAAGGCTATTCGACTGTCCCAAACCAACGCATCTATCTATGCAACAGAAAGGTAACAAGCAGCTACCATACACTACGCCTTGACGAAGGTCAACAAACATAACATGAATACTACGTGCTACCCGTCTGAAACGACGGAGGGCTACGAATGGGTTCTGGCGAAAACCTTTAACGTAATGAACTTGATATCGTTGAAGGTACGGATAGCTTTTTAGAAAAATATAGTGACGAAAACCGTTGCTAAAGAGGTCACTCCCGGTGAAGGGATCTCGGCTCTTTCCCCGTAGAATGAGGTGCAGGATATTCCAACTGAATACCACGGTGCAAAGCAAAAGTAATCGGCTATAGTGAAGTTATTGCCCTGACGCAAACTTTTTGTCCAAGGGGTCACTCCTGGTGAAGGGATCTCGGCCCTTGCCTCGTCGACTGAGGAGCAGGATATTCCAACTGAATACCACGATGCAAAACAAAAGTGAACGTCCTTGCAATAACAGCTTTTTGAAAAAGTTCCAACAACATCAGATTAGGTTTGTTTTTAACTTGCATTGATCCGAATCAATGAAGTCCCATCAATTGATCACACCACAAAGAAAGAAAATATACTGATGTACGTATATGCCATCCGCATTCGCCACTGGGTCCCGTCATTACCCGTTAGGTTAGCTAACTAACGACAGAGCGAGGACTGGACTAGCGCGGATGCAAAACATATACAACATTTACTAGTATATATATATATATCAATATATAATATTTCGCTCAAGGCGTGATAAAACGCAACATCACAGAAATGTACAGCATCACAGAATAATACAGATATCTGGGATCCCCGGGTTTCACAGAGCCGCTGAAACCCGACGTTCCCCTGGTCGTGTGGATAGCCTGTGCAATGAAATCCTAGACCCCTACGGGCGCGGCAAGTTACCCGCCAAAACCTGAAGCGAGGCAGCCCCCTTCAGCAATGTGAATGGACCACCCAGCACTTCACGAAATCCGGTAACTTGGGCACCCCTCCAGGGTCAACCTGTACCCCCTACGAGTGCGGCGAATAGCCCGCCAATTCTAGAGTGAAGCCCCCTCTGTCTCAATGCCATGAGATGCGGGCTCGTTGCCCTCTAGAACCCGGTTATCCGTGCACCCCTCCTTGGGGTAATCCTAGTACAGTAAGTAAAATATACATACAACGGGTACATCGACCGCAACCTGGTCGTGTCCCAAAAGAATAATACAAACAGGCAGTGACGACAGTCCATATGTCGGACGCTCGCCCCGCAATATCAAATGTACATAATACAAAAAAACTGTACTACCACTGCAACCAGGCTATCCCCCATGACCGATCCGCAACATCACAGCAATACACAGAACATCAACGTGAATGTCACGTTCACAAATCCGTCTAACCGGGCTATAGCAGTTAGACAGGATTTACCGATCAAGTGACATTCACGGTCGCAGATATAATATAAATACTGTGAACAAATGTGTTTAAAATATCCGATCGATTAAATTTTACCAAGTGGTCCCCCAAGCAATACTGTAGCACTCACATAAATTCTGGGCCCAAAAAAAGTATACCAAAACCCCTATTTTCAGCCCAAAAGCCCACTGCAAAAAAACTGGTGGAATGAAACCAAATTCCTGCGGCGGAACCGCGGCCAAAGAGGGGTTATGGCCACAGTTCCGCGGTCATATGGAAAGATCAGATCACCAAATTTTTACAGTGTTCTTAGGATTCTCTGCACATCATTCTAAAACATACTGAAAAATTTTTGGAGCCAAAAAAATTTCGACAGAAAACTGATATGCATGAAAACGCAGTTTTGGGATTTTTGCTCGATCGAAACTTTAAACACGTTAGACAAAGCTAGACTAGGTTAATGGCGAGGCTCTGATACCACTGTAAGTGCACGGCGGCGCCCCGGCCATCATCCCGAGGCCAAAATGCGGTAGCGATAAAATACTTTAACTTTTCAAACCGGCACCACCGCGCACTATAAACCCGGATCGTGCCATTAAACTAGTCCTAGCTATCAAGAGAGGGGGTAGAGAGATATACCGAGCGATCCGTGTCCTCCGGTCTTCTCATCGTCGTCCCGATCTCCTGCGGAATGTCCGGTCTCCACCTCCTTGCCGGAAGGGCACCACGTCGCCTGCTTCTTTTACGGGCTCCCACCTCTATACCGAGGCAACTCGGGCACGAAGTTGGCGAGCCGACATGCCCAAGGTTTGTTGTAGAATGTGTAGTGTTCATGTCTCATTTCGGGGTTTATGGAAGTTGCCTTTTGAGATGGTGGAGGAATGAAGTTTTGGAGATGGAGCTATATGATTTTTCCAAAGCCAAAAGAGATGAAATCCCACTCCTACAAATTTGGACAGCCCCCATGGTAATGGCCGGCCTTGGCTCATGGAATGGGAGAGGGAAACAAAAATGAGTGAGTGATTATCTCAAAAGTGGGGTGGAGCAATCACAAGAGAGAGAGAGAGAAAAGTGATCATGAAAAGTAATGATCACACAAATAAACCTCACTCCAAAACAACCATCATCAACAACCATGATTGCTCACAAAGTCAAGCAATCATGAACCATGGAAGGTCAAGGGATGGTGCTCCATCATGAAACCATCATGAAACAAAGTCTTGCAAAAACACCCTCCACAAATGCTTATTTGCACAATTGCAAATAAGCCCTCCTCCAACAATCTTCGGCCAATGAAAGATACAAAGAAATATGGCCGAAACGGAAAACAAACTGGCAACTCCAAAAACTGATCCCGTAATGACTTATAGGAAAACCCCGCTACTGTGTATACACACCCGCATTTGTACTCCGACCGAAATACAAATGCAATGAGACAAAATCTACACTGTACTATACTAGGATCCGGCTTAAACCAAAGCCGGCTAGTATTATTCGTCCGATCCTGATCCGTGCAATACCGCACGTATCTGATCGAACCCTGCCATATCTCCATACGGCCTCTACAGCGTTTCGGCCGAAAACTTGAGCAACTGAATGTGGGGGACTCTAAAGACTCGTCAACACTTTGGTTGTGGATTTAACCACTAGCACGTCAGAGGTATAAGCCAATACGTGATGGGCTACCAGGTATTGACCAAAAGGGACGTCGATGAGCGAACTCATCCTGACACCCTACTGAGCCTGTCAGTGACAATATCCATACAGTCCGGTCCGTTCGTCTATGAGCAACTCATGGTGGGCCTAGGGGGTTGGTAAAAGTCAGACCCCCAAAAGCGGTACAAGTCGTGTCGGAGTGTTGCCCAGAACACCCTGAGATACTACTAGAATACCTACCAGTAAATCTCCTGCCTTGGCCAAGGACTTCGTGTAATGGCTCTCCTAAACAAAGCGCGACCTCACCCCCAATACCGGGAGAGACGAACCCCTGAAGATCCGCTCACTGCCTCCATGTGGCACGGGACTGTACCCAATTAAAACCTGTTTGCACGTCTCCTTTGAGCGTGGTAGGGTAGCAATCAAAGTACAGTGGGAACTCACACGAGACAAATGACGATCCTCAGGTCGATGAACTAACCTGTACACATGTCACCAGGGAACTGCTATCTGACGTCAGGTATAAGACCAACTAGCATGTTCCCGGCGAGTCCTGTCCGGTGTACTCATAACCCAATGAGCACCTGTATACATCTTAGGTGATCCAACCGACACCAGTGGCTTGTGAGACCGTTCACCGCCCCTTGTCGGGGTCTCGACTATATACACTAGTCTAATCTGGAGTATCGATGCCCTGTCTCGATACTCCCACGACTAGGGACGTTTTAAGGATGTGCTTATAGACTACCAGCTCCCACGTATATGATCGCCCTCATACTGCTGGCAGTCAAGCAAGAATCCTAGGGGCTCTATCAACGTGTAATAGCGACCTGTCAGGTCACCTAAAGCAGTACACGATAATAAAGATAAACCAGATAGCATACTATCATCTCTAGTAAGACTGTCCTACCGGCATAGGTCCTCCCTCAATCATTGCAATCACGTGCATGTGATCCAATAATTGACTCTGAGGGCACTATATCCAACACCTACTACTCCTGCGGAGTGGCATCGGGATGTCCTGTTCTCCTGAACCTTCTTGTTCTACCAAGGTTTCAGTAATAGCTTGTGGTTCTGGAATTTCTTCCAGTTCTACTGCGCTCCTACTCTTCTAATTTTCTAAAAATTCAGCTTCTAAGAATTGGGCATGACGAGAAACAAAAAACGTTTGTTCCTCTGCGTAATAGAAGTAATATCCCTTGGAGTTCTTTAGAAATCCTACAAACTTACACTGTACTGAGCGTACCTCGAGCTTGTCCGCATGCTGCCATTTTACAAAAGCTGGACATCCCCATGTCTTAAAATGTTTTAGACAGGGTTTCTTCCCACTCCACATCTGATATGGTGTGGTACGCACAGTTTTGGTAGGAACCTGGTTCAAAAGATATGCAGCTGATTCTAGTGCATATCCCCAGAATGATCGCGGTAACTCTGCCTTACTCATCATGGAACGAACCATATCCAATAGGGTTCGATTCCTCCTTTTTGATACACCGTTGTGTTGTGGTGTGTATGGAGTAGAAAGCTGAGAGAGAATTCCTTTCTCTTTTAAGTAACCCAGGAACTCGGCACTTAAGTATTCACCACCTCGATCAGATCTTAGTGTCTTGATACTTTTGCTGGTTTGGTTTTCCACTTCATTCTTGTATTCTTGGAATTTCTCAAAGGCCTCGGATTTATGCTTCATTAAGAAGACATATCCATACCTGGAGAAATCATCCGTAAAAATAATGAAGTAGGAATAACCAGCTCACGCATGTGTAGACATTGGACCGCACACGTCACTGTGTACGAGTCCCAAGAGCTCGCTTGCTCTTACCCCGTGTCCAGTAAACGGAGTCTTTGTCATCTTTCCTATGAGACAAGATTCACAAGTAGCATAAGATTGATATTCGAATGAATTCAAATATCCTTCTCTATGTAACTTAGTTAACCTTCTCTCATTGATGTGACCCAGTCTACAATGCCATAAGAAAGCCTGATTTAATTCCGGAGACTTTTTTTTAAGTGTGTTCTGGATACTGAAAATTTGAGTTTGATTTAATACGTATATTCCGTTTTGTAATGTACCTGACCCAATCATAACTTGATTTAGGTGGATGTGAACCACATCGCTTATAAAAGTAAAATCATATCCTTCCTTAGAAAGTAAGGATACAGATATGATATTACAAGTTGTACCTGGTACATAAAAACAGTTACGCAGAATCAATATCTGCCCAGTCGTCAGTCCTAGATGATATTCTCCTACGGATTCAGCGTCCATGCTCATTCCGTTAGCAACTGTGAGGGTCATATCACCTATCCCGATAACCCTACGGGTTCTCAGAGCCTATAATGAATTACAGATGTGAGATCCTGACCCGGTATCCAATACCCAGGAAGTAGGGTTAACTGAGATACAGTTCTCTATCACAAACACACTTGAGGCTGAAGCCACAACATGCTTCGTATCCTGGCTACTGGCTTCTAAAGCCCTGCAATCTTTCTGCCTATGCCCAATTCCATAACAATAGGAACGCCCTTCTTTTACTATTTCCAGTCCCGAAACTTTTGCCCTTCTCTTTCCTTCTACTTCCCTGGTTTCCTTCAGGGTAGAAGGTAGAGACTGTAGAATCAAGTCAGTATCTGACTCGTTTCCCAACGCAGTCTCCAGGTCCTGGAGCTCATTAATACAGCTAGTCATTGTAAGGACGTTGTCCCCTACAGATGACCCGTCAGCCAACCTCGCTTGAATTAATTCGTTCGAGATTTCATATCTAGTGATATGAGATTGCTCTCCATATAAATCTTTATTATGGAGAAAGATGGAAACTAAGTCCATCTTCTCATGCTGCTTCTGGTATACACCATCAACTGAAGCTAACACGAGGCACTTAGCTTTCGCTTTATCTTTTTCCCTTGTCTGACGGATATCCATATCCGCGACAGTGGAAACTGGACCTGGGACGGCGGGATCTTAAGTAGTAATAGGATGGTCCAGCTTGTCATAGCCAATGGACATTAGGACAGACCTTTGCCAGTCATATAAGTCAGATTCAGTCAATTTGTTATCTAGATGTAACCTAGGTCTGGTCACAAGGTCGCTGCAATTAAGAGAGAGAGAGAAGAAAACATTTTAGCATGATGTTGTTGCAAGTTTAGATTGGTTTTAAGTTTATCTAAACAGGATGGCTCCCACTATTTCTCGAATCCTTCCTCAAACCATAAAAGAAGAATTAGTCAGGACAATTCTCACCGTACAATACTTGCTTAACCGTTCAGCCAGGCCAGTGTCGATACTTCGAGGGAGGTTTTCCAACACTTTCACGAAGTTCCTTAATTAAATAACCTCTTTTCTCTGGGGGCGTAGCCCCGCTGACACCTTTCTCGACACCTACTTGGTTTATAGCATTGATCGTTAAGTGATGAATCTCCTGATAAGTAGCTTGTACTCACAGTAGGATCGGGATCCAAAATATCATCGTATGATAATTTTGAAGGAATCCTACCAACATTCATTAAACTCCAAAATGGTATGCATCTCTCTGCAAATTTCAGTTTCTTTAGAAATTCCAGATGTGGATTTTTGCCCCATGCTCATATGACCTTGACTAAGGGCCAACAAATCATAAGTCACATGTCAAGTTCTACCCGTCATTGTCCAGGTTAATTTGAACTCACCCGTACATACTCTTGACTAAGGGACAACAAAGTAATACGACTGTCCCAAACCAACGCATCTATCTATGCAACAAATGAATACCCCAGCAGCTACCAAACACTTTGCCTTGACTAAGGGCCAACAAACATAGCTTGAATACTACTTACCATCCATAAGAAATGACGGAGGGCTACGAATGGTTTTGGCAAAACCGTGAACGTAGTGAACTTGATATAATCGAAGGAACCTGATACTTTTTAAAAGGAGTGGTTAAAGCTCCGTAATTTAAAAATTCTGATCTTTTAAAATAACCGAGTAGTTTCTTTTAAATTTGTTACAACGATTAAACTTTGGTTTATTTTCTTTGCATTATTATAATGTGTCCCATCATTAATCTTATCATTGCAGAAAACAACGAAAATACCACATCCACTTATGCCATCCGCATTCGCCACTGGGTCCCGTCATCACCCGTTAGGTTACTTAACTAACAACAGAGCGGGGGCTGGGCTAGCGCGGGTGTAAAACATAAGTGACGTCTAATAGCTATCATATATAGATATTGTACATTCGTCAGACGCAATAATAAGCATTCCAGATCACAGATGAACTTTATTGGATATACTAGCAATCCGCATTTGCTTTGAGTCTGCAATAAAAGACGGATTACACAGTTGTGATGAATAGCCATTACCCCACCCTAGACCGCTACGGGTACGGCAAACTACACGCCAAGTACCCGAAGTGAAGCAGTCTCCCTCAACAAAGTGAGTAGGCCACTAAACACTTCAAAGCACCCGGTAGTTTGTGTACCACACCTTGGGTCTATCCTAGGAGCAAAAACAGTAAAAAGAAATAATACAACGGTGGCTACAACCGCAACCTGGATGTGCCCCGCAAAAGAATATTACATCAAATTACATTTACATTGAATGAATGAATATTAAACCCATCTCAAACCCCGGCTAATCATCACAACAGTCCAATACAGTTCATATACACAAACAGTAAACATTACAGAAATGTGCAACCCCCTGCCAACCGACATACTAGCAGTTAGGGGAGGTTTACGAACACATTAAACATTACAGATAAAAACCCAATTAGCAAATATCTTAGAACATCGATCGATTACCATATTCCGTGTCTACCCCAAAAGCAAAGCAGCACTGAAGTAACCTGGATATAAACAGAACAAACAGAGAACCAAAACACCAAAAAATAAGAATTACAGAGCAAATCCGAGTCAACTCGGAGTTGACTCGGCGGCGGATCCGCGGCACAAGCACTCTATTGCCGCGGATCCGCGGCCGTTTTGCCGAGTTGCTGGCTCGTATTTTCCCAGTATTCTTAAAATACCCTGCTGTGAATTTTGAGGTGTGTCAAAAAATTTTTGTGACATGTCTAAAATTAACAGAAACTGTTAAGGGGTTAGGGTTTTGTTTTCGTGTTTTCCGTCGATCGAACTTCTAATTAGTTGCTAACAAGCTAGTAATAGTTTAGTTGGCTCTGATACCACTGTAAGTCCATGTCACGCACCCCACGAACTTGCGGGGAGGCGGAATATATGAAAAACGATTATCAAAGCTTCGTAACACGGACTTGAGCGCATGAATCGTATCTAAACCATTGCTAACTATCTACTAGAGGTTTAACTACTCGGATACGAAGTTATACCTCACGTTACTTTTCCTTCGGGTCTTCATCGCAGTCCTCCACTCCTCGTAGGATCCTAGGAACATCGGCACCTCAACGGCCTCCTCGAATCAAAGATGATCCACCCGAGAGCTCCTACGCCAAGCTTTATCTCTAACTTGAGATAACTAGGTTGCTCAAAGTGCTAATCTAAGCTACCTAGGGGATATAGAGTGAGGTTATGGATGTATTAGTCTAGCTAACCCTTGATCTCAACACATGAGAGGTTAGGGTTAGGGTTTGAAGAGAGTGTGAGCTTGAAGAGAGAGAAGGTGAAGATGATAATGAAATGAGATAATGATCTATCATAATATATATGAAGCATTATTTATTTATCCAAAAATGAAATAATAGAATTAACAACCATGCTTCATAAATATCTATGAGTGATTTATCTCCATGAGTCATTAAGCATTTATGATGTATTAATGACATGGATGAATCACACAAATGAGTCACTAATCTCATTTAATGCAATGCCACATTACCCCCCCAAGTCACCACTCTTCTAGAAGCTTCCCGACAAATTACGAGAACGCCCCTCCAATCCGTGAAAACACGGAAAAACTTTGGACTGTATAAATACAATAACCCGATACTAGAATCTGGCTTATACCAAAGCCGGCTAGTAAAAACTGTCCGAAAAGTCGTACGTACGTAAACACACGTATGCGTCCGAACCCTTGTCGTAAAACCATACGACCTCTATATCGTTTCGCCTGGAGCAGGGAAACTCTCTGTGTGGGACTTTATAGACTCGACACTATGCTGGCAGTGGGTTTAACCACAGACCGCAAGCGGCACTAGCTGTACGTAACGGTCCCCAGGTAGATGTCGATAAGAAGGCCGATGAGGAAAACCATCCGAACCCCTACTGAGCCTGATGTGACAATCTTCGTACAGTCCGGTCTGTTCGTCTAAGACTATCGCATATCGAGCCTAGGGGGCGGCAAGCGTCAGTCCCCTAATAGCTGTATAAGTCGTGTTGGAGCGTAGCCCATTACACCCTGAGAAGCTACTGGAACCTACCAGCATATCTCGCTTGCCCTGGCCAGGGACTTTGCGTAATGGCTCTCTGACACAGCGCGATATCAACTCCCAATACCGGGAGAGACGAATCCTATCTAACCGCCACTGCCTCCAAGTGCTCGGGACTGCACCCAACTGCTACCTGTTTGCACGACTCTTTTGAGCCGTGGTAGGATAGCAATCTAAGAACAGTAGGACACACTCGAGGCGAAGTAGCAGTGTCAAGTCTGCGGACTATGATGTACTCATGTCACTTGGGAACTGTTAACTGACGATGGGTATAATACCAACCAATCAGTTCCCCTGCGAGTCCTGTCCGGTGTACCCGTAACCTAACGAGCACCTGCATACTATCTCCAGTACGACGTACTGATGGCTGTGGGACAGACCATCTCCCCAACTGGGATGAGAAGCGTACACACTTAGTCTACTCCAGAATATCGATGCCCTATCTCGATAATCCAACGACCAGGGTCCTGTATAGGATGTTGCTTACAGACTACCCGGCCCCCACTAGTGTGACTGCCATCACAATGCTGGTAATCAAGCAAAGATCCTATGGGCTCTACTAATATGTATAAGTGATACGTTATAAGAAACATATGCACATATTAAAGTAGACACAAACCAAGTAGCATACTACCATTTTTAGCAAGACTGTATATACAACTGTGAATATCCCAAGCTTCCATTAAGTAATATACAATCTAGTATGATACAATAATGGCCCCTAGGGCATATACACTAACAAGCTACTATACTAAATAGTAAATATCATAAACATCATCTCGAAGGGAAATCAAATCCAAAATATGTACATGAGTACTACGTGCATCTGGTGCGCACGGAAATCAAAATCAATGAATGTGTCATACATGTGCATAGAAACAAAATCTAAGTGCAACGGGTGTGCACGAAAACACCTATCAAGGGCAACGAGTGTGCCTAACAACAAAACAAGTGCATCTGATATGCACGAAGAATCCCAATTTAGTGCATCAGGTGTGCACCAAAATCGCATCACGCGCGCCAAATATGCGCAAGAATCCTAATCATGTGCACAAAGTGCACGGAAAAAATATCAAATATCATAATCGAAATCGACGGTATATAATATCCAATCAGGTATACCACGGTATAAAATTTCACAACCATGTGCATCAGCGTGCACAAAATCGAATCAAAATACTAAAAGTGCATGGAAACTGCACCGAAAGCACAAGTCAAATCTCATACATACCATAGGCATGAAATAAAAATCAACATCTCGAATGACATAAAATCGAAGTCGAGTGCAACTGTGGTGCACAAAATCTCAATCCAGTACAACTAACATGCATAAATGAACACCCCAATCGAGTGCATCCGGTGTGCACAAAACCAAACTTCATATCATGCGCTCAACATACGCGAAAATCCAAATCAAGTGCATCCGTCCTGCACGAATGAAGGCTAAATCAGGTGCATCCAACATGCACGAATAAAATCTAAATCAAGTTCATCCAACATGCACGAATAAAATCTAAATCAAGTGCATCCAACATGCACGAATAAAATCTAATCAAGTGCATCCAACATGCACGAATAAAATTTAATCAAGTGCATCCAATGCACACAAAATCCAATATCAAGCGCCTAATATGCGCAAAAATCCAACCCAAGCGCGTCAGTCCGTGAAAAGTATCTAGTGCAGTAACACGCATGAAAACGAACATCAAGTGCAGACGCGCACAAAACACAAATCTGGTAACACAAATGCTCAAGACATAGATCGGGTGCAACCAAGGTACGGAGTATATGTCCGATGCAACCAATGCACAAAATACCAAGCTGGTGCAACAAATGCTCGAAATACGAATCCGGTGCATCTAGTGCATGAAATACAACTCCAGTGCACAAAATACAAATACAGTGCAACAATTGCACAAAATACCAATCCGGTGCATCAAGTGCACAAAATACAATTTCGGTGCAGCAAATGCACAAAATACAATTTCCGGTGCATCAAATGTACAAAATATCTAATCCGGTGCATCCGGTGCACGAAATACCAAATACAGTGCATCCAGTGCATGAAATACCAAAAACAGTGCATCCAGTGCACCAAATACAAATACAGTGCATCCAATGCACGAAATACCAAATCCAGTGCATCCAGTGCATGAAATATCAAATACAGTGCATCCAGTGCACAAAATACAAATACAGTGCATCAAATGCACAAAATACCAAATCCAGTGCATCCAGTGTCCGAAATACCACATACAGTGCATCCAGTGCACAAAATACAAATACAGTGCATCCAGTGCACAAAATATCAAATACAGTGCATCCAGTGCACGAAATACCACATCCAGTGCACAAAATACCCAATACAGTGCATCCAGTGCACAAAATACAAATACAGTGCATCCAGTGTATGAAATTCACGGAATCATAAACATGTGCAGTCAAGACACAAAATCAATGTAAGAATCCCATCGACGGCAGCAAGGTTTTGGGAGGCATCTTCCATGCCATTTTAAAAAAAATTGCCGTTAAAAGGGAACTCTAAACAAGAATCGTTAACTAGAAATATAATACGGAAACATATGCAAACCATTTTACATCTAAGTGAAAACGAAATACAACCGTTGTAGATCGGTCCTTCACTTCATAAGCTCCTTGTAGTAGTCCCTTCCCTGCGATCATCATGTAAGTCCACATTACCGACCCCGGTTCTTACGGGGAGGCGGAACAGGTAAAAAACGTTTTTTGACACAAGGTAACATGGACTAGAAAAGGAGGATCTTTGCTAAACAAAAACCTAGAAAACAAACTACAGGTTTAGCTACTCGGTTAGAAGGTTATACCTTGGTCTTGAACTCCTTCTCTTCTTGCTCCTTGGAGTGGTTTGAACGGCTCCTCCTCATAGTCTTCTCTTTGCCGAAGAAGGATCCACTCGAAGGCCTCTACCTTGAGCTCCTACCTCAACCTAGAGGTAACTAAAGTGCTTGGCTTGCTAAACCTAGAACCCTAGAATGAGTAGAGAGGAGTTTTGGTGGTTTTATCTCAAGAGCTCATGGTTCTCAACACATGAGAGATGAGAGCTTTGAGAGAGGAAGAGGATGAGCTAATGGATGAGAGAGAGTGAGCAAGTGAGAATGAGAATGGAATTTTACAACCATGCTCACAAAATAAGAATAATGATAATAATAATAATAATAATTAAGAAATTGTGATGGTTAGTTTATGAATGACCATTATCATTTCATCATTTAATGCATTTGCAAGAAACAAGAAGCATCTTTGAAATGAAATGAAGATGGTCAACATGTTAACAATAGTCAACCGGTCAACCAAAGTCAACAAGTCAACAAAAGTCGAATGGTCAACCTAACCATGGCACAATTATCCTTAATTAATATTATTAATCATATTTCTCATTCCCATTAGGGTTTGGAAAAAGACAACGGTCAACAACCCTAATGAGAATCCTCTGCCTCTGTCAACTGTGCATACACACCCGCACCCGTATTCCGAGGAACACGAATACAATAAGATATAACAATTCCCAAAACAAATACTAGGATCTGGCTTAAACCAAAGCCCACTAGTAATAACCACCCGGACAGCAAACGTGCACAAGTGCGTGGATGTGAACGAACCCCGTGGCAAAACCATGTGACCTCTACTCTCTTTTTTCCAAAGGCGAATAACCCTCTGTGTGGGACTCTAAAGACTCGACACTACGCTGGCAGTGGGTTTAACCACAGGCCGCAAGCGGTACTAGCTGTACGTAACGGTCCCCAGGTAGATGCCGATAAGAAGACTGATGAGGTGAACCCATCCGAACTCCTACTGAGCCTGAATGTGACAATCTCCGTACAGTCCGGTCTGTTCGTCTGAGAGTATCGCATGGCGGGCCTAGGGGGCGGTAAACGTCAGTACCCTAATAACGGTACAAGTCATGTCGGAGTGTAGCCCAGAACACCCTGTGATAACACTGGAAACGCTACCAGTATATCTCGCTTGCCCTGTCCAGGGACTTTGTGTAATGGCTCTCCTAGACACATCGCGATATCAACCCCCAATACCGGGAGAGACGAATCCTGTCTAACCGTCACTGCCTCCAAGTGCTTCGGGACTGCACCCAACTGCTACCTGTTTGCACGACTCATTTGAGTCGTGGTAGGGTAGCAATCTAAGAACAGTGGGAACACACTCGAGGCGATGTGACAGTGTCAAGTCAACGGACTAAGCTGTACTCATGTCACATGGGAACTGATAACTGATGATAGGTATAGTACCAACCAACAGTTCCCGACGAGTCATGTCCAGTGTACTCGTAACCTAACGAGCACCCGCATACTATCTTAAGTACGACGTACTAATGGATGTGGGACAGACCATCTCCCCTACTGGGATGAGAAGCGCATACGCTAGTATACTCCGGAGTATCAATGCCCCGTCTCGATAAACCAACGACTAGGGACTTGTATAAGGATGTGCTTGTAGATTACCCAGCCCCCACTAGTGTGACTGCCATCACAACGCCGGTAATTAAGCAAAGATCCTAAGGGCTCCACTAATGTGTATAGGCGATATGCTAAAAGAAACACATGCACACATTAAAGTAGAAACAAACCAAGTAGCATACTACCATTTCGAGCAAGATTGTCTATACAACTGTGAATATCCCAAGCTTCCATCAAGTAATATACAAAATTTATGATACAGTAATGGCCTCTAGGGCATATACACTAACAATCTCCCACTTGCACTAAGGCCATGTACTGGCGTATCGAAGACCTATCATCTCGATCAGCCGCTCGAACTGAGTCTGGGGTATGGCCTTCGTGAATGGATCTGCAGTGTTATCTTCTGTAGCAACCCTACGAACCTTGATCTCCCAGCGATCCACGATCTCTCTGATCAGGTGATACCGCCTCAAGATGTGTCTGGACTTCTGATGGGACCTGGGTTCCTTCGCTAAAGCTATAACCCCGTTGTTGTCACAGTACAAAGATATTGGATCAACAATGGACGGAACCACCTAAAGTTCTGTCAAGAACTTCCACATCCAGACGGCTTCTTTTGCGGCATCAGATGCAGCGATATATTCCGCTTCCATCGTCGAGTCAGCAACGGTTTCTTGTTTGGAACTCTTCCAACACACCGCCCCTCCATTGAGGGTAAAGACATAACCTGACATGGATTTGGAGTCATCCTTGTCACTCTGGAAGCTGGAGTCGGCAAAGGCCTCTATCTGGAGGTCTTTTCCGCCGTAAACCAAAAACATGTCCTTAGTCCTTCTCAGGTACTTCATAATGTTCTTTACCGCTATCCAGTGCTTCTCCCCAGGGTTTGACTGATACCGGCTTACCACACTCGGTGCATAAGCTACATCTGGTCTGGTACACAACATCGCATACATTATAGAGCCTACCGCAGAAGCGTAGGGTATAATAGACATGTGATCTCTTTCCAAATCAGTCTTGGGAGACATCTCTTTGGAGAGGGTGATCCCGTGACAAGCCGGTAAATTGCCGTGCTTGGAATCTTCCAAACCGAATCTTTTCAGTATGGTGTCGATGTACCTGGACTGCGAAAGTCCTAATATCCTCTTGGACCTATCACGATGGATCCGGATCCCTAGAATATAAGAGGCATCACCCAGGTCTTTCATGGAGAACCTGTGTGACAAGAACCCTTTGACAGATTGTAGCATAGGAATGTCATTTCCTATCAAGAGAATGTCATCCACGTATAACACGAGGAATACGACAGTTCGTGCTATAATTTTACTATAGATGCATGGTTCATCTGGATTTTTTATAAAACCAAATTCTTTGACCGTCTCATCAAAACAGATGTTCCAACTCCGCGATGCCTGCTTCAGTCCATAAATTGACTTAAGCAACTTGCACACTTTCCCGCTGCTCCCACTCTGAATGAAACCCTCTGGCTAGTCCATATAGACACACAAAAGCGGTCTTTACGTCCATCTGCCAAATCTCATAATCGTAGAAGGCAGTAATAGCAAGAAGGATCCGCATGGATTTGAACATAGCCACTGGAGAAAAGGTTTCGTCATAGTCCAAACCAGGTCTTTGACGAAAACCCTTTGCAACAAGTCTAGCCTTATAGGTTTCTACCTATCCATCTACACCAATCTTCCTTTTGAAGATCCATTTGCAACCTACGAGTTTTACCCCTTCTGGAGCAACGTCCAAAGTCCAAACTTTGTTGGTGTACATAGACTCCATCTCGGTCCGCATTGCATCCAGCCATTTTACAGAGTCAGCGCTCTGAATGGCCTGCTGAAAGCTAGTCGGCTCATCATTATCAATGATGCAATCCTCTCTATCCCCGTCCATGAGAAAACCGTAGTATCTCTCTGTAAGTCCACGTTGCCTACCCCGGTACTTACGGGAAGGCGGAAAACGGAATAAAAATCAAATTTTTATCAACTTAGGCAACATGGACTAGACAAAGAAGGATCTTTGCTAAACAAAAACAAGCTAAAGCTAACTAGAAACTAGCTAAGTGTTAGAAAGGTTATACCTAGGGCTTTATGTCCTTCTCTCCTTGCTCCTTAGAGTAGTGGAAAGAGGTCACCTTGGTCGTCTTCTCACGTCGAAGAAAGATCCACCCGAAAGCCTCAACCTTTGGCTTCAACTCCAAGCTAGAAGTAACTAGGGTGCAAGAAGTGCTAATCCTTAAACCCTAGATGAGAGTAGAGATTATCAAGAAGGGGTTTTTCTCAACCTCAAGTGTTTCTCAATACATGAAAGGGGAGAGCTTGAGGGAGAGGAAGAACAAGAGAGAGAAAGTGAATCATAGAATGAGAGAAAATATGAAGCATTCTCTCATGTATGTGTGAATTATTGTAATTAGATAATTAGCTAGATAATTGTCATGGTTAATCAAGACATGACCATTATCATTTCATTTTTAATGCAATTTGCAAGGATCAAAGAGCATCTTCCAAATGAAATGATGATGGTCAAAGTGTCAACCTGGGTCAACAAGTCAAGGAGGTCAAATGGTCAACAACCATAACCATGCACAATTATTTAAACTAATTATAATTAACCATAATACACACATAAGCATTAGGGTTAATAAAATGACAATAGTCATTAACCCTAATCAAAGTCCTCTCCCTCTGTCTCAAGCAACTGTGCATACGCACCCGTATTCATGATCCGAGGAACACGAATACAATGTGATAAAACCAATCCCAAATCATATACTAGGATCCGGCTTAAACCAAAGCCCGCTAGTATAAGCTGTCCGGACAGCAAACGTGCACAAGTGCGCGGATGTGAACGAACCCTGTCGCAAAACCATGCGACCTCTACTCATTTTTCCTAAAGGCGAATAGCTCTCTGTGCGGGACTTTAAAGACTCGACACTACGCTGGCAGTGGGTTTAACCACAGACCGGAAGCGGCACTAGCTGTACGTAACGGTCCCCAGGTAGATGTCGATAAGAAGACTGACGAGGTAACCCCATCTGAACTCCTACAGAGCCTGTATGTGACAGTCTCCGTACAGTCCGGTCTGTTCGTCTGATACATCGTATGGCGGGCCTAAGGGGCGGTGAACGTCAGTCCCCTAATAGCGGTACAAGTCGTGTCGGAGTGTAGCCCAGAACACCCTGAGATAACACTGGAAACCTACCAGTATATCTCGCTTGCCCTGGCCAGGGACTACTCGTGTAATGGCTCTCCTGGACACAGCGCGATGTCAACCCCCAATACCGGGAGAGACGAATCCTGTGTAACCGTCACTGCCTCCAAGTGCTTCGG
This sequence comes from Agapanthus africanus, assembly GCA_030015575.1. Lineage (NCBI taxonomy): Eukaryota > Viridiplantae > Streptophyta > Magnoliopsida > Asparagales > Amaryllidaceae > Agapanthus > Agapanthus africanus. The sequence continues at coordinate 266,947,528 of CM057343.1, forward strand.
GACTGCACCCAAAAACTACCTGTTTGCACGACTCCTTTCAGCCGTGGTAGGGTAGTAATCAAAGTGCAGTGGGAACACACTCGAGGCGAAGTGACAGTGTCAAGTCAACGGACTAAGCTGTACTCATGTCACCTGGGAACTGATAACTGACGATAGGTACAATACCAACCAACATTTCCCGACGAGTCCTGTCCAGTGTACTCGTAACCTAACGAGCACCCGCATACTATCTCAAGTACGACGTACTGACGGCTGTGGGACAGACCGTCTCCCACACTGGGATGAGAAGCGCATACGCTAGTCTACTCCGGAGTATCGATGCCCTGTCTCGATAGTCCAACGACTAGGGACCTGTATAAGGATGTGCTTATAGATCACCCAGCTCCCACGAGTGTGAGCGCCATCACAACGCTGGTAATCAAGCAAAGATCCTAAGGGCTCTACTAATATGTATATCAGCGATATGCTAAAAGAAACACATGCACATATTAAAGCAGAGACAAACCAAGTAGCATACTACCATTTCGAGCAAGATTTTATATACAACTGTGAATATCCCAAGCTTCCATCAAGTAATATACAAGCTAGTATGATACAGTAATGGCCTCTAGGGCATATACACTAACAATCTCCCACTTGCACTAAGGCCATGTACTGGCGTATCGAATTCCTATCATCTCGATCAGCCGCTCGAACTAAGTCTGGGGCAAGGCCTTGGTGAATGGATCTGCTATGTTATCTTCTGAAGCAACCCTCCGAACCTCGATCTCCTGGCGATCCACGATCTCCCTGATCAGGTGATACCGCCTCAAGATGTGTCTGGATTTCTGATGGGACCTGGGTTACTTCGCTAAAGCTATAGCCCCGTTGTTGTCGCAATACAGAGGTATTGGGTCAACAATGGACGGAACCACCTGAAGTTCTCTCAAGAACGTCCTCATCTAGACAGCTTCTTTTGCGGCATTAGATGCAGCGATGTATTCCGCTTCCATAGTCGAGTCAGCAATGGTTTCCTGTTTGGAGCTCTTCCAACACACCGCCCCTCCATTGAGGGTAAAGACAAAACCCGACATGGACTTGGAATCATCCTTGTCACTCTGGAAGCTGGAGTCAGCAAAGGACTCAATCTGGAGGTCTTTTCCGCCATACACCAAGAACATCTCCTTAGTCCTTCTCAGGTACTTGAGAATGTTCTTTACTGCTATCCAATGTTTCTCCCCAGGGTTTGACTGATACCTGCTTACCACACTCAGTGCATAAGCCACATCCGGTCTGGTACACAACATCGCATACATTATAGAGCCTACCGCAGAAGCGTAGGGTATGATAGACATGCGATCCCTCTCCAAATCAGTCTTGGGAGACATCTCTTTCGAGAGGGTGATCCCGTGACAAGCCGGTAGATTACCGTGCTTGGAATCTTCCATACTGAATCTCTTCAGTATGGTGTCGATGTACCTGGACTGTGAAAGTCCTAATATCCTCTTGGATCTGTCACGGTAGATCCGGATACCCAGAATGTATGAGGCATCACCCAGGTCTTTCATGGAGAACCTGTGTGACAAGAACCCCTTGACAGATTGTAGCATAGGAATGTCATTTCCTATTAAGAGAATGTCATCCACATATAAAACGAGGAATACTACAGTTCTCGCTACAAATCTACAATAGATGCATGGTTCATCTGGATTTTTGATAAAGCCAAATTCCTTGACCGTCTCATCAAAACAGATGTTCCAACTCCGCGATGCCTGCTTTAGTCCATAAATAGACTTAAGCAACTTGCACACCTTTCCGCTGCTCCCACTCTGAATGAAACCCTCTGGCTGTTCCATATAGACACACTCTTCTAAATGTCCATTTAGAAAAGCTGTCTTTACGTCCATCTGCCAAATCTCATAATCGTGGAAGGCAGCAATGGCAAGAAGGATCCGAATGGATTTCAGCATAGCTGCTGGAGAAAAGGTTTCGTCATAGTCCAAACCAGGTCGCTGACGAAAATCCTTTGCTACCAGTCTAGCTTTATAGGTCTCAACCTGTCCATCTACACCAATCTTCCTTTTGAAGATCCACTTGCATCCTACGGGTTTTACCCCATCTGGAGCAATGTCCAACGTCCATACTTTGTTGGTGTACATGGACTCCATTTCGGTCCGCATTGCATCCAGCCATTTTACCGAGTCGACGCTCTGAATGGCTTGCTGGAAGCTAGTAGGCTCATCACAATCTATGATGCAATCCTCTTTATCCCCGTCAATGAGAAAACCGTAGTATCTTTCGGGCGGATGAGACTGCCTACTACTCCTGCGGAGTGGCGTGGGAATGTCCTGATCTTTCGAACCCTCTGGTTCTACTAAGCTTTCAGTAATAGCTCGTGGTTCTGGAATTTCTTCCAGTTCTATTGTGCTCCCACTTAATTCTTTTTCTATGAACTGGTGTTCTAGAAAGTGGGCATAGCGAGAAACAAACACCTTTTGTTCCTCTTCGCAATAGAAGAAATATCCCTTGGAGTTCTTTGGATATCCCACAAACTTGCACTGTACTGAGCGTGCCTCGAGCTTGTCCGCATGCTGCTTTTTTACAAAAGCTGGACATCCCCATGTCTTAATGTGATTAAGATAGGGTCTCTTCCCACACCACATCTGATATGGTGTAGTAGGCACAGTCTTAGTTGGAACTCGGTTCAAAAGGTATGCAGCTGATTCTAGCGCATATCCCCAGAACGATCGCGGCAACTCAGCGTTACTCATCATGGACCGTACCATATCCAATAGGGTTCGGTTCCGTCTCTCCGATACACCGTTATGTTGCGGAGTGTATGGAGGAGTAAGCTGAGAGAGAATTCCATTCTGTTTTAAGTAACCCAGGAACTCGGCACTCAAGTATTCACCACCTCGATCAGATCTCAGTGCCTTGATACTTTTGCCTGTTTGTTTTTCTACTTCATTTTTATATTCCTGGAATTTTTCAAAAGCCTCGGATTTATGTTTCATTAAGAAGACATAACCGTACCTTGAAAAGTCATCCGTAAAAGTAATGAAGTAAGAATAACTGCTTCGCGCATGTGTAGACATTGGACCGCACACGTCGCTGTGTACGAGTCCCAAGAGCTCGCTCGCTCTTACTCCGTGTCCAGTAAACGGAGTCTTTGTCATCTTTCCTTTGAGACAGGATTGACAAGTTGCATACGATTGATATTCGAACGGATCCAAATATCCTTCTGCATGTAACTTAGTCAACCTTCTCTCATTGATGTGACCCAGTCTACAATGCCATAAGAAAGTTTTATTGATATCTGGAGACTTTCTTTTGTGTGTATTCTGGACATTGAAAATCTGTGGTTGGTTTAATACGTATATACCGTTGTTCAATGTACCTGACCCAATCAAAACTTGATTAAGGTGAATGTTCACTACATTACTTACAAATGCAAATTCATAACCTTCTTTAGATAATAAAGATACAGAAATGATATTACAGGTTGCATTTGGTACATAATAACAACTACGCAAAACCAAAAGGTGTCCATCCGACAATCCCAGGTGATAGTCCCCCACGGCCTCAGCATCCATGCTAGCACCGTTTGCAACTCTGAGGGTCATGTCACCTGCCTTCAAAACTCTACGCTTTCTCAACGCCTGCAACGAATTACAGATATGAGATCCTGACCCGGTATCCAATACCCAGGATGTAGAGTTTATTGATAGACAGTTTTCAATAACATACACACCTGAAGCTGAAGCTGCAACTCACTTCAAATCCTGTGTTCTGGCCTTCCAAGCCTTGCAATCCTGTTTCCAGTGACCACTTTTGTGACAATAGAAGCATTCTTCCTTTCCCACCAGCTTTCCCGCTACCTTTGTTGCTTTTCCTTTTCCCTTCGTATCCACTTTACTGACACCGCCTCTTGGTTTGGCGGGGGCTTTCTTCTTCTTGCCCTTGGCTTTCGCCCTGGACCTAGAAGAGGAAGATCCTCCTACAAACAAAGTGGATGTCTCCCTACCCTTCTGTAGGGTGCCCTCAGCACTCCTCAACATGTTCAGAAGTTCGGAAAGTTCAACCTCCTTTCCTTGCATGTTGAAGTTAAGAATAAACTGGGCGTAAGTGGAAGGAAGGGACTGGAGAATCAAATCAGTATAGAGTTCATTCTCCAACGTGGTCCCAAGGTCTGTGAGCTCCTCTATGTAGCCAATCATCTTAAGCACGTGTTCCGCTACCGATAATCCGACGGCCAACCTTGCCGAAAACAACTTCTTCGACACTTCGTATCTTGCGATACGAGACTGCTCTCCATACAGTTCTTTTGTATGAAGAAATATGGACTCTAGGTCCATATTCTCGTGCCTCCTCTGATGTTCGTTGTCCATCGAGGCAAGTACGAGGCGTTTGGCCTTCGCGCAATCTATTTCCCATGTCTTACGGATTTCCCTATCCGCGACACTGGTTTTGGGACCTGGGACAGGGGGAGCTTTGGTGGTAAGGACATACCCTAACTTGTCGTAAGTGATTGCCATCTTGACATTCCTAAGCCAATCTTTGTAGTTTGGCCCTGTCAATATGTTTTTATCTAGTAATAACTTAAGTCCGGTCATGTTGAATGGTCGCTGCAATTAGGAGAGAGAAAAGAAACACTTTAGCATGATGCTCTTGCAAGTTTAGAGTGGTTTTTAGTTTGTCTAAACAGGATGGCTCCCACTGTCTCTCGAATCCCTTCTCAAACCGTAAAGAAAAGATTAGTCAGGATCAATCTCACCGTACAATACTTGCTTAACCGTTCAGCCAGGCCAGTGTCGGTACTTCGAGGGAGGTTTTCCAACGCTTTCGCGAAGTTCCTTAATTAAGTAACCTCTTTTCCCTGTGGGCGTAGCCCCGCTAACACCTTTCTAGACACCTACTAAGTTTATAGCATTGATCGTTAAGTGAGAGTTTTCCCAAGGAGTAGCATATACTCATAGTAGGATCGGGATCCAAATATCATCGCGTGATAAAACCGAAGGAATCCTACCAGAATTATCACACTCCAAATGGTATGCAGCGCTAGCAAGTTTCAGTACTTATGAAACTCCCGATGTGGATTTTTGCCCCATGCTCTTATGACCTTGACTTTGGCCAAAATATCATAAGTCACATGTCAAGTTCTACCCGTCATTCTCCAGGTTAATTTAGACCCACCGGTACCTACCCTTGACTTTGGCCAAAATGGCAGCACGACTGTCCCAAACCAACGCATCTATCTATGCTGCACATGAATACCCAATAGCTACTAATCACTATGCCTTGACTTTGGCCAAAATACATAGCTTGAATACTTTTTGACCATTCATGTGGAATGACGGAGGGCTACGAATGGTTTTGGCGAAACCGTGAACGTAGTGAACTTGATATAATCGATGGAACGAGATAGCTTTTAAAAGGAGTGGTTCAAGCTCCGCGTTTAAAAGTTTAGTTTTGAAAAGAACCGAGTGGTTTTCAAAGTGTTCCAATCGACTTTTACTTGGTTTATTTTCTTGCATTAGTTCTTTTAATGCGTCCCATCATTAAATCCTACCATTGCAGAAAACAACCAAAATATGACGTACGCTTATGCCATTCGCATTCGCCACGGGGCCCCGTCATCACCCGTTAGGTTACTTAACTAACGACAGAGCGGGGGCTGGGCTAGCGCGGCTGTAAAACATAAGCAACGCCTAAATAGTTATCATATATAAATATATAGCAATGATAAACATTACAGATCACAGATGAATACATTGGATATACTAGGAATCCGCAATCCGTTCGAGCCTGCAACGAAAAGCGGATTACACGGTCGCGGTGAATAGCCAATACTCCACCCAAGACCCCTACGGGTGCGGCAAACTACCCGCCAAGTACCCGAAGCGAAGCAACCTCCCTCACCACCGTGAGTAGGCCACTCGGCACTTCGAGATACCCGGTAGTTTGTGCACCCCCTCCATGGGTCTATCCTAGGAGCAAAAACAGTAAAAAGAATTATACAATGACGGCTACAACCCCGACCCGGTTGTGCGGCCATACAAATAATATTACATCAATTTACATATTACAATGAATGAAAGAAAAAGAAACACTCATCTCACATCCACCCCGGCTATTCACCCGCGACAATCCAACACATTCATATACACATACCATCATCAAACACAGATCACAGATATGTATAACCCCGACTAATCGACATATAGCGATTAGCCGACGTTCAATACATATAAACATCACAGATATAACCCTTATAGTCAAAGTGTAGTGAAGTTCGATAAAAATACGGATTTATAGGCCCCCAAAAACAAATTTCTATTCTGGAAAATCTGGGCACATATAAACCATCTTAAAAATCCCAAAATCATGCCAGAAGAACACTGCACCAAACTCGACCCAGAGACGAGTCAACTCGGCCGCGGCTGCGCGGCAATAGCTTGCTATTGCCGCGGAACCGCTGCGCCTTGGTCGAGTCACTGGACCGGGTTTGGTGGCTTTCTTCACAAAACCCTGAGACGATTTTTGAAGTATGACAAATTTTATTTTGAGCAGGAAAAAATTTAACAGAAAGTTAGGGCTTTGAAAACTCGGTTTTGCGATTTTTCGGATTCGAACTTTCATACACTTTATTACCTAGCTAGTTTATGTTTAGTTAGGCTCTGATACCACTGTAAGTCCACGTTGCCCACCCCGGTACTTACGGGGAGGCGGAAAACGGAATAAAAATCAAATTTTTATCAACTTAGGCAACATGGACTAGACAAAGAAGGATCTTTGCTAAACAAAAACAAGCTAAAGCTAACTAGAAACTAGCTAAGTGTTAGAAAGGTTATACCTAGGGCTTTATGTCCTTCTCTCCTTGCTCCTTGGAGTAGTGGAAAGAGGTCACCTTGGTCGTCTTCTCACGTCGAAGAAAGATCCACCCGAAAGCCTCAACCTTTGGCTTCAACTCCAAGCTAGAAGTAACTAGGGTGCAAGAAGTACTAATCCTTAAACCCTAGATGAGAGTAGAGATTATCAAGAAGGGGTTTTTCTCAAGCTCAAGTATTTCTCAACATATGAGAGGGGAGAGCTTGAGGGAGAGGAAGAACAAGAGAGAGAAAGTGAATCATAGAATGATAGAAAATATGAAGCATTCTCTCATATATGTGTGAATTATTGTAATTAGATAATTAGCTAGATAATTGTCATGGTTAATCATGACATGACCATTATCATTTCATTTTTAATGCAATTTGCAAGGATCGAAGAGCATCTTCCAAATGAAATGATGATGGTCAAAGTGTCAACCTAGGTCAACAAGTCAAGGAGGTCAAATGGTCAACAACCATAACCATGCACAATTATTTAAACTAATATCAATTAACCATAATACACACATAAGCATTAGGGTTAATAAAATGACAATAGTCATTAACCCTAATCAAAGTCCTCTCCCTCTGTCTCAAGCAACTGTGCATACGCACCCGTATTCGTGATCCGAGGAACACGAATACAATGTGATAAAACCAATCCCAAATCATATACTAGGATCCGGCTTAAACCAAAGCCCGCTAGTATAAGCTGTCCGGACAGCAAACGTGCACAAGTGCGCGGATGTGAACGAACCCTGTCGCAAAACCATGCGACCTCTACTCATTTTTCCTAAAGGCGAATAGCTCTCTGTGCGGGACTCTAAAGACTCGACACTACGCTGGCAGTGGGTTTAACCACAGACCGCAAGCGGCACTAGCAGTACGTAACGGTCCCCAGGTAGATGTCGATAAGAAGACTGACGAGGTAACCCCATCTGAACTCCTACAGAGCCTGTATGTGACAGTCTCCGTACAGTCCGGTCTGTTCGTCTGATACATCGTATGGCGGGCCTAAGGGGCGGTGAACGTCAGTCCCCTAATAGCGGTACAAGTCGTGTCGGAGTGTAGCCCAGAACACCCTGAGATAACACTGGAAACCTACCGGTATATCTCGCTTGCCCTGGCCAGGGACTACTCATGTAATGGCTCTCCTGGACACAGCGCGATGTCAACCCCCAATACCGGGAGAGACAAATCCTCTCTAACCGTCACTGCCTCCAAATGCTTCGGGACTGCACCCAAAAACTACCTGTTTGCACGACTCCTTTGAGCCGTGGTAGGGTAGTAATCAAAGTGCAGTGGGAACACACTCGAGGCGAAGTGACGGTGTCAAGTCAGCGGACTAAGCTGTACTCATGTCACCTGGGAACTGATAACTGACGATAGGTATAATACCAACCAACAGTTCCCGACGAGTCCGCTCTAGTGTACTCGTAACCTAACGAGCACTCGCATACTATCTCAAGTACGACGTACTGACGGCTGTGGGACAGACCGTCTCCCACACTGGGATGAGAAGTGCATACGCTAGTCTACTCCGGAGTATCGATGCCCTGTCTCGATAGTCCAACGACTAGGGACCTGTATAAGGATGTGCTTATAGATCACCCAGCTCCCACGAGTGTGAGCGCCATCACAACGCTGGTAATCAAGCAAAGATCCTAAGGGCTCTGCTAATATGTATATCAGCGATATGCTAAAAGAAACACATGCACATATTAAAGCAGAGACAAACCAAGTAGCATACTACCATTTCGAGCAAGATTGTATATACAACTGTGAATATCCCAAGCTTCCATCAAATAATATACAAGCTAGTATGATATAGTAATGGCCTCTAGGGCATATACACTAACACTCTCGGGCGGATGAGACTTCCTACTACTCCTACGGAGCGGCGCAGGAATGTCCTATTCTTTCGAACTTTCTGCTTCTACTAAGCTTTCAGTAATAGCTTGTGGTTCTGGAATTTCTTCCAGTTCTATTTCGCTCCCACTTATCTGATTTTCCAAAAATTCAGTTTCCAAGAAGCAGGCATTACGAGAAACAAAAACATTTTGTTCCTCTGCGTAATAGAAGAAATATCCCTTGGAGTTCTTTGGATATCCCACAAACTTGCACTGTACCGAGCGTGCCTCGAGTTTGTCCGCATGCTGCTTTTTGACAAAAGCTGGACATCCCCATGTCTTAATGTGCTTAAGATAGGGTTTCTTCCCACTCCACATCTGATATGGTGTGGTAGGCACTGTCTTAGTTAGAACTCGGTTCAAAAGGTATGCAGCTGATTCTAGTGCATATCCCCAGAATGATCGCGGCAACTCAGCGTTACTCATCATGGAACGTACCATATCCAATAGGGTTCGGTTCTGTTTCTCCGATACACCATTATGTTGTGGGGTGTATGGAGGTGTAAGTTGAGAAAGAATTCCATTCTCTTTTAAGTAACCCAGGAACTCGGCACTCAAGTATTCACCACCTCGATCAGATCTCAGTGTCTTGATACTTTTGCCTGTTTGTTTTTCGACTTCATTCTTATATTCTTGGAATTTTTCAAAGGCTTCTGATTTATGCTTCATTAAGAAGACATATCCATACCTCGAAAAATCATCCGTGAAAGTAATGAAGTAAGAATAACCACTGCGCGCATGTGTAGACATTGGACCGCATACATCGCTGTGTACGAGTCCCAAGAGCTCGCTCGCTCTTACTCCGTGTCCAGTGAACGGAGTCTTTGTCATCGTTCCTTTGAGATATGATTGACAAGTTGCATATGATTGATATTCGAACGGATCCAAATATCCTTCTTTATGCAACTTAGTTAACCTTGTCTCATTGATGTGACCCAGTCTACAATGCCATAAGAAAGCATGATTTATTTCTGGAGACTTTCTTTTGTGTTTATTCTGGACATTGAAAATCTGTGGTTGGTTCAAAACGTATATACCGTTGCTTAATATACCCGACCCAATCAGAATATGATTAAGGTGAATGTTTACAACATCGCTTACAAATGCAAAATCATAACCTTCTTTAGACATTAAAGATACAGATATGATATTACAATTCGCACTGGGTACAAAATAACAGTCACGCAAAACCAAAACTTGTCCATCTGACAATCCCAAGTGATAGTCCCCCACGGACTCAGCATCCATGCCAGCTCCGTTTGCAACTCTGAGGGTCATATCACCTGCCATCAAAACCCTACGCTTTCTCAGTGCTTGCAAAGAATTACAGATATGAGATCCTGATCCGGTATCCAATACCCAAGAAGTAGAGTTTACTGATAGACAGTTTTCAATAACATACACACCTGAAGCCGAAGCCACAACTTGCTTCGGGTCCTGGTTCTTGGCCTTCCAAGCCATGCAATCTTTCTTCCAGTGTCCTATCTTATCACAATAAAAGCACTCTTCCTTCCCCACAAGCTGTCCCGCTACCTTTGCTACCTTTGCTTTTCCCTTGGCTTCCACTTTACTAACACCGCCCCTTGGTTTGGTAGGGTCTTCTTCTTCTTTCCCTTGGCTTTCGCCTTGGACCTAGAAGAGGAAGGTCTTCCAACAGACAAAGTGGATGTTTTCCTTACTTTCTGTAAGGTGCCTTCTGCACTCCTCAACATGTTGAGGAGTTCCGGAAGTTCAACTTCTTTTCCTTGCATGTTGAAGTTCAGGATAAACTGGGCATAAGTGGAAGGAAGGGACTGGAGAATCAAGTCAGTGTAGAGCTCGTTCTCTAACGTGGTCCCGAGGTCCGTGAGCTCTTCAATGTAGCCAATCATCTTAAGCACGTGTTCCGCTACAGATGATCTGATGGCCAATCTCGCCGAAAACAACTTTTTCGAGACTTCGTATCTGGCGATACGGGATTGTTCTCCATACAAATCCTTTGTGTGGAGAAATATGGATTCAAGATCCATATCCTCGTGCCTCCTCTGATGTTCATTATCTATAGAGGCAAGCACGAGGCACTTGACCTTCGCACAATCAATCTCCCAGGTCTTACGGATTTCATTATCCGCGACGCTGGATTGAGGACCGGGACAGGGGGAGCTTTGGTGGTAAGGAGATACCCAAACTTGTCATAAGTGATTGCCATTTTGACATTCCTGAGCCAATCTTTGTAGTTTGGCCCTGTCAGTATATTTTTATCTAGTAGTAACTTAAGTCCGGTCATGATGCTTGGTCGCTGCAATTAGGAGAGAGAGAAGAAACACTTTAGCATGATACTCTTGCAAGTTTAGAGTGGTTTTTAGTTTGTCTAAACAGGATGGCTCCCACTGTTTCTCGAATCCTTCCTCAAACCAAAAAAGAAGAATTAGTCGGGATCAATCTCACTGTACAATACTTACATAACCGTTCAGCCAGGACAGTGTTGGTACTTCGAGGGAATAGTCAACTCAGTAATACTCATCATAGAGCGCACCATATCTCATAGGGTGCAATTGCTCCGCCCCGATGCACCAGACGTGCTTTGGTTTATACGGAGGAGTAATGCTGAGAGAGAATCTCATTCTCCTTTAATATATGTTAGTTATATGTGTTGGAGATAGTGCCCTCAGAGTCAATTATTAGGTCACAGGTACGTGATTGCAATGATTGATGGAGGACCTATCCCGGTAGGACAGTCTTACTCGAGATGATAGTATGCTATCTGGTTTACCTTTATCATCGTGTACTGTTTTAGGTGACCTTACAAGTTGCTATTACACGTTGATAGAGCCCCTGGGATTCTTGCTTGACCACCAGCAGTATGAGGGCGATCATATAAGTGGGAGCTGGGGGTCTATAAGCATATCCTTAAATGGTCCCTAGTCGTGAGAGTTTCGAGACAGGGCATCGATACTCCAGAGTAGACTAGTGTATACAGTCGAGACCCCGACGAGGGGCGGTGGCCGGTCTCACAAGCCACTGGTGTCAGTTGGTTCACCCAAGATGTATACAGGTGCTCATTGGGTTATGAGTACACCGGACAGGACTCGCCGGGAACATGCTAGTTGGTCATATACCAGACGTCAGATGGCAGTTCCCTGGTGACATGTGTGCAGGTTAGTTCATCGACCTGGGGATCGTCATTTGTCTCGTGTGAGTTCCCACTGTACTTTGATTACTACCCTACCACGGCTCAAAGGAGTCGTGCAAACAGGTTTTAGTTGGGTACAGTCCCGAGCCACATGGAGGCAGTGAGCGTATCTTCAGGGGTTCGTCTCTCCCGGTATTGGGGGTGAGGTCGTGCTGTGTCTAGGAGAGCCATTACACGAAGCCCTCGGCCGAGGCAAGGAGATTTACTGGTAGGTATTCCAGTAGTATCTCAGGGTGTTCTGGGCTACACTCCGACACGACTTGTACCGCTTTTGGGGGTCTGACTTTTACCAACCCCCTAGGCCCGCCATGCGATGCTCATAGACGAACGGACCGGACTGTACGGATATTGTCACTGACAGGCTCAGTAGGGAGTCAGGCTGAGTTCGCTCACAGACGTCCCTTTTGGTCAATACCTGGTAGCCCGTTATGTATTGGCTTATACCTCTAACGTGCTAGTGGTTAAATCCACAACCAAGGTGTTGATGAGTCTTTAGAGTTCCCCACATTCAGTTACTCAAGCTTTCGGGCGAAAGGTTGTAGAGGCCGTATGGAGATATGGCAAGGTCCGTTCAGATACGTGCGGTATTGCACGGATCAGGATCGGACAGTTTGTACTATAGGCCGTATGGATATATGGCAGGGTTCGATCAGATACGTGCGGCATTGCACGAATCAGGATCGAACGGATATTACTAGCCGGTTTTGGTATAAGCCGGATTCTAGTATAGTACAGTGTAGATTTTGTCTCATTGCATTTGTATTTCGGTCGAAATACAGATGCGGGTGTGTATGCACAGTATCGGGGTTTTCCTGTAATTTATTACGGGACCAGTTTTCTGGAGTTGCCAGTTTGCTTTCCGTTTCGGCCGATTTCCATTGTTCCGTTCATTGGACGAAGATTGGTGGAGGAGGGTTTATTTGCATTGTTGCAAATAGGCATTAGTGGAGGGGGTTCTTTGCATCTTGTTGCATCATGATGGCTTTCATGATGTGCACCATCCTTTGACTTGATTTCTTCATGATGGCATGACTTTTTGAGTCATCATGGTTCATGATGGTTGGACTTTGTGAGGTGATGATGGTGGTATTGAGTGTTGAGTTTACCTTGTGATCATTCCCTTTTGCATGATAGACTTTCCTCTCTCTCTCTCTTGTTTTGATATGAGAATGACTCTCTCATTTTTTGCAACCATCTCATTCACTCCCTCCCTCATCTAGCATGGCCGGCCACTCTCTTGATGGGGGCTGTCCAAACATTTTGCTAAGGGGTTTTTGGTTCATTTCATGTTGGAAAATCCCTACAACTCCCTCTCCAAAAGTTCACTTCAATCCCTCCACAAAAGGCAACTCCATAATCCCAAATGAGACATGTAATCCACATTATATTCTACAGCAAATCTTGGGCACGTCGAGTAGCCGGCTTCGTGCCCGAGTTGCCTCGGCATTGAGGTGGGAGCCCGTAAAAGAAGTAGGCGATGTGGTGCACTTCCGGCGACGAGGAGGAGACGGGACATTCCGCAGGAGATTGGGACGACGACGAGAAGACCGGAGGACTTGGATCGTCGGTATATCTCTTTCCCATCTTGTAGTTAGCTAGGACTAGTTAGTGGTTCGATCCGGGTATTAGTGCGCGGCGGATTGCCAGTTCAAGAAAATTTAAGTTTATCACCGCTTCCGCATTTGGCCGTCGGATTGACGGCCGGGGCGCCGCCGTGCACTTACAGTGGTATCAGAGCCTCGCCATTAACTTAGTCTAGCTTTGTTTGATGTGTTTTTGAGTTCCGATCGACCGAAATTCCAAAATTCCAATTTTAACTCACATCAGTTTTCTGTTAAGATTTTTTGGTGTCCAAAAATTTTTCAGGTTGTAAAATATTGATGTACTGGAAAATCTAAGATCTCTGTAAAAATTCGATGAAGTGAATCCACAGTGGGAGCGCGGAACCGCCGCAGATACCCCCTTCCCGCCGCTGTTCCGCCGCACACTGTGGGGATCCCTGCACCAATTTTTTACAGAGGCTTTCTGGGCTTAAAATATGGGTTTTGGAATATTAATTTTGGGCCCATAATTCCTGATCTGCTACAGTAATGCTTTGGGGCCCACTTGTTAAAGTTTGATCGATCGGATATTTTAAACACATTATTTCACAGTATTTACATTATATCTGCGACCGTGAATGTCACTTGATCGGTAAATCCGGTCTAACTGCTATAGCCCGGTTAGACAGATTTGCGAACGTGACTTTCACGTTGATGTTCTGTTTTTGCTGTGATGTTGCGGATCGGTCGTGGGGGATAGCCTGGATGCAATGCTAGTACAGTTGTGGTTGTATTATGTACATTTGATATTGCGGGGCGAGCGTCCGACATGTGGACTGCCGTCACTGCCTGATTGTATTATTATTTTGGGGCACGGCCAGGTTGCGGTCGATGTACCCGTTGTATGTATATTTTACTTTCTGTACTAGGATTGCCCCGCGGAGGGGTGCACGGATAGCCGGGTTCTAGAGGGCAACAAGCCCGCATCTCATGGCATTGAGAGGGAGGGGGCTTCACTCTAGGATTGGCGGGCTATTCGTCGCACTCGTAGGGGGTACAGGTTGACCCAGGAGGGGTGCCCAAGTTACCGGATTCCGTGAAGTGCTGGGTGGTCCATTCACGGAGCTGAAGGGGGCTGCCTCGCTTCAGGTTTTGGCGGGTAACTTGCCGCGCCCGTAGGGGTCTAGGATTTCATTGCACAGGCTATCCACACGACCAGGGGAACGTCGGGTTTCAGCGGCTCTGTGAAACCCGGGGATCCCAGATATCTGTATTGTTTCTGTGATGCTGTTCATTCTCTGTGATGTTGCATTTTATTCACGCCTTGAGCGAAATATAATATATTGGTATATATATTAGTAGATGTTGTATATGTTTTGCATCCGCGCTAGTCCAGTCCCCGCTCTGTCGTTAGTTAGCTAACCTAACGGGTAATGACGGGACCCAGTGGCGAATGCGGATGGCATATACGTACGTCATATTATTTTTGTTCTTTGTGGTGTGATCAATTGATGGGACTGCGTTGATTCGGATCAATGCAAGTTAAAAACAAACCTAATCTGATGTTGTTGGAACACTTTTCAAAAAGCTGTTATTGCAAGGACGTTCTCTTTTGTTTTGCACAGTGATATTCGGTTATGAATATCCAGCACCTCAGTCGACGAGGCAAGGGCCGAGATCCCTTCACCGGGAGTGACCCCTTGGACAAAAGTTTGCATCAGGGCAATGACTTCACTATAGCCGATTACTTTTGCTTTGCATCGTGGTATTCAGTTGGAATATCCTGCACCCCATTCTACGGGGAAAGAGCCGTGATCCCTTCACCGGGAGTGACCTCTTTAGAGGAAGTTGTCGTCACTATATTTCTAAAAAGCTATCCGTTCCTTCAACGATATCAAGTTCATTACGTTAAAGGTTTTCGCCAGAAACCATTCGTAGCCCTCCGTCATTTCAGTTAAATATTCGGTAGTATTCAAGCTATGTATTTTGACCTCACGCCAAGGCATAGTGATTGGTAGCTGCCGGGTATTTATCTGTTGCATAGATAGATGCGTTGGTTTGGGACAGTCGTACTACTATTTTGGCCTACGTCAAGGGTATGTACGGGTGGGTTCAGATTAACCTGGATAATGACGGGCAGAACTTGACATGTGACTTATGATATTTTGACCTCACGCCAAGGTCATAAGAGCATGGGGCAGAAATCACATCGGGAGTTTCAAAAGAACTGAAACTTGCCAGATATGCGCATACCATCTGGAGTATGATGATGTGAGCGGATTCCGTCACGTTATCATGCGATGATAGTTGGATCGCGATTCCCACTGATGAGTTAGTTTACTCCTCGGGTGATCCCGACTAATTCTTCTTTCAGGTTTGGAGGAGAATTTGAGGTACAGTGGGAGGTTTTCAGATTAGATAAATTGGTAACCATTCTGATCTAGGTTAGAGTGCACGCTGAGTGTTTCTTTTCTCTCTCTCTGGCAGCGACCATTTGACCCGACCCTAAGACTATGACTCAGTGACCAAGTTGACCGAACCTTCTTAACACTGGCTTTTGGATTGTCAGAGTTGCAAACCTCATTGCCACTCCTACTTTTACCCTTTTCTCCAGAACACCCCGTATTACTACGAACGTCCACTTCCATTGGACAAAACCATCGTATGGTTATATACGAACTCGAAGGGATTTATTCGAGGATGGTTTCTGGTTCTGGAGAAAACGGATAGGATTATTCAGTTGTCTTTTCCTTTTACCCTCTCTCAGGTTACGAGTACTCCTTGGTTTAGGGGTAGTACACCTATTACGCAAATTGGATAGTCTTCTTCCAAACCTTAGGCTGGTGCCGACCGGTAGGGAATGAAGAAAACCAATTAGCCTAACGATGGTGTACAGAAGGTATTAAGTTCAGACAAAGCAAGGGATTAGTAAGAGGGCAAAGTAAATTGCAACAGATATTCACGACCAAACCAAATATTTCGTTACCACTCCCACATCACCTTTGTATTTCTCCATGACACTCCGTATCACTACGAAGATCCACAGTTTTTTGGATACTCCATCGTATGGTTATATACGAACTCGAATGGAACTTGTTCCAGTTCGGGGATGGATTCTGGTCCAGGAGAAATAGGAATAAGGTTTATTCGGTTGTCTTTTATCTTCACCCTCTCTCATTGCGAGTGTTCCTAGGATTGGGACAGTACACCCATTATGCTTATTGGATAGTCTTCTTCCAAACCATAGGCTGGTGCCGAACGGTAGGGAAGGAAGAAAACCATTTGGACTAAAGGGGTGTACAGAAGGTAAAGACTAAAGACATATGAAGGGATTTGGAGAGGTGGCAAAGAACTATACGGTTACAGTCGTGAATCTAGGAAGAGGCATTACTAGGAATACCAGAATACCCCATCGAAACATTTCAATATTTCAGTTTCACTGTGTAGTGTTAAAAGAAAACTGATTTCCCGATTAGATACTTACTCCAGGGTATGTATTTACCAGGTACGATTCTCACATCTGTATGGTTTTACAGATGATGAGTGGGAGTAAGTTATTGGGAATTGGGTGGTCATCCTCATTATATCGGGATTCGTTGTAATCGGTGATATTTGAGGAAATCACCTGGGCTGTTTGCCGGTCGGCAAATATTTGGTTTTGAATATCCCCAGTTATGCACCAATTTCAAATTGATATATCTGTACGTCTATTTTCATAGAGTGAGATATACCTTTCTGAAATTATGTCTACGACATTTACCTATATCAGTGGATGGTTAGGTAAGGAGCATTAAACA
Organism: Agapanthus africanus; assembly: GCA_030015575.1. NCBI lineage: Eukaryota > Viridiplantae > Streptophyta > Magnoliopsida > Asparagales > Amaryllidaceae > Agapanthus > Agapanthus africanus. The sequence continues at coordinate 266,964,796 of CM057343.1, forward strand.
GCGGTGTAATTCTTCTTAACCATAAGTACAGTTTTCAACCTACGACACACAGTGAATGAGTTATCAGACTCAAGGGACTTATACAGAGTATTGTATATTGTCCAGGGTCCATCAGGACAGAGGGGTTGGTCCTCGTACTATATTCGGTTTACTTATGACTTCTCTAGTTTTTAGACAGGTGTTTCGTAGGAAACACAGGGTCCGAATTTTGAGAAGTTATAGGTATTTGAATAAAGTAGAGAACCAGGTATTGCAAGTATCGGGATTCTTCAAAGTGATCGAAGATGTAGATACTTGTCAATGGTATTCAGTTGATAGTAATGACTAAGAGAACTTGCTTCTTTTTCAGGTTACTCATAATTGGAAGCATTCCTAAGTTGAGTAACGCTGATCGGCCTCCTTCCATTTAGTTGACATGCACTGGAGACAGTTGCATGATTTGAATCTGGTTCAATTAAATCAGTGCCTCTGGTCCTATATGGGATATAGAACAGTTCATATCTTAACGATGTTAAGGTACGGGGAGTTGTCCGGCTTATGCTTAAAACCAGACACTGGACAACTCAAGGCACGTTTCTGTAATGGCTGTTTGTGGGTTGACCCAGGCTATGACGCGGGTTGACTTTCTACCATCTGGATGAAAAATAGCAATATTGTTCTAGACTCGCCACAGTTTTAATAAAAATGGATTTTTTCAGAAAACAGTAGTGGGAGTATGGTAGAACTGGAGGTGATTCCAGAACCACAAACGATTACTGAAGATTTGATAAGGAACCTAAAGATTCAATCTGGTTTGACATTCCATTGGCCACTCCGCAGATACGGTGGGTAACTTCAGGCACCCGAGAGGTACTACGGTAGCCTCAAGGACGGTGACAGGGAAGTTCTTGTTTACCCACAATTACCATTGCTGTTGTTCCAGGCTGCGAGACCCGGTAGGAGGATGAGTATAGCGTCGTTCTAAACTAGTTTTAGAAGTGTACGTCTATATGACTCTGCCAGAGGGTTGTCGTAGTCAGTGGGAGCAGCGGAAGCATTGGTGGACAGGTAGCTTATGTCTATTTATAGACTAAAGCAGATGTAGCGGAGATAGATCATCTATTTCTGACGTGACAGTCATAGGTTTGACTTCATCAGAATAGGGGATGGATCTGTTGAGAAGGTAGTAGGGTGTGATGTCCTGATATTTGGATGACATACACAGAATAGGAAAAGAAACTCCTATACTACGATCGGTTATACTTTGGTCGTCACACAGTGGTTTCTCCACAAAGGAAATGGATTTTGTATCAGATATACTGGTTACTAGATCTATAGTTCTAGATCTAGATTTGGGTAGTCTCCCAATCTGGGTACTTAGACACCATTCTAAGAGTATTTAGGATGGACGACTCCTGGCACGGTAGTGTACCTGCAGGTAATGGAGTCACCCTCTCCAAAGGTGTCTTACAGACTAAAGGGGAGAGGGACGTGCATGATTGGCAGATCACTTGCTCAGGCAATTGAGTCAATCATGAGATGTCAAGTACCACACCAGATGTTGTTCTTGCACTAGATGCAATAAGTTGACATTAATCCAATCTTGGAGAAACAGTCGGAAGCAGTTTTAGAACATAAGTGGATGTTCTAGGGATATGATAACGACAGCCTCATTCGGGAAACAGTTATCATTCCAGGCTTCCAAGGTGACATGGACGACAAGGAGGTTGTCAGAGTTATAGTTTTTCCTTCTGACGAGGGGCAGTATTTTGGACAGGTGGTCCAAGGCAATACTGAGGGAGGCATGGCGCAGGATACTGATTAAGTTTAGTTGACGATACAGTCTAAGAAGTTTGGATTTGGAGTTCATTTATGAGCTATGTCCCATCAGACATCCAGACACATTCTAAGACAGGTATTACTCTTTTCGGGAGATGGCTTTCTCCGCGAACTTGAGATATAGAGAGACATAGAAAGATACAACAAAGCGGATCTACTCACTAAGGCTATTCCTCGAACGCAATAGTTTCGCAAACGAGCTTTGTGAGACTGACTAGTAGAGGAGTTGGGTGTTCGGTATCACACGGGCTGTGAGTATGCGACATCGCAATAATTAGCCTTGAGTGCAAGTGGGAGATTGTTGGAGATAGTGCCCTCAGAGTCAATTATTAGGTCACAGGTACGTGATTGCAATGATTGATGGAGGACCTATCCCGGTAGGACAGTCTTACTCGAGATGATAGTATGCTATCTGGTTTACCTTTATCATCGTGTACTGTTTTAGGTGACCTTACAAGTTGCTATTACACGTTGATAGAGCCCCTGGGATTCTTGCTTGACCACCAGCAGTATGAGGGCGATCATATAAGTGGGAGCTGGGGGTCTATAAGCATATCCTTAAATGGTCCCTAGTCGTGAGAGTTTCGAGACAGGGCATCGATACTCCAGAGTAGACTAGTGTATACAGTCGAGACCCCGACGAGGGGCGGTGGCCGGTCTCACAAGCCACTGGTGTCAGTTGGTTCACCCAAGATGTATACAGGTGCTCATTGGGTTATGAGTACACCGGACAGGACTCGCCGGGAACATGCTAGTTGGTCATATACCAGACGTCAGATGGCAGTTCCCTGGTGACATGTGTGCAGGTTAGTTCATCGACCTGGGGATCGTCATTTGTCTCGTGTGAGTTCCCACTGTACTTTGATTACTACCCTACCACGGTTCAAAGGAGTCGTGCAAACAGGTTTTAGTTGGGTACAGTCCCGAGCCACATGGAGGCAGTGAGCGTATCTTCAGGGGTTCGTCTCTCCCGGTATTGGGGGTGAGGTCGTGCTGTGTCTAGGAGAGCCATTACACGAAACCCTCGGCCGAGGCAAGGAGATTTACTGGTAGGTATTCCAGTAGTATCTCAGGGTGTTCTGGGCTACACTCCGACACGACTTGTACCGCTTTTGGGGGTCTGACTTTTACCAACCCCCTAGGCCCGCCATGCGATGCTCATAGACGAACGGACCGGACTGTACGGATATTGTCACTGACAGGCTCAGTAGGGAGTCAGGCTGAGTTCGCTCACAGACGTCCCTTTTGGTCAATACCTGGTAGCCCGTTATGTATTGGCTTATACCTCTAACGTGCTAGTGGTTAAATCCACAACCAAGGTGTTGATAAGTCTTTAGAGTTCCCCACATTCAGTTACTCAAGCTTTCAGGCGAAAGGTTGTAGAGGCCGTATGGAGATATGGCAAGGTCCGTTCAGATACGTGCGGTATTGCACGGATCAGGATCGGACAGTTTGTACTATAGGCCGTATGGATATATGGCAGGGTTCGATCAGATACGTGCGGCATTGCACGAATCAGGATCGAACGAATATTACTAGCCGGTTTTGGTATAAGCCGGATTCTAGTATAGTACAGTGTAGATTTTGTCTCATTGCATTTGTATTTCGGTCGAAATACAGATGCGGGTGTGTATGCACAGTATCGGGGTTTTCCTGTAATTTATTACGGGACCAGTTTTCTGGAGTTGCCAGTTTGCTTTCCGTTTCGGCCGATTTCCATTGTTCCATTCATTGGCCGAAGATTGGTGGAGGAGGGTTTATTTGCATTGTTGCAAATAGGCATTAGTGGAGGGGATTCTTTGCATCTTGTTGCATCATGATGGCTTTCATGATGTGCACCATCCTTTGACTTGATTTCTTCATGATGGCATGACTTTTTGAGTCATCATGGTTCATGATGGTTGGACTTTGTGAGGTGATGATGGTGGTGTTGAGTGTTGAGTTTACCTTGTGATCATTCCCTTTTGCATGATAGACTTTCCTCTCTCTCTCTCTTGTTTTGATATGAGAATGACTCTCTCATTTTTTGCAACCATCTCATTCACTCCCTCCCTCATCTAGCATGGCCGGCCACTCTCTTGATGGGGGCTGTCCAAACATTTTGGTAAGGGGTTTTTGGTTCATTTCATGTTGGAAAATCCCTACAACTCCCTCTCCAAAAGTTCACTTCAATCCCTCCACAAAAGGCAACTCCATAATCCCAAATGAGACATGTAATCCAAATTATATTCTACAGCAAATCTTGGGCACGTCGAGTAGCCGGCTTCGTGCCCGAGTTGCCTCGGCATTGAGGTGGGAGCCCGTAAAATAAGTAGGCGATGTGGTGCACTTCCGGCGACGAGGAGGAGACGGGACATTCCGCAGGAGATTGGGACGACGATGAGAAGACCGGAGGACTTGGATCGTCGGTATATCTCTTTCCCATCTTGTAGTTAGCTAGGACTAGTTAGTGGTTCGATCCGGGTATTAGTGCGCGGCGGATTGCCAGTTCAAGAAAATTTAAGTTTATCACCGCTTCCGCATTTGGCCGTCGGATTGACGGCCGGGGCGCCGCCGTGCACTTACAATATGTATGCCCTAGAGGCCATTACTGTACATTGGATGTATATTGTAGTGGATGCTGGGATATATATAGGGAGGACTTTCTTGCTCGACATGATAGTGTGCTATCTGGTTACTCTTTACCTTAACGTGTATACTAATTGTCTCTCTGTTACATGTTGGTAAAGCCCTTAGGATGTGTACTTGACTACCTGGACTATGATGCGGATCATGCTAGTGGGGGCATGGTAGTCCATAAGTACATCCTTCAATGTCCCTAGTCGTGGGTGTATCGAGACAGGGCATCGATATACCAGAGTAGACTAGCGTATACCTTCTCGACCCATACAGATGGGCGATGGATGATCCCATATCCATTGGTGTTTGACATCAGAGATGATATACGGGTGCTCAGTGGAGACTGGGTACACTGGACGGACTCGCCGAGAACTCCCAGATGGTATTATACCTTACGTCAGATGGCAGTTCTCTGGTGACACTGGTACAGAGTAGTCTGTTGACCCGAGATCGTCATAGAGTCTTGTATGGTTCCCACTGTGCTTTGATTTCCACCTTACCACGTCCAAGAGGGCGTGCAAAACGGTGGTTATTGTTAGTGTTTATGCCCTAGAAGGCCATTACTGTATCATACTAGTTTGTATATTACTTAATGGAAGCTTGGGATATTCACATGTATATAACAGTCTTGCTAAACACGGTAGTATGCTACTTGGTTTTTCTATCTTAATATGTGAGTATACGTATTGATAGAGCTCTTAGGATCATGCTTGACTACCAGCGTTGTGATGGCAGTCACACTAGTGGGGGCTGGGTAGTCTACAAGCACATCCTTATTCAGGTCCCTAGTCGTTGGATTATCGAGACAGGGCATCGATACTCCGGAGTAGACTAGTGTGTACGCTTCTCATCCCAGTTGGGGAGATGGTCTGTCCCACAGCCGTCAGTACGTCGTACTGGAGATAGTATGCAGGTGCTCGTTAGGTTACGGGTACACCGGACAGGACTCATAGGGGACTGTTGGTTGGTTTTATACCAGTCGTCAGTGAATAGTTCCCAGGTGACATGAGTACAGCATAGTCCGCAGACTTGACACTGCTACTTCGCCTCGAGTGTGTCCCACTGTTCTTAGATTGCTACCCTACCACGGCTCAAAGGAGTCGTGCAAACAGGTAGCAGTTGGGTGCAGTCCCGAGCACTTGGAGGCAGTGGCGGTTAGACAGGATTCGTCTCTCCCTGTATTGGGGGTTGATATCGCGCTGTGTCAGAGAGCCATTACGCAAAGTCCCTGGCCAGGGCAAGCGAGATTTGCTGGTAGGTTCCAGTAGTTTCTCAGGGTGCAATGGGCTTCGCTCCAACACGACTTATACCGCTATTAGGGGACTGACGCTTGCCGCCCCCCTAGGCCCGATATGAGATAGTCTTAGACGAACGGACCGGACTGTATGGAGATTGTCACATCAGACTCAGTAGGAGTTCGGATGGGTTTCCTCATCGGCCTTCTTATCGACATCTACCTGGGGACCATTACGTACAGCTAGTGCCGCTTGCAGTCTGTGGTTAAACCCACTGCCAGCGTAGTAGTCGAGTCTCTAGAGTCCCACACAGAGAGTTTCCCTACTCCGGGCGAAACGATATAGAGGTCGTATGGTTTTACGACAAGGGTTCGGACGCATACGTGTGTTTACGCACGTACGACTTTCGGACAGTTTTTACCAGTCGGCTTTGGTTTAAGCCAGTTACTGGTATCCGGTTATTGGATTTATACAGTCTAAAGTTTTTCCGTATTTTTGCGGAAAGGAGGGGCGTTCTCGTAATTGCGCGAGAAGCTTCTAGAAGATGGTGACTAAGGAGGTTTAGGTGGCATATACATTGAATGAGATTAGTGAGTCATATGGATGATTCATCCATGTCATTAATGCTTCATAATTGCTTAATGACTCATGGAGATGAATCACCACAAGATATTTATCAAGCATGGTTGTAAAATGATTTCTTTTCTTTTCTTGTTAAAATAAAATGCTTGATATATATTATGATAACTCATTATTCTCACTTCATTATTATCTTCATCTTCTCTCTCCTCAAGCTCTCTCTCTTCAAACCCTAATCCTCCCCTCTCATGTGTTGAGTACAAGGATTAGTTAGACTAATTAAACTATAACCCTCACTCTATATCACCTAGCTTCTTTGATTAGCACTTAAAGAAGGTTAGTTGCCTCAAGTTTAGAGGCTAAGCTTGGAGTAAAGCTCTCGGGTGGATCGTTTACTACTTCGAGAAGGCCGAGGAGGAGGTGGAGTTCGCAAAGACGAAGGACACGACTCATTAGGTATAATCCCTAAACATAGTAGCATAGAAACTCTATGTTTGTAGTTAGTTATCGTTTAGCTTCGATTCAAGCGGTTAGTCGATGTTTGTTCACTAAACAAGTTCGTTTTTTGAAAATTCCGCCTCCCCACAAGTACTGGGGTGTTGTACATCGACTTACAGTGGTATCAGAGCCTCGCTAAACAATAAATAACTTACTTGCAAATTTGTATGAATTTCGAACGGAAAAAACGAAACCGGAAAAACCCGAAAGCACAAGTTTCTGTCGATTTTTAAATGAAGTCCAAAAATTTTTCAGGGAGGTTCAGAAAGCTTAAAACGACAGTAGAAGAACACCCAAGAAATTTGGGCCCCTGAATCGTCTAAAGCGCCACGGAACCGCGGCGGATCGCACCGATCCGCCGCGCTTCCGCCGCCGAGTTGGCGATTCAGGAACCCAAATTTCCTGTGTTGCTTCTCTGTGATATTTGGTATTTTCTGGAAGTTTTTATTTTTGCTCAGGTTTCAGATTTACAGAGAAGTTTTGGAGCAAAATTAAAAGTGTTTAATCGATCGAAATTATACAGTATTTGCTTGATGGATTATATCTGTGTTTGTATAATGTGTTCGTAAACCTCCCCTAACTGCTAGTATGTCGGTTGGCAGGGGGTTGCACATTTCTGTAATGGTTTTTACTGTTTGTGGATATGAACTGTGTTGGACTGTTGTGATGTATAGCCGGGGTTTTGTGATGGGTTATTATTTAATTCATTTGATGTAAATGTAATTTGTTGTAATATTATTTTGCGGGGCACATCCAGGTTGCGGTTGTAGCCACCGTTGTATTATTTCATTTTACTGTTTTTGCTCCTAGGACAGACCCAAGGTGGGGTGCACAAACTGCAGGGCGGGTAGTTTGCCGTACCCGTTGGGGTCTTGGGTGGGGTAATGGCTATTCATCACAACTGTGTAATCCGTCTTTTGTTGCAGGCTCAAAACAAACACGGATTACTTGCAAATCCAATAAAGTTCATCTGTGATCTGGAATGCCTATTATTGCGTCTGACGAATGTACAATATCTATATATGATAGCTATTTAGACGTCACTTATGTTTTACACCCGCGCTAGCCCAGCCCCCGCTCTGTCGTTAGTTAAGTAACCTAACGGGTGATGAAGGGACCCCGTGGCGAATGCGGATGGCATAAGAGGACGTTGTATTTTCGTTGTTTTCTGCAATGATAGGTTAATGAGGGGACGCATTATTTATAATGCAAAGAAAATAAACCAAAAGTTTAAATCGTTGGAACAATTTAAAAGAAACCACTCGGTTAATTTTAAAAACAGATATTTTTAAATGCGGAGCTTTAACCACTCCTTTTAAAAGCTATCAGGTTCCTTCGGTTATATCAAGTTCACTACGTTCACGGTTTCGCCAAAACCAGTCGTAGCCCTCCGTCATTTCTTATGAATGGTCAGTAGTATTCAAGCTAAGTTTGTTTGGCCCTTAGTCAAGACATAGTGATTGGTAGCTGCTGGGGTATTCATTTGTTGCATAGATAGATGAGTTGGTTTGGGACACTCGTATTACTTTGTTTGGCCCTTAGTCAAGAGTATATACGGATGGGTTCAAATCAACAGGATAATGATGGGCAGAACTTGACATGTGACTTATGATTTGTTGGCCCTTAGTCAAGTTCATAAGAACATGGGGCAAAAATCAATATCGGGAATTTCTAAAGAAACTGAAATTTGCAAAGAGATGCATACCATTTGGAGTTTGATGAATGTTGGTAGGATTCCTTCAACATTATCATACGATGATATTTGGATCCTGATCCTACTGTGAGTATATGCTACTTATCAGGATATTCGTCACTTAACGATCAATGCTATAAACCTAGTAGCTGTCCAGAAAGGTGTCAGCGGGGTTACGCCCCCAGAGAAAAGAGGTTATTTAATTAAGGAACTTCGCGAAAGCGTTGGAAAACCTCCCTCGAAGTATCGACACTGGCCTGGCTGAACGGTTAAACAAGAATTGTACAGTGAGAATAGTCCTGGCTAATTCTTCTTTTATGGTTTGAGGAAGGATTCGAGAAACAGTGGGAGCCATCCAGTTTAGATAAACTAAAAACCACTCTAAACTTTCAAGAGCATCATGCTAAAGAGTTTTCTTCTCTCTCTCCTAATTGCAGCGACCCTGAAAATGACTGGACTTAAGTTACTTTTAGAGAAAAATATACTGACAGGGCCAAACTATAAAGATTGGCTGCGGAATGTCAAAATAGCTTTGACCTATGATAAACTGGGGTACGTCCTCACCGCTATGGCACCTGCTGTCCCTGGTCCCAAATCCAGCAATGCGGATAAGGAAATCTGCAAAACCTGGGATTTAGATTGCGCGAAAGCCAGGTGCATCGTGCTTGCCTCAATGAACAATGAACATCAGAGGAGGCACGAGGATATGAACCTAGATGGCATATTTCTCCATACAAAGGAACTTTATGGAGAGCAATCTCGTATAGCAAGATACGAGACCTCTAAGAATTTGTTTCGAGCGAGGTTGGCTGTCGGGTCATCAGTAGGAGAACATGTCCTAAAGATGATCGGCTATATTGAAGAGCTCGCAGACCTTGGGACGACTTTGGATAATGAGCTCTATACAGACCTTATTCTCCAGTCCCTTCCTCCCACCTACGCCCAGTTTATCCTGAACTTCAACCTTCAAAGAAAAGAAGTTGAACTTCCGGAACTCCTGAACATGTTAAGGAGTGCAGAGGGCACCTTGCAGAAGGCAAGGGAAACACCCGCTATGTTTGTTGGCGGTGCATCTTCTTCCGGGTCCAAGGCTAGAGCCAAAGGAAGGAAGAAGAAGGCCGTCCCCAGACCTAGAGGAGGTGTTAGTAAGGTGGGAGGGAAGGGAAAGAAAAAGTTTGCGGTACCGGTAGTGGGCCAGGATGAGTGCTTCCATTGTCACAGGAAAGGGCACTGGAAGAAGGATTGCAAGGCGTGGAACGCCAAGAACCAGGAACCGAAGCAAGCTGTGGCTTCGACTTCAGGTGTGTTTGTAATTGAGAATTGTCTGTCGATGAACTCTACTTCCTGGGTATTGGATACCGGATCAGGATCTCATATTTGCAATTCATTGCAGGCACTGAGAAACCGTAGAGTGCTGAAGGAAGGTGATATGACCTTAAAGGTTGCTAACGGAGCTAGCGTGGGAGCTGCGTCCGTCGGGGATTATCACATAGGATTGACGAGTGGACACATTTTGGTTTTACATAACTGTTATTTTGTACCAAGCTTAACGTGTAATATCATATCAGTTTCCTTGTTGTCAAATAAAGGTTATGATTTCACGTTTGTAAGAGATGTTGTCAACATCGACCTTAATCATGGTTTGATTGGGTCCGGTACACTAAATAACGGTATATATGTTTTAAACCAACTCCAAATTTTCAATGTCCAGAACACACTAAAAAGAAAGTCTCCAGATTTAAATAAAGCTTTCTTATGTCATTGTAGACTGGGTCACATCAATAAGAGAAGGTTGACTAAGTTGCATAGAGAAGGATATTTGGACTCGTTCGAATATCAAACCTATGACACTTGTCAATCTTGTCTCAAAGGAAAGATGACAAAGACTCCATTTACTGGACAAGGAGTAAGAGCGAGCGAGCTCTTAGGACTCATACACAGCGATGTATGTGGTCCAATGTCTACACATGCGAGAGGTGGTTATTCCTACTTCATTACTTTTACAGATGATTTCTCTAGGTATGGACATGTTTTCTTAATGAAACATAAATCCGAGGCCTTTGAGAAATTCCTGGAATACAAGAGTGAAGCGGAAAACCAAACAGGCAAAAGTATTAAGACACCGAGATCTGATCGAGGTGGAGAATACTTAAGTGCCGAGTTCCTAGGTTACCTAAAGGAGAAAGGAATTCTCTCTCAGCTTACTCCTCCATACACTCCACAGCACAACGGTGTATCGGAGAGACGGAATCGAACCCTATTGGATATGGTACGATCCATGATGAGTAATGCTGAGTTACCGCGATCTTTCTGGGGTTATGCGCTAGAATCAGCGGCATATCTTTTAAACCAGGTTCCAACCAAGACTGTGCCTACCACACCATATCAGATGTAGAGTGGGAAGAAACCCTGTCTAAAACATTTTAGGACATGGGGGTGTCCAGCTTTTGTAAAAAAGCAGCATTCGGACAAGCTCGAGGCATGCTCAGTACAGTGTAAGCCTGTGGGATATCCAAAGAACTCCAAGGGATATTATTTCTATTACGCAGAGGAACAAAATGTTTTTGTTTCTCGTCATGCCCACTTCTTAGAAACTGAATTTTTAGAAAATCAGAAGAGTGGGAGCGCAGTAGAACTGGAAGAAATTCCAGAACCACAAGCTGCTACTGAAAGTTTGGTAGAACCAGAAGTTCAAGAAGAACAGGACATTCCCGCACCCCTCCGCAGGAGTAGTAGGCCGTCTCATCCGCTTGAGAGATACTACGGTTTTCTCATAGATGGGGATGGAGAGGATTGCATCATAGATGATGATGAACCTACTGACTTCCAGCAGGCCATCCAGAGCGGCGACTCGGTACGATGGCTAGATGCAATGCGGACCGAAATGGAGTCCATGTACACCAACAAAGTATGGACTTTGGACTTTGCTCCAGATGGGGTAAAACCCATAGGATGCAAATGGATCTTCAAGAAAAAGATTGGTGTAGATGGACAGGTGGAAACCTATAAGGCTAGACTTGTTGCAAAGAGTTTTCGTCAAAGACCTGGTTTGGACTATGACGAAACTTTTTCTCCAGTGGCTATGCTCAAATCCATTCGGGTCCTTCTTGCTATTGCTGCCTTCCATGATTATGAAATCTAGCAGATGGACGTAAAGACGGCTTTTCTGAATGGAAATTTAGAAGAGTGCGTCTATATGGATCAGCCAGAGGGTTTCAATCAGAGTGGGAGCAGCGGGAAAGTATGCAAGCTGCTTAAGTCCATTTATGGACTAAAGCAGGCATCGCGGAGTTGGAACATCTGTTTTGATGAGACAGTCAAAGAATATGACTTTATCAAAAATCCAGATGAACCATGTATATATAGTAAAGTTGTAGCCAGAAGTGTCGTATTCCTCGTCTTGTACGTGGATGACATTCTATTGATAGGAAATGACATTCCTATGCTACAATATGTCAAAGGATTCTTGTCACACAGGTTCTCCATGAAAGACCTGGGGGATGCCCCTTACATTCTGGGGATCCGGATCTATCGTGATAGATCCAAGAGGATGTTGGGACTTTCGCAGTCCAGGTATATCGACACTGTACTGAAAAGATTCAGTATGGAAGATTCTAAGCGCGGTAATCTACCGGCATGTCACGGAATCACCCTTTCCAAAGAGATGTCTCCCAAGACTGATTTGGAAAGGGAACGCATGTCTATTATACCCTACGCTTCTGCGGTAGGCTCTATAATGTATGCGATGTTGTGCACCAGACCAGATGTAGCTTAGGAACTGAGCGTGGTAAGCCGGTATCAGTCAGACCCAGGGGAGAAGCACTGGATAGCAGTAAAGAACATTCTCAAGTACCTGAGAAGGACTAAGGATATGTTCTTGGTTTACGGCGGAAAAGACCTCAGGTTGGAGGCCTTTGCTGATTCCGGCTTCCAAAGTGATAAGGACGATTCCAAGTCCATGTCGGGTTATGTCTTTACCCTCAATGGAGGGGCGGTGTGCTGGAAGAGCTCCAAGCAGGACACCGTTGCTGACTCGACGATGGAAGAGGAGTATATAGCTGCTTGCGATGCCGCAAAAGAAGCAGTCTGGATGAAGAAGTTCTTAACAGAACTTCAGGTGGTTCCTACCATAGTTGATCCAATACCTCTGTATTGCGACAACAACAGAGCTATAACTTTAGCGAAGGAACCAAGGTCCCATCAGAAGTCCAGACACATCTTAAGGCGGTATCACCTGATCAGGGAGATCATTAATCGTCAGGAGATCGAGGTTCGGAGAGTTGCTTCTGAAGAGAACATTGCTGATCCATTCACAAAGGCCCTACCTCAGATTCAGTTCGAGAGGCTACTCGAGATCATCGGTCTTCGATACGCCAGTACATGGCCCTAGTGCAAGTGGGAGATTGTTAGTGTTTATGCCCTAGAAGGCCATTACTGTATCATACTAGTTTGTATATTACTTAATGGAAGCTTGGGATATTCACATGTATATAACAGTCTTGCTAAACATGGTAGTATGCTACTTGGTTTTTCTATCATAATATGTGAGTATACGTATTGATAGAGCTCTTAGGATCTTGCTTGACTACCAGCGTTGTGATGGCAGTCACACTAGTGGGGGCTGGGTTGTTGGAGATAATGCCCTCAGAGTCAATTATTGGATCATAGGCACGTGATTGCGATGATTGAGGGAGGACCTATCCCGGTAAGACAGTCTTACTCGAGATGATAGTATGCTATCTGGTTTACCTTTACCATCGTGTACTGCTTTAGGTGACCTGACAGGTCGCTATTACACGTTGGTAGAGCCCCTAGGATTCTTGCTTGACGACCAGCAGTATGAGGGCGATCATATACGTGAGAGCTGGGGTCTACAAGCACATCCTTAAATGGTCCCTAGTCGTGGGAGTTTCGAGACAGGGCATCGATTCTCCAGAGTAGACTAGTGTATACAGTCGAGACCACGAAGAGGGGCGGTGGCCGGTCTCACAAGCCACTGGTGTCTGTTGGTTCACCTAAGATGTATACAGGTGCTCATTGGGTTATGAGTACACCGGACAGGACTCGCCGGGAACATGCTAGTTGGTCTTATACCTGACGTCAGATAGCAGTTCCCAGGTGACATGTGTACAGGTTAGTTCATCGACCTGGGGATCGTCATTTGTCTCGTGTGAGTTCCCACTGTACTTTTATTACTACCCTACCACGGCTCAAAAGAGTCGTGCAAACAGGTTTTAGTTGGGTACAGTCCCGAGCCACATGGAGGCAGTGAGCGGATCTTCAGGGGTTCGTCTCTCCCGGTATTGGGGGTGAGGTCGCGCTGTGTCTAGGAGAGCCATTACACGAAGTCCTTGGCCAAGGCAGGAGATTTACTGGTAGGTATTCCAGTAGTATCTCAGGGTGTTCTGGGCTACACTCCGACACGACTTGTACCACTTTTGGGGGTCTGACTTTTGCCAACCCCCTAGGCCCGCCATGCGATGCTCATAGACGAACGGACCGGACTGTACGGATATTGTCACTGACAGGCTCAGTAGGGTGTCAGGATGAGTTCGCTCATCGACGTCCCTTTTGGTCAATAGCTGGTGGCCCGTTACGTATTGGCTTATACCTCTGACGTGCTAGTGGTTAAATCCACAGCCATAGTATTGACGAGTCTTTAGAGTCCACCACACTTTCAGTTACTCAAGCTTTCAGGCGAAACGCTGTAGAGGCCGTATGGAGATATGGCAGGGTCCGATCAGATACGTGCGGTATTGCACGGATCAGGATCGGACGGTTTGTACTAGTGGCAGTATGGATATATGGCAGGGTTCGATCAGATACGTGCGGTATTGCACGGATCAGGATCGGACGGATATTACTAGCCGGCTTTGGTTTAAGCCGGATCCTAGTATAGTACAGTGTAGATTTTGTCTTTTTGCATTTGTATCCGGACGGAATACAGATGCGGGTGTGTATGCACAGTATCGGGGTTTTCCTGTAATTAATTACGGGACCAGTTTTCTGGAGTTGCCAGTTTGCATTCCGTTCCGGCCGGTTTTCCTTTGTTCTTTCCCGGCCGGACTTTTCCGATGGAGGGGGTTATTTGCAATTGTGCAAATAACATTTGTGGAGGGGGTTTCTTGCAAATGTATTCATTTTGATAGGATAAGCATCCTTGCTTTTTCATGATGGTTTTTGCATTAATGAGATTTGATGTGAATAGAAGTGATAAGCATGGTTGATGTTTTTTGCTTTATGGTGTGGTCACCTCTTCTCTTCTCCTACCATCACCTCCCTTCATGCTACACATTCTTTCCTCCACCATTCTTATATGAACATGGCCGGCCACAATTTTGAGAGGAGAGAAAATGAGAGGTTTCATTTTTGGTGAGGAAAATTTATCATCTCATACCATGCTTGATAAATGAGAGTTCCACTTGAAAGTTCCATTCGATTCCTCCATCAAGGAAACATAACCCCAAAGAGACAAAGCACTACACTTTCTACAGCAAATCTTGGGCACGTCGACTTGCCAGCTTCGTGCCCGAGTTGCCTCGGCATTGAGGTGGGAGCCCGTAAAAGAAACAGACGATGTGGTGCCCTTCCGGCAAGGAAGCGACGACCGGAGTTTCCGCGGGAGATCGGGACGATGACGAGAAGACCGGAGGACTCGGATCACTCGGTATATCTCTTCCCTATATTGTTACTTTGCTAGATCTAGTTTAATGGCCCGATCCGGGGTTTAGTGCGCGGTGGTGCCGGTTTGCTAAGTTCGCAAAATTAAAGTTTATCACCGCTTCCGCATTTGGCTGTCGGATTGACGGCCGGGGCGCCGCCGTGCACTTACAGTGGTATCAGAGCCTCGCCATTAACTTCGTCTAGCTTTGTTTGATGTGTTTGCATTTCCGATCGACCAAAATTCCAAAAACCCGCGTTTTTCCTTACATCAGTTTTCTGTCGAAATTTTTTGAAGTCCAAAAATTTTTCAGGTTGTAAAAAACTAATGTACTGGAAATTCTAAGACTACTGGAAAAATTAGACACAGTCAGTCGACCACTGAAGCGCGGAACCGCGGCCAAACCCCCCTTGGGCCGCGGTTCCGCCGCACATTGGTGTCGTCACTGCATCATTTTTTTCCAGTGGGCTTCTGGGCTAATTTTAGGGGTTTTGGAATATTAATATTGGGCCCAGATTTTCTGTGAGTGCTACAGTATTGCTTTGGGGCCCACTTGTTAATTTTTGATCGATCGGATATTTTAAACACATTATTTCACAGTATTTACATTATATCTGCGACCGTGAATATCACTTGATCGGTAAATCCTGTCTAACTGCTATAGCCCGGTTAGACGGATTTGCGAATGTGATTTTCACGTTGATGTTCTGTGTTTATGCTGTGTTGTTGCGGATCGGTCGGGGGGATAGCCTGGATGCAATGCTAGTACAGTGTAGTTGTATTATGTACATTTGATATTGCGGGACGAGCGTCCGACATGTGGACTGCCGTCACTGCCTGATTGTATTATTATTTTGGGGCACGACCTGGTTGCGGTCGATGTACCCGTTGTATGTATATTTTACTTTCTGTACTAGGATTACCCCGCGGTGGGGTGCACGGATAGCCGGGTTCTGGAAGGCAACAAGCCCGCATCTCATGGCATTGGGACGGAAGGGGCTCCACTCTAGAATTGGCGGGCTATTCGCCGCACTCGTAGGGGGTACAGGTTGACCCAGGAGGGGTGCCCAAGTTACCGGATTCCGTGAAGTGCTGGGTGGTCCATTCACGGTGCTGAAGGGGGCTGCCTCGCTTCAAGTTTTGGCGGGTAACTTGCCGCGCCCGTAGGGGTCTAGGATTTCATTGCACAGGCTATCCACACGACCAGGGGAACGTCGGGTTTCAGTAGTGGCTCTGTGAAACCCGGGGATCCCAGATATCTGTATTGTTCTGTGATGCTGTACATTTCTGTGATGTTGCATTTTTTATCACGCCTTGAGCGAATATAATAAATTGGTATATATATTAGTAGATGTTGTATATGTTTTACATCCGCGCTAGTCCAGTCCCTGCTCTGTCGTTAGTTAGCTAACCTAACGGGTAATGACGGGACCAAGTGGCGAATGCGGATGGCATATACGTACGTCAGTATATTTTCGTTCTTTGTGGTGTGATCAATTGATGGGACTGCGTTGATTCGGATCAATGCAAGTTAAAACAAACCTATTCTGATGTTGTTGGAACACTTTTCAAAAAGCTGTTATTGCAAGGACGTTCACTTTTGTTTTGCATCGTGGTATTCATTTGGAATATCCTGCTCCTCAGTCGACGAGGCAAGGGCCGAGATCCCTTCACCGGGAGTGACCCCTTGGACAGAAGTTTGCGTCAGGGCATTAACTTCACTATAGCCGATTACTTGTGCTTTGCATCGTGGTATTCATTTGGAATATCCTGCACCCCATTCTACGGGGAAAGAGCCGAGATTCCTTCACCGGGAGTGACCTCTTTAGTAAAGGTTTTCGTCACTATATTTTCTAAAAAGCTATCCGTTCCTTCAACGATATCAAGTTCATTACGTTAAAGGTTTTCGCTAGAAACCATTCGTAGCCCTCCGTCGTTTCAGACAGGTAGCACGTAGTATTCATTCTATGTTTGTTGACCTTCGTCAAGGCATAGTGCATGGTAGCTGCTTGTTGTCTTTCTGCTGCATAGATAGATGTGTTGGTTTGGGACAGTCGTATAGCCTTGTTGACCTTCGTCAAGGGCTTGTACGGGTGGGTTCAAATTAACCTTGACAATGACGGGTGGAACTTGACATGTGACTTATGATTTGTTGACCGTCGTCAAGGTTATAAGAGCATGGGGCAGAAATCACATCGGGAGTTTCAAAAGAACTGAAACTTGCCAGATATGTGCATACCTTCTGGAGTGTGATACCGTGAGCGGATTCCGTCACGTTATCATGCGATGAGAGTTGGATCCCGATTCCTACTGATGAGTTGGTTTACTCCTCGGGTGACATCGACTAATTCTTCTTTCAGGTTTGGAGGAGAATTTGAGGTACAGTGGGAGGTTTCCAGATTAGATAAAGTGATAACCATTCTGATCTAGGTTAGAGTGCACGCTGATTGTTTCTTTTCTCTCTGAGTGTTTCCAGATTAGATAAAGTGATAACCATTCTGATCTAGGTTAGAGTGCACGCTGAGTGTTTCTTTTCTCTCTCTCTGGCAGCGACCATTGACCCGACCCTAGACTATGACTCAGTGACCAAGTTGACCGAACCTTCTTAACACTGGCTTTTGGATTGTCTGAGTTGCAGACCTCATTGCCACTCCTACTTTTACCCTTTTCTCCAGGACACCCCGTATTAGTGCGAACGTCCACTTCCATTGGACAAAGCCATCGTATGGTTAGATACGAACTCGAAGGAATTCGAGGATGGTTTCCGGTTGTGGAGAAAACGGATAAGGTTTATTCAGTTGTCTTTTCCTTTTTGCCTTCTCTCAAGTTACGAGTACTCCTTAGTTTAGGAGATAGTACACCTATTACGCAAATTGGATAGTCTTCTTCCAAACCTTAGGCTGGTGCCGAACAGTGGGGAATGAAGAAAACCAATTAGCATAACGATGGTGTGCAGAAGGTATTAAGATTAAGACAAAGCAAGGGATTAGTAAGAGGGCAAAGTAAATTGCGACTGATATTCACGACCAAACCAAGTATTACTTCGCCAATCCTAAATCACCTTTGTATTTCTCCAGGACACTCCGTATCACTACGAAGATCCACAGTTTATTGGATACTCCATCGTATGGTTATATACGAACTCGAAAGGAACTTGTTCCAGTTCGGGGATGGATTCTGGTCCAGGAGAAATAGGAATAAGGTTTATTCGGTTGTCTTTTATCTTCACCTTCTCTCGCATTGCGAGTGCTCCTAGGACTAGGACAGTACACCCATTATGCTTATTGGATAGTCTTCTTCCAAACCATAGGCTGGTGCCGAACGGTAGGGAAGGAAGAAAACCATTTGGCCTAAGGGGTGTGCAGAAGGTAATGACTAAAGACATATAAAGGGATTTGGAGAGGTGGCAAAGAATTATACGGTTATAGTTGTGAATCTGGATAATGGTAGAGGCATTACTAGGAATACCAGGATACCCCATCGAAACATTTCAATGTTTCAGTTCAACTGTGTACTGTTAAAAGAAAACTGATTTCCCGATTAGACACTTGCTCCAGGGTATGTATTTACCAGGTTTGATTCTCACATCTGTATGGTTTTACAGATGATGAGTGGGAGTAAGTTATTGGGAATTGGGTGATCATCCTCATTATATCGGGATTCGTTGTAATCGGTGATATTTGAGGAGATCACCTGGGCTGTTTGCTGGTCGGCAAATATTTGGTTTTGAATATCCGCTGTTGTGCACCAATTTCAAATTGATATATCTGTATGACTATTTTCATAGAGTGAGATATACCTTTTGATATTATGTCGATGACATTTACCTATATCAGAGGATGGTTAGGTAAGGAGCATTAAACAGCGGTGTAATTCTTCTTAACCATAAGTACAGTTGTCAACCTACGACACACAGTGAAAGAGTTGTTAGACTCGGCGGACTTATACAGAGTATTGTATGTTGTCCAGTGTCCATTAGGACAGAGGGGATAGTCCTCATACTATATTCTGTTTACTTTTAACTTCTCTAGTTCTTAGACATGTGTTTCGTAGAAATACAGGGTCTAAGTTTTGAGGAGTTATAGGTATTTGAATAGAGTAGAGAACCAGGTGTAGCAAGTATCGGGATTCTTCAAAGTGATCGAAGATGTAGATACTTGCGTATGGTATTCAGTTGATAGTAATGAAAAAGAGAAATTGCTTCTCTTTCAGGTTACTCATAATTGGAAGCATTCCTAAGTTGAGTAACGCTGATCGGCCTCTCTCCATTTAGTTGACATGCACTGGAGATAGCTGCATGATTTGAATCTGGTTCAATTAAATCAGTGCCTCTGGTTCTATATTGGATATAGTACAGTTCATATCTTAATATTTTTAAGGTACGGGGAGTTGTCCGGCTTATGATTAAAACCAGACTCTGGATAACTCAAGGCACGTTTCTGTAATGACTGTTTGTGGGTTGACCCAGGCTATGACGAGGGTTGATTTTCTACCATAAGAAAGATCAATAGTGATATTGTTCTTGACTCGCCACAGTTTTATTAAAAATGGATTTTTTTAAAAACAGTAGTGGGAGTATGGTAGAACTGGAAGTGATTCCAGAACCGCAAACGATTACTGAAGATTTGATAGGGAACCTAAAGATTCAATCTGGTTTGACATTCCATTGGCCACACCGCAGATAAGGTGGGTAACTTCAGGCACCCAAGAGGTACTCCGGTAGCCTCAAGGACGGTGACAGGGAAGTTCTTGTTTACCCACACTTGCCATTGTTGTTGTTCCAGGCTGCGAGACCCGGCAGGAGGATGAGTATAGCGTCGTTCTAAACTAGCTTTAGAAGTGCACGTCTATATGACTCTGCCAGAGGGCTGTCGTAGTCAGTGGGAGCAGCGGAAGCATTGGTGGACATCAGGCTTATGTCTATTTATAGACCAAAGCAGAAATAGCGGAGATAGATCATCTATTTCTGATATGACAGTCATGGGTTTGACGTCATCAGAATAGGGGATGGATCTGTTGAGATGGTAGTAGGGTGTGATATCCGGGTTTTGGATGACATACACAAAGTAGGAAGTGACATTCCTATACTACGATCGGTTATACTTTGGTCGTCACACAGTGGTTTCTCCACAAGGGACTTGGACATTATATCAGACATACTGGTTAGTAGATCTATGGTTTTAGATGTAGATTTGGGTGGTTTCCCAATCAGGGTACTTTGACAGCATTCTAAGAGTATTTAGAATGGACGACTCCTGGCACGGTAGTGTACCTGCAGGTGATGGAGTCACCCTCTCTAAAGGTGTCTTATAGACTAAAGTAGAGAGGGATATGCATGATTGGCAGATCACTTGCTTAGGCAATTGAGTCAATCATGAGATGTAAAGTACCACACCAGATGTTGTTCTTGCACTAGATGCAATAAGTTGACATTGATCCAATCCTGGAGAAACAGTCGGAAGCAGTTTTAGAACATAAGTGGATGTTCTAGGGATATGATAACGACAGCCTCATTTGGGAGACAATTATCATTCCAGGCTTCCAAGGTGACAAGGACGACAAGGAGGTTGTCAGAGTTATATTTTTCCTTCCGACGAGGGGCAGTATTTTGGACAGGTGGTCTAAGGCAATACTGAGGGTGGCATGGCGCAGGATACTGATTATATTCAGTTGACGATACAGTCTAAGAAGTCTGGATTTGAAGTTCATTTATGAACTGGGTCCCATCAGACATCCAGACATTCTAAGACAGGTATTGCTCATTTCGGGAGATGGTTTTCTCCGCGAACTTGAGATATAGAGAGACATAGAAAGAAACATCTAGGCGGATCCACTCACTGAGGCTATTCCTCGAACGCAAGAGTTTCGCAAACAGGCTTTATGAGACTGACTAGTAGAGGAGTTAGGTGTTCGGTATCACACGGGCTGTGAGTATGCGACATCGCAATAATTAGCCTTGAGTGCTAGTGGGAGATTGTTGGAGATAATGCCCTCAGAGTCAATTATTGGATCACAGGCACGTGATTGCGATGATTGAGGGAGGACCTATCCCGGTAAGACAGTCTTACTCGAGATGATAGTATGCTATCTGGTTTAACTTTACCATCGTGTACTGCTTTAGGTGACCTGACAGGTCGCTATTACACGTTGATAGAGCCCCTAGGATTCTTGCTTGACGATTAGCAGTATGAGGGCGATCATATACGTGAGAGCTGGGGTCTACAAGCACATCCTTAAATGGTCCCTAGTCGTGGGAGTTTCGAGACAGGGCATCGATTCTCTAGAGTAGACTAGTGTATACAGTCGAGACCCCGACGAGGGGCGGTGGCCGGTCTCACAAGCCACTGGTGTCTGTTGGTTCACCTAAGATGTATACAGGTGCTCATTGGGTTATGAGTACACCGGACAGGACTCGCCGGGAACATGCTAGTTGGTCTTATACCTTACGTCAGATAGCAGTTCCCAGGTGACATGTGTACAGGTTAGTTCATCGACCTGGGGATCGTCATTTGTCTCGTGTGAGTTCCCACTGTACTTTGATTACTACCCTACCATGGCTCAAAGGAGTCGTGCAAACAGGTTTTAGTTGGGTACAGTCCTGAGCCACATGGAGGCAGTGAGCGGATCTTCAGGGGTTCGTCTCTCCCGGTATTGGGGGTGAGGTCGCGCTGTGTCTAGGAGAGCCATTACACGAAGTCCTTGGCCAAGGCAGGAGATTTACTGGTAGGTATACCAGTAGTATCTCAGGGTGTTCTGGGCTACACTCCGACACGACTTGTACCGCTTTTGGGGGTCTGACTTTTACCAACCCCTTAGTCCCGCCATGCGATGCTCATAGACGAACGGACCGGACTGTACGGATATTGTCACTGACAGGCTCAGTAGGGTGTCAGGATGAGTTCGCTCATCGACGTCCCTTTTGGTCAATAGCTGGTGGCCCGTTACGTATTGGCTTATACCTCTGACGTGCTAGTGGTTAAATCCACATCCATAGTATTGACGAGTCTTTAGAGTCCACCACACTTTCAGTTACTCAAGCTTTCGGGCGAAACGCTGTAGAGGCCGTATGGAGATATGGCAGGGTCCGATCAGATACGTGCGGTATTGCACGGATCAGGATCGGACGGTTTGTACTAGTGGCCGTATGGATATATGGCAGGGTTCGATCAGATACGTGCGGTATTGCACGGATCAGGATCGGACGGATATTACTAGCCGGCTTTGGTTTAAGCCGGATCCTAGTATAGTACAGTGTAGATTTTGTTTTTTTGCATTTGTATCCGGACGGAATACAGATGCGGGTGTGTATGCACAGTATCGGGGTTTTTCTGTAATTTATTACGGGACCAGTTTTCTGGAGTTGCCAGTTTGCATTCCGTTCCGGCCGGTTTTCCTTTGTTCTTTCCCGGCCGGACTTTTCCGATGGAGGGGGTTATTTGCAATTGTGCAAATAACATTTGTGGAGGGGGTTTCTTGCAAATGTATTCATTTTGATAGGATAAGCATCCTTGCTTTTTCATGATGGTTTTTGCATTAATGAGATTTGATGTGAATAGAAGTGATAAGCATGGTTGATGTTTTTTGCTTTATGGTGTGGTCACCTCTTCTCTTCTCCTACCATCACCTCCCTTCATGCTACACATTCTTTCCTCCACCATTCTTATATGAACATGGCCGGCCACAATTTTGAGAGGAGAGAAAATGAGAGGTTTCATTTTTGGTGAGGAAAATTTATCATCTCATACCATGCTTGATAAATGAGAGTTCCACTTGAAAGTTCCATTCGATTCCTCCATCAAGGCAACATAACCCCAAAGAGACAAAGCACTACACTTTCTACAGCAAATCTTGGGCACGTCGACTTGCCAGCTTCGTGCCCGAGTTGCCTCGGTATTGAGGTGGGAGCCCGTAAAAGAAACAGACGATGTCGTGCCCTTCCGGCAAGGAGGCGACGACCGGAGTTTCCGCGGGAGATCGGGACGATGACGAGAAGACCGGAGGACTCGGATCACTCAGTATATCTCTTCCCTATCTTGTTACTTTGCTAGATCTAGTTTAATGGCCCGATCCGGGGTTTAGTGCGCGGTGGTGCCGGTTTGCTAAGTTCGCAAAATTAAAGTTTATCACCGCTTCCGCATTTGGCCGTCGGATTGACGGCCGGGGCGCCGCCGTGCACTTACATGGGTAGTCTACAAGCACATCCTTATTCAGGTCCCTAGTCGTTGGATTATCGAGACAGGGCATCGATACTCCGGAGTAGACTAGTGTGTACGCTTCTCATCCCAGTTGGGGAGATGGTCTGTCCCACAGCCGTCAGTACGTCGTACTGGAGATAGTATGCAGGTGCTCGTTAGGTTACGGGTACACCGGACAGGACTCACAGGGGACTGTTGGTTGGTTTTATACCAGTCGTCAGTGAACAGTTCCCAGGTGACATGAGTACAGCATAGTCCGCAGACTTGACACTGCTACTTCGCCTCGAGTGTGTCCCACTGTTCTTAGATTGCTACCCTACCACGGCTCAAAGGAGTCGTGCAAACAGGTAGCAATTGGGTGCAGTCCCGAGCACTTGGAGGCAGTGGCGGTTAGACAGGATTCGTCTCTCCCGGTATTGGGGGTTGATATCGCGCTGTGTCAGAGAGCCATTACGCAAAGTCCCTGGCCAGGGCAAGCGAGATTTGCTGGTAGGTTTCAGTAGTTTCTCAGGGTGTAATGGGCTTCGCTCTGACATGACTTATACCGCTATTAGGGGACTGACGCTTGCCGCCCCCCTAGGCCCGATATGCGATAGTCTTAGACGAACGGACCGGACTGTATGGAGATTGTCACATCAGACTCAGTAGGAGTTCAGATGGGTTTCCTCATCGGCCTTCTTATCGACATCTACCTGGGGACCGTTACGTACAGCTAGTGCCGCTTGCGGTCTGTGGTTAAACCCACTGCCAGCGTAGTAGTCGAGTCTCTAGAGTCCCACACAGAGAGTTTCCCTACTCCGGGCGAAACGATATAGAGGTCGTATGGTTTTACGACAAGGGTTCGGACGCATACGTGTGTTTACGCACGTACGACTTTCGGACAGTTTTTACCAGTCGGCTTTGGTTTAAGCCAGTTACTGGTATCCGGTTATTGGATTTATACAGTCTAAAGTTTTTCCGTATTTTTGCGGAAAGGAGGGGCGTTCTCGTAATTGCGCGAGAAGCTTCTAGAAGATGGTGACTAAGGAGGTTTAGGTGGCATATACATTGAATGAGATTAGTGAGTCATATGGATGATTCATCCATGTCATTAATGCTTCATAATTGCTTAATGACTCATGGAGATGAATCACCACAAGATATTTATCAAGCATGGTTGTAAAATGATTTCTTTTCTTTTCTTGTTAAAATAAAATGCTTGATATATATTATGATAACTCATTATTCTCACTTCATTATTATCTTCATCTTCTCTCTCCTCAAGCTCTCCCTCTTCAAACCCTAATCCTCCCCTCTCATGTGTTGAGTACAAGGATTAGTTAGACTAACTAAACCATAACCCTCACTCTATATCACCTAGCTTCTTTGATTAGCACTTAAAGAAGGTTAGTTGCCTCAAGTTTAGAGGCTAAGCTTGGAGTAAAGCTCTCGGGTGGATCGTCTACTACTTCGAGAAGGCCGAGGAGGAGGTGGAGTTCGCAAAGATGAAGGACACGATTCATTAGGTATAATCCCTAAACATAGTAGCATAGAAACTCTATGTTTGTAGTTAGTTATCGTTTAGCTTCGATTCAATCGGTTAGTCGATGTTTGTTCACTAAACAAGTTCGTTTTTTGAAAATTCCGCCTCCCCACAAGTACTGGGGTGTTGTACATCGACTTACAGTTTTTGGGTACAGTCCCGAGTCACATGGAGGCAATGAGCGATAGGAGGGGATTCGTCTCTCCCGGTATAGGGAGTTGATGTTGCGCTGTGTTCAATTGGCTATAAATGGAAATCCCTGGCCAGGGTTGCTGAGATTTACTGGTAAGTGTTACCAGTAGTTTCTCGAATTGTTATAGACCTCATATCGACACGACTTATCGAGCTATTGGGGTCTGACGTTTACCACCCCTAGGCGAGATATGCGACATATCAGACGACGAGACCGGACTGTACGGTAAGTGTTACTGGTTGGATTCACAGGAGTATGAGAGGGCTTGCTCGTCAATCTTCTGATCGCTCAATACCCGGGTGGCCGTTACGTTTAGCAGACCGCTTGCGGCTTGTGGGTGTTTGATATGATCATCACCTGCTGCCGGCGTATTGACGAGTCTTTAGAGTCCTACACAGAGGTTTCCTGGCTCAAGCGAAACGAAATAGGAGCGCATATGAGATATGTACAGGACCGAGAATAATGCGTGTATGTGATACCGTATTCTATTCTCACGATGATAGTATCGAATGGTTGTATGCGATATAACCTAGTTATCGAATCGAGGATTGATTCGATAAGCCGATACATTGTATACTAGTCGGTTGTGTGCGACATGACCGGATCATTGAATGAAGTGTTGATTTAATAATTTAATGCATAATTATATATTTGATATATTACTTTGCATTAACTAGTATTGGTTCACTTTAAATGGATTTTCTCACTTAAAGTTCACAAGTTGTATATGTGATATACTTTTGTGCACTTGATTGTATCATGTTTGATGATACATGCTTACTTGAGTTTGTGTAAAGTTTAAACCTTGGTTAAGTAAATGGTTAGGGTTTTGTTTAATTTATTTATTCATTTATTGATTTGTTTATTTCATTTTGGCAAAAGGAAAATGGTGGCTAATTTTGTTTCTTTGTTGAAGTTTCATGAAGCTTTGAAAAAGTCCACCATTTTTGTTTTATGCCTAACCTAACCATTCACCTAACTATAGTTTGCTCTCTACACATAACCATGGTTGGTTTATGATAAGTATTCTATGATTTTCTTTTTAAAAGAATAACTTATCATAATTCTATCATCTTCTTCATCTTCTTCTTCTTCTTCTTCAAGAAAAGAAACCTTGCCTTCATCAATGGCAAAGTGAGAAAAAGAGTGAGAAATCCAATTCTAAAGTGAACCCACTTCCTATTTCTTCATCCTCTACCTCTTGCCAAGTAGTAGAGTGTGTTTTCTTCACAAGTTTCATGACTTGGTGAAGTGGGAGCTTGATCTTGTGATGCTTCGACGTAGATCATCTTCGGCATCGTTGTCGACGACCTAGCCCGTCCATTTCTCCGATGAAGCCGACACTAGAGTCCAAGATCCGATTTGTACTGCGGAGAGGACTTCATTGCGGAGCTATGGAGGTGGAGGACCGGATCTACAAAGGTTGTATTTCTGTTCTCTTAGTAAACTTGTTTACTAGTTCTAGTTTCGCCTAGATATCTAGTTAACGATCTAGTCTAGGGTTTCTCGGCACCGTAATTTTTGAAATTGGCATGGTTGATGCCTTGTGAGACCTCTTGAGAGTGCATAGGAACCCTGCAGTATAGTCCAGGAATTCCATGCTCAAGTATTCTCCTCCCTAATCTCATCAAAGGACATAATACTTATACCCGTTTTGGTTCTCTACTTTTAATTTATATTCTTTGAATATCTCAAAAGGTTCAGACTTGTATTTCAATAGGAACATATGTCTGAAACTTGAGAGATCATCAGTGAATGTAATGAAGTACAAAGAACCAGACCTGGCATGTGTAGACTGGGGACCTACATACATCATCATGTATCAATCCCAAGAGTTCACTAACTCTTTCTCTGTTTCCAATAAACGGAGGTATGGTCATCTTATCTTTGTGACATGACTGGAAATATTCACAAGATGTAAGTTCAAACTGATTTAAATATGCAACTCTATGTAACTTAGCTAGTCGGGTTGCATTGATATGACCTAGTCTACAATGCCTCAAGAAGGATTCGTTGATTTCTGAACCCTTCCTCTTGTGTGTGTTTTGTACGTTAAAGAACTGTGATTTGATTTAGAACGTATATGCTTTTAGATAACGTGCCTGAACCGATCAACTCTTGATACAGAAAATGTAAGTCCGCGGCGGCGCCCCGGCCGTCGATCCGACGCCGGAATGCGGAAACGAAAAACTTTGCAAACCAGCAAACCGGCACCACCGCGCACTTTTAACCCGGATCGGGCCATTAACCTAGCTACTAGCAACCTAAAAGATGGGTAGAGAAGTATACCAAGCGATCCGTGTCCTTCGGTCATCGTCTCCACTCCGATCTCCCGTGGAATCTCCGTCCGTCACGTCTTCGTCGGAAAGGGCACCACATAGCCGGGTTCGTTTACGGGCTCCCACCTCTGGACCGAGGCAACTCGGGCGCGAAGTTGGCTAGCCGACGCGTCCAAGGAATGCTGTAGGCAAGTGTAGAAACCATGTCTCTTTCGGGGTTTTGTCCACGGGCTATCAGCTATTGACCAAAAGGTACGTCGATGAGCGAACTCATCTTGACACCCTACTGAGCCTGTCAGTGACAATATCTGTACAGTCCGGTCCGTTCGTCTATGAGCATCGCATGGCGGGCCTAGGGGGTTGGTAAAAGTCAGACCCCCAATAGCGGTACAAGTCGTGTCGGAGTGTAGCCCAGAACACCATGAGATACTACTGGAATACCTACCAGCAAATCTCCTGCCTTGGCCAAGGACTTTTCATGTACTGGCTCTCCTAGACACAGCACGACTTCACCCCCAATATCGGGAGAGACGAACCCCTGCAGATCCGCTCACTGCCTCCATGTGGCTTGGGACTGTACCCAACTAAAACCTGTTTGCACGTCTTCTTTGAGCGTGGTAGGGTAGTAATCTAAGTACAGTGGGAACTCACACGAGACAAATGACGATCTCAGGTCGATGAACTAAACTGTACACATGTCACCAGGGAACTGCTATCTGACGTCAGGTATAATACCAACTAGCAGGTCGCGGCGAGTCCTGTCCGGTGTACTCATAACCCAATGAGCACCTGTATACATCTTAGGTGAACCAACTGACACCAGTGCCTTGTGAGACCGGCCACCGCCCCTCGTCGGGGTCTCGACTGTATACACTAGTCTACTCTGGAGAATCGATGCCCTGTCTCGAAACTCCCACGACTAGGGACCTTTTAAGGATGTGCTTATAGACTCCAGCTCTCACGTATATGATCGCCCTCATACTGCTGGTAGTCAAGAAAGAATCCTAGGGGCTCTATCAACGTGTAATAGCGACTCGTAAGGTCACCTAAAGCAGTACATGATGATAAAGATAAACCAGCTAGCATACTATCATCTCGAGTAAGACTGTCCTACCGGCATAGGTCCTCCTCAATCATTGCAATCACGTGCCCGTGATCCAATAATTGACTCCGAGGGCACTATATCCAACAATCTCCCACTTGCACTCAAGGCTAATTATTGTGACGTCGCATACTCACAGCCCGTGTGATACCGAACACCCAACTCCTCTACTAGTCAGTCTCACAAAGCTCGTTTGCGAAACTATTGCGTTCGAGTAATAGCCTCAGTGAGTGGATCCACTGTGGTGTTTCTTTCTATGTCTCTCTATATCCCATGTTCGCGGAGAAAGCCATCTCCCGAAATGAGCAATACCTGTCTTAGAATGTCTGGATGTCTGATGGGACCTAGCTCATAAATGAACTCCAAATCCAAACTTCTTAGACTGTATCGTCAACTGAACTTAATCAGTATCCTGCGCCATCCTTCCCTCAGTATCCACCTGGACCACCTGTCCATAATACTGCCCCTTGCCAGAGGGAAAACTATAACTCTGACAGCCACTCTGTCATCCAGGTCACCTTGGAAGCCTGGAATGATAACCGTCTCCCGAACGAGGCTGTCGTTATCATATCCCTAGAACATCCACTTATGTTCTAAAACTGCTTCCGACTGTTTCTCCAGGATTGGATCAATATCAACTTATTGCATCTACTGCAAGAACAACATCTGGTGTGCTACTTGACATCTCATGATTGACTCAATTGCCTAAGCAAGTGATCTGCCAATCATACACATCCCTCTCTACTTTAGTCTGTAAGACACCTTTAGAGAGGGTGACTCCATCACCTGCAGGTATACTACCATGCCAGGAGTCGTCCATTCTAAATACTCATAGAATGCTTTCTAAGTACCTAGATTGGGAAACCACCCAAATCTAGATTTAAAACCATAGATCTAGTAACCAGAATGTCTGATATAATATCCAAGTCCTATATGGAGAAACCATTGTGTGACAACCAAAGTATAACCGATCGTAGTATAGGAATATCACTTCCTACTCTGTGTATGTCATCCAAATAGCAGGACATCACAACCTACTACCTTCTTAACAGATCCATCCTCTATTCTGATGAAGTCAAACCTATGACCGTCACGTCAGAAATAGATGATCTATCTGCGCTATATCTTCTTTAGTCTATAAATAGACATAAGCTAACTGTCCACCAATGCTTCCGCTGCTCCCACTGACTATGACAACCCTCTGGCAGAGTCATATACACGTACGCTTCTAAAGCTAGTTTAGAACGATGCTATACTCATCCTCCTTCCGGGTCTCACAGTCTGGAACAACAGCAATGGAAAGTCTGGGTAAACAAGAACCTCCCTGTCACGTCCTTGAGGCTACCGGAGTACCTCTCAGGTGCCTGAGGTTACCCACCATATCTGCGGAGTGGCCAATGGAATGCCCAATACAGATTGAATCTTTAGGTTCTTTATCAAATCTTCAGTAATCGTTTGCGGTTCTGGAATCACTTCCAGTCTACCATACTCCCACTACTGTTTTCTAAAAAAAAATCCATTTTTATTAAAACTGTGGCGAGTCAAGAACAATATCACTATTGATCTTCCAGATGGTAGAAAATCAACCCTCGTCATAGCCCGGGTCAACCCACAAACAGCCATTACGGAAACGTGCCTTGAGTTTTCCGGAGTCTGGTTTTAAGCATAAGCCGGACAACTCCCCGTACCTTAACAATGTCAAGATATGAACTGTTCTATATCCAATATAGAAACAGAGGCACTGATTTAATTGAACCAGATTCAAATCATGCAGCTGTCTCCAGTGCATGTCAACTAAATGGAAAGAGGCCGATCAGCGCTACTTAACTTAGGAATACTTCCAATTATGAGTAACCTGAAAGAGAAGCCATTTCTCTTAATCATTACTATCAACTGAATACCATTCACAAGTATCTACATCTTCGATCACCTTGAAGAATCCTGAAACTTGCAACATCTGGTTCTCTACTTTATTCTTATACCTATAACTCCTCAAAACTTAGACCTTGCATTTCTACGAAACACATGTCTAAGAACCAGATAAGTCATAAGTAAACAGAATATAGTTGGAGGACCAACCCCTCTGTCCTAATGGACACTGGACAATATACAATACTCTGTATAAGTCCCCTGAGTCTAATAACTCATTCACTGTGTGTCGTAGGTTGAAAACTGTACTTATGGTTAAGAAGAATTACACCGCTGTTTAATACTCCTTACCTAACCATCCACTGGTATAGGTAAATGTCATAGACATAATTTCAAAAAGGTATATCTCACTCTATAAAAATAGACGTACAGATATATCAATTTGAAATTGGTGCATAACAACGGATATTCAAAACCAAATATTTGTCGTCCGGCAAACAACCCAGGCGACTTCCTCAAATATCACCAATTACAACGAATCCCGATATAATGAGGATGATCACCTAATCCCCAATAACTTACTCCCACTCATCATCTGTAAAACCATACAGATGAGAGATCAAACCAGGTAAATACATACCCTGGAGCAAGTGTCTAATTGGGAAATCAGTTTTCTTTGAACAATACACGGTGAAGCTGAAACATTAAAATGTTTCGATGGGGTATCCCGGTATTCCTAGTAATGTCTCTTCCATTATCCAGATTCACAACTGTAACCGTATAATTCTTTGCCATCTCTCCAAATTCCTTTATATGTCTTTAGTCGTTACCTTCTGTACACCCCTTTAGGCCAAATGGTTTTCTTCCTTCCCTACCGTTCGGTACCAGCCTATGGTTTGGAAGAAGACTATCCAATCAACATAATGGGTGTACTGTCCTAATCCTAGGAGCACTCGCAATGTGAGAGAAGGTGAAAATAAAAGACAACCGAATGAACCTTATTCCTATTTCTCCTGAACCAGGATCCATCCCCGAACTGGAACAAGTTCCTTTCGAGTTCGTATATAACCATATGATGGAGTATCCAATAATCTTGGGATCTTAGTAGTGATACGGAGTGTCCTGAAGAAATACAAAGGTGCTTTAGGATTGGCGAAGAAATACTTGGTTTGGTCGTGAATAGTAGTCGCAATTTACTTTGCCCTCTTACTAATCTCTTTCTTTCTCTTAACTTAATACCTTCTGTACACCGTTTAGGCTAATTGGTTTTCTTCATTCCCTACCGGTCGGCAACTGCCTATGGTTTGGAAGAAGACTATCCAATTTGCGTAATAGGTGTACTTGTTGGAGATAGTGCCCTCAGAGTCAATTATTGGATCACAGGCACGTGATTACAATGATTGAGGGAGGACCTATCCCGGTAGGACAGTCTTACTCGAGATGATAGTTTGCTATCTGGTTTACCTTTATCATCGTGTACTGCTTTAGGTGACCTGACAAGTCGCTATTGCACGTTGATAGAGCCCCTAGGATTCTTGCTTGGCTGCCAGCAGTATGAGGGCGATCATATAAGTGAGAGCTGGAGTCTATAAGCACATCCTTAAAAGGTCCCTAGTCGTGGGAGTTTCGAGACAGGGCATCGATTCTCCAGAGTAGACTAGTGTATACAGTCGAGACCCCGACGAGGGGCGGTGGCCGGTCTCACAAGCCACTGCTGTCAGTTGGTTCACCTAAGATGTATACTGGTGCTCATTGGGTTATGAGTACACCGGACAGGACTCGCCGGGAACATGCTAGTTGGTCTTATACCTGACGTCAGATAGCAGTTCCCAGGTGACATATGTACAGGTTAGTTCATCGACCAGGGGATCGTCATTTGTCTCGTGTGAGTTCCCACTGTGCTTTGATTACTACCCTACCACGGCTCAAAGGAGTCGTGCAAACAGGTTTTAGTTGGGACAGTCCCGAGCCACATGGAGGCAGTGAGCGGATCTTCAGGGGTTCGTCTCTCCCGGTATTGGGGGTGAGGTCGTGCTGTGTCTAGGAGAGCCATTACACGAAGTCCTTGGCCAAGGCAGGAGATTTACTGGTAGGTATTCCAGTAGTATCTTAGGGTGTTCTGGGCTACACTCCGACACGACTTGTACCGCTTTTGGGGGTCTGACTTTTACCAACCCCCTAGGCTCGCCATGCGATGCTCATAGACGAACGGACCGGACTGTACGGATATTGTCACTGACAGGCTCAGTAGGGTGTCAGGATGAGTTCGCTCATCGACGTCCCTTTTGGTCAATAGCTGGTGGCCCGTTACGTATTGGCTTATACCTCTGACGTGCTAGTGGTTAAATCCACAGCCATAGTATTGACGAGCCTTTAGAGTCCACCACACATTCAGTTACTCAGCTTTCGGGCGAAACGCTGTAGAGGCCGTATGGAGATATGGCAGGGTCCGATCAGATACGTGCGGTATTGCACGGATCAGGATCAGACGGTTTGTACTAGAGGCCGTATAGATATATGGCAGGGTTCGATCAGATACGTGCGGTATTGCACGGATCAGGATCGGACGGATATTACTAGCCGGCTTTGGTTTAAGCCGGATCCTAGTATAGTACAGTGTAGATTTTGTCTCTTTGCATTTGTATCCGGACGGAATACAGATGCGGGTGTGTATGCACAGTATCGGGGTTTTCCTGTAATTTATTACGGGACCAGTTTTCTGGAGTTTCCAGTTTGCATTCCGTTCCGGCCGGTTTTCCTTTGTTCTTTCCCGGCCGGACTTTTCCGATGGAGGGGGTTATTTGCAATTGTGCAAATAACATTTTGTGGAGGGTTTATTTGTGAGATGAGAGATTATGATGGCATCTTTTATTTTCCACCATCACTTGCATTAATTGTGATTTGAATGGGTATGGGTTGATTAAGGTGTAAGCATGGTTGATGTTTTGGTTGTGGTCACCCTCCACCTTTTACTACCATCACCTCCCTCTTGGATTTTGTTATCACTCCACCACCATTTCCCACTAGTTTTGGGCCGGCCACAATTTTGAGGGAGTGAGAGAGAGAGTTTCATTTTGTGAGCTTGTGGCATTTTATCTTCATCTCAATTTCCTTGCATGAAAAATGAAAGCACCATTTTTCTTAACCTCATTCCTCCATCAAAGCAACATAACCCCAAAGAGACAAAGCACTACACTTCCTACAGCACATCTTGGGCATGTCGACTTGCCAGCTTCATGCTCGAGTTGCCTCGGTATAGAGGCGGGAGCCCGTAAAAGAAACAGGCGATGTGGTGCCCTTCCGGCAAGGAGGCGACGACCGGAGTTTCCGCGAGAGATCGGGACGACGACGAGAAGACCGGAGGACTCGGATCACTCGGTATATCTCTAACCCGTCTTGTTGTTAGCTAGATCTAGTTTAATGGCCCGATCCGGGGTTTAGTGCGCGGTGGTGCCGGTTTGCTAAGTTCGCAAAATTAAAGTTTTTCACCGTTTCCGCATTTGGCCGTCGGATTGACGACCGGGGCGCCGCCGTGCACTTACAGTGGTATCAGAGCCTCGCCATTAACTTTGTCTAGCTTCATTTGATGTGTTTTACATTTCCGATCGACCAAAATTCCAAAACTTGCATTTTTGTTCACATCAGTTTTCTGTCGAATTTTTCCGGTCTCTAAAATTTTTTCAGGTTGTAGAAAATTGATGTACTAGAAGTTCTAAGAGTTCTGGGAAAATTCGAGACATTGATCCTTCAGGAGGAGCGCGGAACCACGGCAAAACCCCCCTTGTTGCCGCGGTTCTGCCGCAGGTTAGAATGGTCAATGTGTCAAACTTCTCCAGTGGGCTTCTGGGCTGATTTTAGGGGTTTTGGAATATTAATATTGGGCCCAGAATTTCTTGATCTGCTACAGTATTGCTTGGGGGCCCACTTGTTAATTTTTGATCGATCGGATATTTTAAACACATTATTTCACAGTATTTACATTATATCTGCGACCGTGAATGTCACTCGATCGGTAAATCCTGTCTAACTGCTATAGCACGGTTAGACGGATTTGCGAACGTGACTTTCACGTTGATGTTCTGTGTTTTTGCTGTGATGTTGCGGATCGGTCGTGGGGATAGCCTGGATGCAATGCTAGTACAGTTTCTGTTGTATTATGTACATTTGATATTGCGGGGCGAGCGTCCGACATGTGGACTGCCGTCACTGCCTGTTTGTATTATTCTTTTGGGGCACGACCTGGTTGCGGTCGATGTACCCGTTGTATATTTTACTTTCTGTACTAGGATTGCCCCGTCGTGGGGTGCGCGGATAGCCGGGTTCTGGAGGGCAACAAGCCTGCATCTCATGGCATTGGGACGGAGGGGGCTTCGCTCTAGAATTGGCAGGCTATTCGCCGCACTCGTAGGGGGTACAGGTTGACCCAGGAGGGGTGCCCAAGTTACCGGATTCCGTGAAGTGCTGGGTGGTCCATTCACGATGCTGAAGGGGGCTGCCTCGCTTCAGGTTTTGGCGGGTGACTTGCCGCGCCCGTAGGGGTCTAGGATTTCATTGCACAGGCTATCCACACGACCAGGGGAACGTCGGGTTTCAGTAGTGGCTCTGTGAAACCCGGGGATCCCAGATATCTGTATTGTTCTGTGATGCTGTACATTTCTGTGATGTTGCATTTTATTCACGCCTTGAGCGAATATAATATATTGGTATATATATTATTAGATGTTGTATATGTTTTACATCCGCGCTAGTCCAGTCCCCGCTCTGCCGTTAGTTAGCTAACCTAACGGGTGATGACGGGACCCAGTGGCGAATGCGGATGGCATATACGTACGTCAGTATATTTTCGTTCTTTGTAGTGTGATCAATTGATGGGACTGCATTGATTCGGATCAATGCAAGATAAACAAACCTATTCTGATGTTGTTGGAACACTTTTCAAAAAGCTGTTATTGCAAGGACGTTCACTTTTGTTTTGCATCGTGGTATTCATTTGGAATATCCTGCTCCTCAGTCGACGAGGCAAGGGCCGAGATCCCTTCACCGGGAGTGACCCCTTGGACAGAAGTTTGCGTCAGGGCATTAACTTCACTATAGCCGATTACTTTTGCTTTGCATCGTGGTATTCATTTGGAATATCCTGCACCCCATTCTACGGGGAAAGAGCCGAGATCCCTTCACCGGGAGTGACCTCTTTAGTAAAGGTTTTCGTCACTATATTTTCTAAAAAGCTATCCGTTCCTTCAACGATATCAAGTTCATTACGTTAAAGGTTTTCACCAGAAACCATTCGTAGCCCTCCATCATTTCAGTTAAATATTCGGTAGTATTCAAGCTACGTATTTTGACCTCACGCCAAGGCATAGTGTTTGGTAGTTGCCGGGTATTTATCTGTTGCATAGATAGATGCGTTGGTTTGGGACAGTCGTACTACTATTTTGGCCTACGTCAAGGGTATGTACGGGTGGGTTCAAATTAACCTGGACAATGATGGGTAGAACTTGACATGTGACTTATGATATTTTGACCTCACGCCAAGGTCATAAGAGCATGGAGTAAAAATCACATCGGGAGTTTCAAAAGAACTGAAACTTGCCAGATATGCGCATACCTTCTGGAGTGTGATGACGTGAGCGGATTACGTCACGTTATCATGCGATGAGAGTTGGATCCCGATTCCCACTGATGAGTTGGTTTACTCCTCGGGTGACCCCGACTAATTCTTCTTTCAGGTTTGGAGGAGAATTTGAGGTACAGTGGGAGGTTTCCAGATTAGATAAATTGGTAACCATTCTGATCTAGGATAGAGTGCACGCTGAGTGTTTCTTTTCTCTCTCTCTGGCAGCGACCATTGACCCGACCCTAGACTATGACTCAGTGACCAAGTTGACCGAACCTTCTTAACACTGGCTTTTGGATTGTCTGAGTTGCAGACCTCATTGCCACTCCTACTTTTACCCTTTTCTCCAGGACACCCCGTATTACTGCGAACGTCCACTTCCATTGGACAAAACCATCGTATGGTTAGATACGAACTCGAAGGATTTCGAGGATGGTTTCCGGTTCTGGAGAAAACGGATGGGATTATTCAGTTGTCTTTTCCCTTTTACCTTCTCTCAAGTTGTGAGTACTCCTTAGTTTAGGAGATAGTACACCTATTACGCAAATTGGATAGTCTTCTTCCAAACCATAGGCTGGTGCCGACCGGTAGGGAATGAAGAAAACCAATTAGCCTAAACGGTGTGCAGAAGGTATTAAGATTAAGACAAAGCAAGGGATTAGTAAGAGGGCAAAGTAAATTGCGACTGATATTCACGACCAAACCAAGTATTTCTTCGCCAATCCTAAATCACCTTTGTATTTCTCGAGGACACTCCGTATCACTACGAAGATCCACAGTATATTGGATAATCCATCGTATGGTTATATACGAACTCGAAAGGAACTTGTTCCAGTTCGGGGATGGATTCTGGTCCAGGAGAAATAGGAATAAGGTTTATTCAGTTGTTTTTTATCTTCACCTTCTCTCGCATTGCGAGTGCTCCTAGGACTAGGACAGTACACCCATTATGCTTATTGGATAGTCTTCTTCCAAACCATAGGCTGGTGCCGAACGGTAGGGAAGGAAGAAAACCAATTGGCCTAAAGGGGTGTGCAGAAGGTAATGACTAGAGACATATAAAGGGATTTGGAGAGGTGGCAAAGAATTATACGGTTATAGTTGTGAATCTGAATAATAGTAGAGGCATTACTAGGAATACCAGGATACCCCATCGAAACATTTCAATGTTTCAGTTCAACTGTGTACTGCTAAAAGAAAACTGATTTTCCGATTAGATACTTACTCCAGGGTATGTATTTACCAGGTATGATTCTCACATCTGTATGGTTTTACAGATGATGAGTGGGAGTAGGTTATTGGGAATTGGGTGATCATCCTCATTATATCGGGATTCGTTGTAATCGGTGATATTTGAGGAAATCACCTGGGCTGTTTGCCGGTCGGCAAATATTTGGTTTTGAATATCCGCTTTTATGCACCAATTTCAAATTGATATATCTGTACGTCTATTTTCATAGAATGAGATATACCTTTTGATATTATGTCGATGACATTTACCTATATCAGTGGATGGTTAGGTAAGGAGCATTAAACAGCGGTGTAATTCTTCTTAACCATAAGTACAGTTTTCAACCTACGACACACAGTGAAAGAGTTGTTAGACTCAGCGGACTTATACAGAGTATTGTATGTTGTCCAGTGTCCATTAGGACAGAGGGGTTGGTCCTCATACTATATTCTGTTTACTTTTAACTTCTCTAGTTCTTAGACATGTGTTTCGTAGAAACACAGTGTCTAAGTTTTGAGGAGTTATAAGTATTTGAATAGAGTAGAGAACCAAGTGTAGCAAGTATCGGGATTCTTCAAAGTGATCGAAGATGTAGATACTTGTGTATGGTATTCAGTTGATAGTAATGATAAAGAGAAATTGCTTCTCTTTCAGGTTACTCATAATTGGAAGCATTCCTAAGTTGAGTAACGCTGATCGGCCTCTCTCCATTTAGTTGACATGCACTGAAGACAGCTGCATGATTTGAATCTGGTTCAATTAAATCAGTGCCTCTGGTTCTATATTGGATATAGTACAGTTCATATCTTAACATTGTTAAGGTACGGGGAGTTGTCCGGCTTATGATTAAAACCAGACTCTGGATAACTCAAGGCACGTTTCTGTAATGGCTGTTTGTGGGTTGACCCAGGCTATGACGAGGGTTGACTTTCTACCATAAGAAAGATCAATAGTGATATTGTTCTTGACTCGCCACAGTTTTATTAAAAATGAATTTTTTCAGAAAATAGTAGGTGGGGGTATGGTAGAACTGGAAGTGATTCCAGAACCGCAAACGATTACTGAAGATTTGATAAGGAACCTAAAGATTCAATATTGATTGACATTCCATTGGCCACTCCGCAGATAAGGTGGGTAACTTCAGGCACGCGAGAGGTACTCCGGTAGCCTCAAGGACGGTGACAGAGAAGTTCTTGTTTACCCACACTTGCCATTGTTGTTGTTCTAGGCTGCGAGACCCGGCAGGAGGATGAGTATAGCGTCGTTCTAAACTAGCTTTAGAAGTGCACATCTATATGACTCTGCCAGAGGGTTGTCGTAGTCAGTGAGAGCAGCGGAAGCATTGGTGGACATCAGACTTATGTCTATTTATAGACTAAAGCGGATATAGCGGAGTTAGATCATCTGTTTCTGATATGACAGTCATAGGTTTGACGTCATCAGAATAGGGGATGGATCTGTTGAGAAGGTAGTAGGAAGTGATATTCCTATACTACGATCGGTTATACTTTGGTCGTCACACAGTGTTTTCTCCACAAGGGACTTGGACATTATATCATACATACTGGTTACTAGATCTATGGTTTTAGATCTAGATTTGGGTGGTTTCCCAATCAGGGTACTTTGACAGCATTCTAAGAGTATTTAGAATGGACGACTCCTGGCATGGTGGTGTACCTACAGGTAATGGAGTCACCCTCTCTAAAGGTGTCTTACAGACTAAAGGGGAGAGGGATGTGCATGATTGGCCGATCACTTGCTCAGGCAATTGAGTCAATCATGAGATGTCAAGTACCACACCAGATGTTATTCTTGCACTAGATGCAATAAGTTGATATTGATCCAATCCTAGAGAAACAGTCGGAAGCAGTTTTAGAACATAAGTGGATGTTCTAGGGATATGATAACGACAGCCTCATTTGGGAGACAGTTATCATTCCAGGCTTCCAAGGTGACATGGACGACAAGGAGGTTGTCAGAGTTATAGTTTTCCTTCTGACGAGGGGCAGTGTTTTAGACAGGTGATCCAAGGCAATACTGAGGGTGGCATGGCGCAGGATACTGATTAAGTTCAGTTGACGATACAGTCTAAGAAGTTTAGGTTTGGAGTTCATTTATGAGCTAGGTCCCATCAGACATCCAGACATTCTAAGACAGGTATTGCTCATTTCGGGAGATGGTTTTCTCCGCGAACTTGAGATATAGAGAGACATAGAAAGAAACATCTAAGCGGATCCACTCACTGAGGCTATTCCTCGAACGCAATAGTTTCGCAAACGAGCTTTGTGAGACTGACTAGTTGAGGAGTTGGGTGTTCGGTATCACACGGGCTGTGAGTATGCGACATCGCAATAATTAGCCTTGAGTGCAAGTGGGAGATTGTTGGAGATAGTGCCCTCAGAGTCAATTATTGGATCACAGGAACGTGATTACAATGATTGAGGGAGGACCTATCCCGGTAGGACAGTCTTACTCGAGATGATAGTTTGCTATCTGGTTTACCTTTATCATCGTGTACTGCTTTAGGTGACCTGACAAGTCGCTATTGCACGTTGATAGAGCCCCTAGGATTCTTGCTTGGCTGCCAGCAGTATGAGGGCGATCATATAAGTGAGAGCTGGAGTCTATAAGCACATCCTTAAAAGGTCCCTAGTCGTAGGAGTTTCGAGACAGGGCATCGATTCTCCAGAGTAGACTAGTGTATACAGTCGAGAACCCGACGAGGGGCGGTGGCCGGTCTCACAAGCCACTGGTGTCAGTTGGTTCACCTAAGATGTATACAGGTGCTCATTGGGTTATGAGTACACCGGACAGGATTCGCCGGGAACATGCTAGTTGGTCTTATACCTGACGTCAGATAGCAGTTCCCAGGTGACATGTGTACATGTTAGTTCATCGACCTGGGGATCGTCATTTGTCTCGTGTGAGTTCTCACTGTGCTTTGATTACTACCCTACCACGGCTCAAAGGAGTCGTGCAAACAGGTTTTAGTTGGGTACAGTCCCGAGCCACATGGAGGCAGTGAGCGGATCTTCAGGGGTTCGTCTCTCCCGGTATTGGGGGTGAGGTCGCGCTGTGTCTAGGAGAGCCATTACACGAAGTCCTTTGCCAAGGTAGGAGATTTACTGGTAGGTATTCCAGTAGTATCTCAGGGTGTTCTGGGCTACACTCCGACATGACTTGTACCGCTTTTTGGGGTCTGACTTTTACCAACCCCCTAGGCCCGCCATGCGATGCTCATAGACGAACGGACCGGACTGTACGGATATTGTCACTGACAGTCTCAGTAGGGTGTCAGGATGAGTTCGCTCATCGACGTCCCTTTTGGTCAATAGCTGGTGGCCCGTTACGTATTGGCTTATACCTCTGATGTGCTAGTGGTTAAATCCACAGCCATAGTATTGACGAGTCTTTAGAGTCCACCACACATTCAGTTACTCAGCTTTCGGGCAAAACGCTGTAGAGGCCGTATGGAGATATGGCAGGGTCCGATCAGATACGTGCGGTATTGCACGGATCAGGATCAGACGGTTTGTACTAGAGGCCGTATAGATATATGGCAGGGTTCGATCAGATACGTGCGGTATTGCACGGATCAGGATCGGACGGATATTACTAGCCGGCTTTGGTTTAAGCCGGATCCTAGTATAGTACAGTGTAGATTTTGTCTCTTTGCATTTGTATCCGGACGGAATGCAGATGCGGGTGTGTATGCACAGTATCGGGGTTTTCCTGTAATTTATTACGCGACCAGTTTTCTGGAGTTGCCAGTTTGCATTCCGTTCCGGCCGGTTTTCCTTTGCTATTTCCCGGCCGGACTTTTCCGATGGAAGGGGTTATTTGCAATTGTGCAAATAACATTTTGTGGAGGGTTTATTTGTGAGATGAGAGATTATGATGGCATCTTTTCTTTTCCACCATCACTTGCATTAATTGTGATTTGAATGGGTATGGGTTGATTAAGGTGTAAGCATGGTTGATGTTTTGGTTGTGGTCACCCTCCACCTTTTACTACCATCACCTCCCTCTTGGATTATGTTATCACTCCACCACCATTTCCCACTAGTTTTGGGCCGGCCACAATTTTGAGGGAGTGAGAGAGAGAGTTTCATTTTGTGAGCTTGTGGCATTTTATCTTCATCTCAATTTCCTTGCATGAAAAATGAAAGCACCATTTTTCTTAACCTCATTCCTCCATCAAAGCAACATAACCCCAAAGAGACAAAGCACTACACTTCCTACAGCACATCTTGGGCATGTCGACTTGCCAGCTTCATGCCCGAGTTGCCTCGGTATAGAGGCGGGAGCCCGTAAAAGAAACAGGCGATGTGGTGCCCTTCCGGCAAGGAGGCGACGACCGGAGTTTCCGCGAGAGATCGGGACGACGACGAGAAGACCGGAGGACTCGGATCACTCGGTATATCTCTAACCCGTCTTGTTGTTAGCTAGATCTAGTTTA
The DNA here is from genome assembly GCA_030015575.1 of Agapanthus africanus. Classification (NCBI taxonomy): domain Eukaryota; kingdom Viridiplantae; phylum Streptophyta; class Magnoliopsida; order Asparagales; family Amaryllidaceae; genus Agapanthus; species Agapanthus africanus. The sequence goes on from CM057343.1 coordinate 267,006,366, forward strand.
ATGGCCCGATCCAGGGTTTAGTGCGCGGTGGTGCCGGTTTGCTAAGTTCGTAAAATTAAAGTTTTTCACCGTTTCCGCATTTGGCCGTCGGATTGACGACCGGGGCGCCGCCGTGCACTTACAGTACTATCTCCTAAACCAAGGAGTACTCGCAATTTGAGAGAAGGTAAAAGGAAAAAACAACTGAATAGTCCTATTCGTTTTCTCCAGAACCTGAAACCATCCTCGAATTAATTCCTTCGAGTTTGTATATAACCATACGATGGTTTTGTCCAATGGAAGTGGACGTTCGTAGTAATACGGGGTGTCCTGGAGAAAAGGGTAAAAGTAGGAGTGGCAAAGAGGTTTGCAACTCTGACAATCCAAAAGCCAGTGTTTAAGAAGGTTCGGTCAACTTGGTCACTGAGTCATAGTCTAGGGTCGGGTCAATGGTCGCTGCCAAAGAGAGAGAGAAAAGAAACACTCAGCGTGCACTCTAACCTAGATCAGAATGGTTATCACTTTATCTAATCTGGAAACCTCCCACTGTAACGTCAAATTCTTCCCCAAACCTGAAAGAAGAATTAGCCGGGATCACCCGAGGAGAAAACCAACTCATCAGTGGGAATCGGGATCCAACTATCATCGCATGATAATGTGACGGAATCCGCTCACGTTATCATACTCCAGAAGGTATGCGCATATCTGGCAAGTTTCAGTTCCTTTAGAAACTCCCGATGTGGATTTTTGCCCCATGCTCTTATGACCTTGACGAAGGCCAACATATCATAAGTCACATGTCAAGTTCTACCCGTCATTATCCAGGTTAATTTGAACCCACCCGTACATACCCTTGACGAAGGCCAAAATAGTAGTACGACTGTCCCAAACCAACGCATCTATCTATGCTGCAGAAAAGTAACAAATAGCTACCATACACTATGCCTTGACGAGGCCAACATACATAGCATGAATACTAAGTGCTACCGTTCTGAAATGACGGAGGGCTACGAATGGTTTCTGGCGAAAACCTTTAACGTAATGAACTTGATATCGTTGAAGGAACTGATAGCTTTATAAAAATATAGTAACGAAAACCTTTGCTAAAGAGATCACTCCGGGTGAAGGGATCTCGGCTCTTTCCCCGTAGGATGGGGTGCAGGATATTCCAACTGAATACCACGATGCAAAGCAAAAGTAATCGGCTATAGCGAAGTTATTGCCCTGACGCAAACTTTTGTCCAAGGGGTCACTCCCGATGAAGGGATCTCGGCTCTTGCCTCGTCGACTGAGGAGCAGGACATTCCAACCGAATACCACTGTGCAAAACAAAAGTGAACGCCCTTGCAATAACAGCTTTTTGAAAAATGTTCCAACAATATCAGAATAGGTTTGTTTATCTTGCATTGATCCGAATCAACGCAGTCCCATCAATTGATCACACCAATAAAGAATGAAAACAATGACGTACGTATATGCCATCCGCATTCGCCATTGGGTCCCGTCATCACCCGTTAGGTTAGCTAACTAACGATAGAGCGGGGACTGGACTAGCGCGGATGCAAAACATATACAATATCTACTAGTATATATATATCAATATATAATTTTCGCTCAAGGTGTGATAAAATGCAACATCACAGAAATGTACAGCATCACAGAACAATACAGATATCTGGGATCCCCGAGTTTCATAGAGCCGCTACTGAAACCCGACGTTCCCCTGGTCGTGTGGATAGCCTGTGCAATGAAAACCTAGACCCCTACGGGCGCGGCAAGTTACCCGTCAAAACCTGAAGCGAGGCAGCCCCCTTCAGCAACGTGAATGGACCACCCAGCACTTCACAGAATCCGGTAACTTGGGCACCCCTCCTGGGTCAATCCTATACCCCCTACGAGTGCGGCGAATAGCCCGCCAATTCTAGAGTAAAGCCCCCTCCGTCTCAATGCCATGAGATGCGGGCTCGTTGCCCTCTAGAACCCGGCTATCCGTGCACCCCTCCGCGGGGCAATCCTAGTACAGAAAGTAAAATATACATACAACAGGTACATCGACCTCGACCCGGTCGAGCCCCAAAAGAATAATACAAACAGGCAGTGACGGCAGTCCACATGTCGGACGCTCGCCCCGCAATATCAAATGTACATATAAAACAAAACTGTACTAATATTGCAACCAGGCTATCCCCCACGACCAATCCGCAACATCACAGCACAATACAGAACATCAACGTGAATGTCACGTTCGCAAATCCGTCTAAAAGGGCTATAGCAGATAGACTGGATTTACCGATCGAATGACATTCACGGTCGCAGATATAATGTAAATACTGTGAACTAATGTGTTTAAAATATCCGATCGAACAAATTTATCAAAGTGGGCCCCAAGCACTACTGTAGCTCTCACAGAAAATCTGGGCCCAAAAAGAATATCCCAAAACCCATAATTCCATGTCAGAATCCCACTGGAAAAAAATGGTGAAAAGATGCTATATTCCTGCGGCGGAACCGTGGCCAAAGTGGGGTTATGGCCGCGGTTCCGCGGCTATATTGAGGGATTAGGTCACCAAATTTTTACAGTGTTCTTAGAATTCTGTGCACATGTTTCTGAAACAACATGAAAAATTTTTAGAGCTAAAAAAATTTCGACAGAAACCAGATGCAAGGAAAAATACGGTTTTTGTGGTTTTATTGTTCGATCGAGTTCTAAACACGTTAGAGCAAGCTAGGCTAAGTAAATGGCGTGGCTCTGATACCAATGTAAGTCTGCGGCGGTGCCCCGGCCGTCGATCCGACGCTGGAATGCGGAAACGAAAAAATTTGCAAACTAGTAAACCGGCACCACCGCGCACTTTGAACCCGGATCGGGCCATTAACCTAGCTACTAGCAACCTAAAAGATGGGTAGAGAAGTATACCAAGCGATCCGTGTCCTTCGGTCTTCGTCTCCACTCCGATCTCCCGCGGAATCTCCGTCCGTCACGTCTTCGTCGGAAAGGGCACCACGTAGCCGGGTTCGTTTACGGGCTCCCACCTCTGGACCGAGGCAACTCGGGCACGAAGTTGGCTAGCCGACGCGTCCAAGGAATGCTGTAGGCAAGTGTAGAAACCAAGTCTCTTTCGGGGTTTTGTTGCATTTTGATGGAGAAGAGAATGGAATGAACTTTCAAATGGAGCTAGAATTTTGTAGCAAGAAAAAAAGATGAACAAATTTTTCTCACATGAAAATGAACACTTTTTTTCTCCACTCACAAGATGTGGCCAGCCCCTTTTTCAATGGTGGTGGAAAAAGAATCTCACACCAAGAGAAGAAAAAGGAATGAATGTAAGAAGAAAATGGTCACACCAATTTCAAGTCAAAAAACCTTTCACACACCATCACATAAATGCAATGAAATAGACTAGAAAAGGATCTCATGATGAAATAACAATCATGAAGCCACAAATATACAAGAAAACCCTCCACAATAAGTTATTTGCACTCTGCAAATAACCCCCTCCATCAGAAAGTCCGACCGCGAAAGAACAAAGGAAAACCGGCTGGAACGGAATGCAAACTGGCAACTTCAGAAAACTGATCCCATAATAAATTACAGGAAAACCCCACTACTGTATATACATGCCCGCATTTGTATTCGCACTGAACACAAATGCAAAGAGACAAAACTACACTGTCTAATACTAGGATCCGGCTTAAACCAAAGCCGGCTAGTAAAAACCGTCCAATCACAATCCGTGCAATACCGCACGTATCTGATCGAACCCTGCCATATCTCCATACGGCATCTACAGCGTTTCGCCCGAAACCTGAGTAACTGAGTGTGTGGTGGACTCTAAAGACTCGTCAATACTATGGCTGTGGATTTAACCTCTAGCACGTCAGAGGTATTAGCCATACGTGACGGGCTACCAGCTATTGACCAAAAGGTACGTCGATGAGCGAACTCATCCTGACACCCTACTGAGCCTGTCAGTGACAATATCCGTACAGTCCGATCCGTTCGTCTATGAGCATCGCATGGAGGGCCTAGGGGGTTGGTAAAAGTCAGACCCCCAATAGCGGTACAAGTCGTGTCGGAGTGTAGCCCAGTACACCCTGAGATACTACTGGAATACCTACCAGCAAATCTCCTGCCTTGGCCAAGGACTTTTAATGTACTGGCTTTCCTAGACACAGCGCGACCTCACCCCCAATACCGGGAGAGACGAACCCCTGCAGATCCGCTCACTGCCTCCATGTGGCTCGGGACTGTACCCAACTAAAACCTGTTTGCACGTCTCCTTTGAGCGTGGTAGGGTAGTAATCTAAGTACAGTGGGAACTCACACGAGACAAATGACGATCTCAGGTCGATGAACTAACCTGTACACATGCCACCAGGGAACTGCTATCTGACGTCAGGTATAATACCAATTAGCAGGTTCCCGGCGAGTCCTGTCCGGTGTACTCATAACCCAATGAGCACCTGTATACATCTTAGGTGAACCAACTGACACCAGTGTCTTGTGAGACCGGCCACCGCCCCTCGTCGGGGTCTCGACTGTATACACTAGTCTACTCTGGAGAATCGATGCCCTGTCTCGAAACTCCCACGACTAGGGACCTTTTAAGGATGTGCTTATAGACTCCAGCTCTCACGTATATGATCGCCCTCATACTGCTGGTAGTCAAGCAAGAATCCTAGGGGCTCTATCAACGTGTAATAGCGACTCGTAAGGTCACCTAAAGCAGTACACGATGATAAAGATAAACCAGATAGCATACTATTATCTCGAGTAAGACTGTCCTACCGGCATAGGTCCTTCTCAATCATTGCAATTACGTGCCTGTGATCCAATAATTGACTCTGAGGGCACTATATCCAACAGAAAATGTTCAAAACATTATCCAACAATACAAAATTATATCCTTCTTTACTAAATAAAAAGACTTATATGATGTTGTATATCAGGTTCGGTATCTAATAATATTCGTTCAGAATCAATATATTTGGTAATACAGGGTGATAACTGCCAACATCTTGGCTGCAACACTTGCACCTTTTCCAACTCTTGAAACTTATCACCCATTCTCAGTTCACTACCTCTTTGTAGCCCATGTAACATTTTACTTATGTGGGATCCTGATCCGGTATCACATAGCCAGGAAGTAGAGGATACTGAAAAATAGTTCTCGTTAATGAACACACCCGAAGAATATGCATCATCATGCACTTTCTTCTTTTGGGCGGCACGTGAATCCTGGTAATCCCCTATTTCCTACTCGGTCTTATAACTGTTATAAGTTGGAGCGGGACCAACGTTCCTCAGCGCAGTATAACAAGCGGATTCGGTCAATACATCCATATTATTATCTTGATTAAGGTGTGACATGGTCGCTACCTGGAGAGAGAGAGAAGAAAACACTCTGCGTGCGCTCTTGCAAGATCAGATTGGTTATTATTTTATTTAATCAGGATGGCTCCCACTGTTTTTGTCAAATCTTCCTTCAAACCCTAAAAGGAAAGACTAGCCGAGATTAATTACAACCTACAATTTCGCCAATCTTTCAGCCAGGCCAGTGTCGGTACTTTAAGGGAGGTTCCTCGTGCTTTCGCACGGACCTAATTAAAATAAACCTCGTTTTCCCAGAGGCGTAATCCCGTTGACACATTTCTAGACACCTACTTGATCGGCTAATTGTCCTGTGTAAAACTCTCCCAGGAGTAACAATTACTCGCAGTGGGTATCGGGATCTAACTATCTCATAGAAGGTATGCAATCTCATTGCAAATTTCAACACTTGAAATTCCCAATAATTTTTCCCCTAATCTCCTATGATCTTGACAAAGGCCAACAAACCATAGGATGCTAGTCAAGTTCAACCCGTCATTTTTTGATTGAATTAAACCCACCCGCACGACCCTTGACAAAGGCCAACAAGGTCGCACGACTACCCTAACCCAATCTGCATCATATGCATAAGCAGATAAGCACTAGTCAGCTACCACACACTATGCCTTGACAAAGGCCAAAAATGCAGCACGAATACTAACTACTACTTATCTGAAATGACGGAGGGCTATGACAGGTTTTTCTGAAAACCTATTGCGTAATGAACTTGATATCGTTGTAGAATCAAATGATTTTAAAATGGAGTGTTTTTGAGGCTTTTGCTAGTTTAGCTAAATAGGTCACCCCGGTGAAGGGATCTCGGCTCTTTCCTCGTCGAATAAGGTGCAGGATATATCACATATATCACTATGCAAAGCAAGAACTAGAAAAGCAATCAAAAGACAAAACCGAGGGTTGTATCTGCCAGTTATTGCTAAAGGGGTCACTCCCGGTGAAGGGATCTCGGCCCTTTCCTTATCGAATAAGGTGCAGGATGTTCTACAAGGAACACCGCTATGCAAAGAAAGAACTATAGCTACCTGTTTTTGAAAATTCGATTCCACAACATATTTTAGGTTTCTTTTCTTTCATTAATCACATTAATGAAGTCCCATGATATAAGTCACCTAAACATCACAGATAAATACGACGTACACTTATGCCATCCGCATTCGCCTCGATGTCCCCTCGTGCACCGTTAGGTTAGGTAACTAACGGCAGAGCGGGGCAGGGCTAGCGCGGGTGTAAAACATAAGTAACGTCTATATAATATATCATATATACTATATACAGTATTTCTTTCATATATCGAATGATCACATCACAGATATCGCAGCAGAATAAACATATGAAACATTGGATATACTAGGACGTCCGTGTTTTATTTTGAGCCACTATAAAACACGGATTCCACAGTCACGATGAATAGCCAAGCCCACACCCCTAGACCCCTATGAAAGCGGCAAGAAACCCTACCAATTCTAGAGTTAGGAGACCTGGACTCGACTCCTCAAGTTGGTCTCCCACTGGACTCTAGAACCCGGTTACTTGTGCTCTCCTCCTCTGGTCCATCCTAATGCAGAAAAGTAAAAAATATACATCAATGGTGACATCAACCTCAACCTGGAAGTGCCCCAATAAAAGAATATTACATACAATTAAATTTTACATGAATGAAAATGAAAATGAAAAACTCTCATCTCACATAAAACCCCCGGCTATTCAAAATGCGACGATCCAATATAACATATCCAGCAACACATAACATCACATGTCATCAACGTAAATAATTATGAGTATCCCAATTGTCATTGACATATAGCAACGAAACCGGAGATATCATATATTACACTCACGGTCGCAGAAAAGAAACTATAAAACTACAACTTTTGGAATCCACAAACACCTTAGACATCATAAATCCGAAATATCACATACTTCGCATTTCATGCCTGACAGTATGAATTCCACATATTGTATCACATTACAGAAAAAGCTAGATGATGTTAAACATTCCAATCGAATCATTAAACACCCAAAATTACCCGAAAAGCTCAACACTTGAGTGTAGTTTTAAAGTTATTCAGTACATGCCACAGTATCAATGAACCAGCCATAGAAGGGCCAAACCAACGCCTCACATGTGGCACCGCTGAACCACCACAAACCCGAGGGTTCAGTGGCGGTTCTGACGGTCACATAATCAAGTTAAGGTTTTGTTCTTCTAGAGGGTCCATCACATAACTTGCATGATCGTTGAAAGCTTTTTAACTACGGGAAAAATCCAACACTTGGAAAATTTTCCGGTAAAGGAAAAAGTGGGTATTTGACATCCGATTGAACTTTTTAATATCGTCTAAAGTAACCCGAAAACTGTTAAAATACGACTACAAAACACTCCGATTTTTTATTATAGTAAATTAACATAACATGACAATTTAGCAAAAATAAACAACACCTGAAGCATCAAAACCCATGCAATAGAACACTGGAAAAATTTGGAGGGGGGTGCTCGGAATTGGCCGGTATGGGGGGGTCTCGCCGGCCCAAAAGTGCCCAAATGCCTCCAAATTTCATCAATGTTCATGTTATCACATATATATGACTCTGTACATGTTTAAAAAAATTTTAGGGCTCGTTTTAAAATCGACAGAAACATGGATTTTAGGGTTTCAAGTTCGGAGTTTGTTTCGTGTTCGTAATCTAACATTATCCGTATAATTTCCTAGCTAGGCTCTGATACCACTGTAGGGATCCCATCGACGACAGCAAGGTTTTGGGAGGCATCTTCCATGCCATTTTTAAAAAATTGCCGTTAAAAGGGAACTCTAAACAAGAATCGTTAGCTAGAAATATAATACGGAAACATATGTAAACCATTTTACATCTAAGTGAAAATGAAATACAACCTTTGTAGATCGTTCCTTCACTTCATAAGCTCCTTGTGGTAGTCTCTTCGCTGCGATCATCAAACCCCCGGGCTCTTAGACGGCTCCATGAGAAGAGGGCAACGGTTTTGCTTGAAGTCTTCGAGGCCGAAGATGATCTACGTCGAAGGAATACGAACTCAAGCTACCACTTCACCAAAGTGAAGCAAACACCCTATACTAAAGTGATAATCTAGTAGAGGATGGTGAAATAGGAAGTGGGCTCTCTTTAGTTTTATTTTTCTCATAATATCTCTCTCTCTTTATCAAACCCTAGCAAGCTTTTTGAAGGAGGGAGAAGATGAGCTCAAGAAAAATGAGAATGAAAACTAATCAAGAGAGAGAGAGAACCATGGGTGAGTTTGTATCATATACTAACTCATGTAGAGACATAACCATGGCTACATTATAATAGTTAGGTTAATTAATATCTTAAGTAAAACAAAACTAGTGGACTAAGTCAATGCAACCATAAGCTTCATGAAGCTTCATGCATATGAGCTCATCATCCACTAATTTTAGAATTACTTTAAATATAAAAACCTAACACTATAATTAGTATGGTATAAGTCTTATACACCCATGTAAGTTGTATGATACAAAAAGAGAACACAATTTAATATATATCACATATATATTAAGTTGTGCACATGTGAGAAAAACTAATGCTTAAGTGAACCAATGTTAGTTAATGTAAATTAGTATATCAAATACACAATTATACACTAAATTATCAAATCAACTCTTGATTTAATAATCCGGCTATATCTCGTATAACCGACTAACATTAAATGTACCAACTTATCGAATCAACACTTGATTCGATAACCCGGCTATATCACATATAATCGACCGATACAAAAGTCGCGAGAATAGAATACGGTATCACATACACGCATTATTCTCGGTCCCGCACATATCACATATGCTCTCCTATTTCGTTTTTCCTGAGCCAGTAAAACCTCTATGTAGGACTCTAAAGACTCGTCAATATGCCGGCAGTAGGTGATGATCACATCAAGCACCCACAAGCCGTCAGCGGTACTAGCTGGACGTAACGGCTACCCGGGTATTGAGCGATCAGAAGATCAGCAAGCAAGCCCGCTCCAACTCCTGCAAAAGCCTGACAGTGACACTACCGTACAGTCCGGTCTCCTCGTCATACCCCAATAACCGATAAGTCATGCCGATATGAGGCTCATAACGGGTCGAGAAACAACCGGTAACTCTTACCAGTAAATCTCTAAACCAGCCCTGGCCAGGGACTTCCTTGTTATGGCCAATCGAGCACAGCGCAACATCAACCCCCAATACCGGGAGAGACGAAACCCCTCCTATCGCTCATTGCCTCCATGTGACTCGGGACTGTAACCAAAACCCACCGTTTTGCACGCCCTCTTGGACGTGGTAAGGTGGAAATCAAAGCACAATGGGAATCACACAAGACTCTATGACGATCTCGGGTCTACAGACTAACATGTACCAGTGTCACCAGAGAACTGCCATCTGACGTGAGGTACAATACCATCTGGGAGTACTCGGCGAGTCCGTCTAGTGTACCCAGTCTCTACTGAGCACCCGTATATCATCTCTGATGTCAAACACCAATGGATATGGGATCATCCATCACCCATCTATATAGGTCGAGAAGCTATACGCTAGTCTACTCTGGTATATCGATGCCTCGTCTCGATACACCCACGACTGGGGACCTTAAAGGATGTACTTTTGGACTACCATGGCCCCACTAGTATGATCTACATCATAGTCCTGGTAGTCAAGTACACATCCTAAGGGCTTTACCAACATGTAACAGAGAGACAATCAGTGTACACGTTAAGGTAAAGAGTAACCAGATAGCATACTATTATGTCGAACAAGAAAGTCCTCCCTATATATGTCCAAGCATCCACTACAATATACATCTCATGTATAGTAATGGCCTCTAGGGCATACATATAACTAACAATCAATATCAAGCGCAATAGATATGCACAAATCATAAACCAACACAACTGTGTATAAAAACATATATCAAGTGCACTAACTATGCATGAAAATGTAAATACCCAGAAGGTGCAGTCATGGTGCACGAAAACAATACTATAAAGCCCAATCATCAAAACTCAAATCCAAGCGATATAAAATTGATACTCAGATCAAAAACGCAAATCGCAACAAAATATATTAAGGTACGCCTCCTACAATGTCGAAGGGTGTCGGTACGCCCAAAACTGGCAGAGCAAGAACATCCGCTGCCTCTTGCTCACGGTCTGGCGTCATCTGTCTCTGGTTCTTCATTTCTCTGTGGATTACCAATCTTGCAATCCATTGGCTCGTTGGCCCGGTTTGGTGTACTAACGGAAACGATCCGCTCTAGCATACCCTCTAAAGATCTCTGGCCAACTATCATGGTCACTCATAACAAGTTTCGTCAATGATGCCGAACTCTGGCCTCCTGGGTGTGCGTAATACAACTGATCCTGGGTCCAGGTCTTCTAGTTTAGTATTTCCAGAAAGATCTTGTTGGGGTTCCTCCCAATCTCTTTTCTGCCGAACGGCCTGGAAGTTATCATCTCTTACTAAATCTGTATCTGGTTCCGGAATGGCTGCATACTCATCACGACTCTTTCTGGAAGATATATCCATGTACAACGTCTCTGCATGCATATCACATCTCTGATGTCAGCGGAGTGGAACGACATCTCGTCATGATCTCGTACGAACCTCTTACTCCACTTTTCTCTAATGTCGATAGATTCAGACTCGTCTCCTCGTGGCTGCTTGGACTGCGCTCCAACGGCTATACTCGTATCTGGAGTCTCCCAAGCAATGCATCCCATCATATGATATCCAAATGATGTCGAACTTTTCGATCGATTCGTCAAGGTTCCATAATCCCCCAAGAGCTCAACATCTTGGGTACAGTTTAATAGTATCGAATATATGCTACAGCACCTATGGACCAACCGTAGAAGGGCAAACCCAAGCCTCATTAATGGTACCGCTGAACTGCTGTAAACCCTAAGGTTTCGAAGCGTTCTCATGGTCATTATATCGAGTTAGGGTTTCATTCTTCCAGAGGGTCTGTAGAATTACTTGCATTGTTTTCCGAATACTTTATACTTGAAAAATAGGTTCCTGACATCCGATCGTCTATATCGACTCTCAACGTATCAGCGTGAAGTCGTCTCTCGCTGGAATCAATCAACCTGATGACCTCGCATCGGGGTAGGCAATGAATCACCTGTCCCAGTCTTTCATCTTTGGTGACTAGTGATCTTCTATCATATCTCGAAGTATAACTCGTGCGGCATTAGCTTCAAATATCTGGGGCAATATCTTTTCATTTGCCGAAATCACTGGCTCATTCGTCCGCACGCTAAACAGTGCCTCAATCATCAAAATAATCTGTGCTTTGACGGTCATCACAATCTGGCCGGCCTCTAGCAGCGGCCCAATCCTCTGGTGCTGCTCTGCATGTCCGAGAAATCTCGTAAAAGTGATCCATCAAATGCACATGGCGCGAAAATACAATAAAATGACGCCTATATCCAATCGTATCTCCCTAGAATCACGCCCTGGTCAGTCCTCGTCCGTAATGAGCTCGTGCAGACCGCAACTCTAGCCGCAGCTCTCTCTGCCCGTACAATCGTAGTAATAAAACAATAACTGGTACTGATGAGGATAGATCATAAGAATGAATATAATACTGTGCAAAGAATTGTACATCCTAAGGCTTCTTAAGCGGAGTATCGTATCGTAAGTGTTAGTTGTATGTATGCCCTAGAGGCTATTACTATACATAGGATGTATATTGTAGTGGATGCTTGGACATATATAGGGAGGACTTTCTTGCTCGACATGATAGTATGCTATCTGGTTGCTCTTTACCTTAACGTGTACACTGATTGTCTCTCTGTTACATGTTGGTAAAGCCCTTAGGATGTGTACTAGACTACCTGGACTATGATGCGGATCATACTAGTGGGGACATGGTAGTCTATAAGTACATCCTTCAAGGTCCCTAGTCGTGGGTGTATCGAGACGGGGCATCGATATACCAGAGTAGACTAGCGTATACCTTCTCGACCCATACAGATGGGCGATGGATGATCCCATATCCATTGGTGTTTGACATCAGAGATGATATACGGGTGCTCAGTGGAGACTGGGTACACTGGACGGACTCGTCGAGAACTCCCAGATGGTATTATACCTTACGTCAGATGGCAGTTCTCTGATGACACCGGTACAGGTTAGTCTGTAGACTCGAGATCGTCATAGAGTCTTGTGTGATTCCCACTGTGCTTTGATTTCCACCTTACCACGTCCAAGAGGGCGTGAAAAACGGTGGTTTTTGGGTACAGTCCCGAATCACATGGAGGCAATGAGCGATAGGAGGGGATTCGTCTCTCCCGGTATAGGGAGTTGATGTTGCACTGTGTTTGATTGGCTATAACCGGAAATCCCTGGCCATGGTTGCTGAGATTTACTGGTAAGTGTTACCAGTAGTTTCTCGAACTGTTATAGACCTCATATCGACACGACTTATCGAGCTACCGGGGTCTGACATTTACCACCCCAGGCGAGATATGCGACATATCAGACGATCAGACCGGACTGTACGGTAAGTGTTACTGGTTGGATTCACAGGAGTATGAGCGGGCTTGCTCGTCGATCTTCTGATCGTTCAATACCCGGGTGGCCGTTACGTTTAGCAGACCGCTTGCAGCTTGTGGGTGTTTGATATGATCATCACCTGCTGCCGGCTTATTGACGAGTCTTTAGAGTCCTACACAGAGGTTTCCTGGCTCAAGCGAAACGAAATAGGAGCGTATATGAGATATGTGCGGGACTGAGAATAATGCATGTATGTGATACCGTATTCTATTCTCGCGATGAATGTATCGAATGGTTGTATGCGATATAACCTAGTTATCGAATCGAGGATTGATTCGATAAGTCGATACATTGGATATTAGTTGGTCATATACGATATGACCGGATCGTTAAATCAAGTGTTGATTTAATGATTTAATGTATAATTATATATTTGATATATTACTTTACATTAACTAGTATTGGTTCACTTAAAATAGATTTTCTCACTTGATGTGCACATTGTATATATATGATATAGTTTTGTGCACTAGTTTGTATCATGTTTGATGATACATGTAAACTTGGGTGTGTATGATTAAACCACGGTTATGTTAATGGTTAGGGTTTTGATTTACTTATTTATTTATTCTCTTTATTCATTTTGGCAAAGGAAAATGAAATGGTGGCTTGCTTTGTCTTTTGTTGAAGCTTCATGAAGCTTTGAAGAAGTAACCATTTTGGTTCTTTCCTTTAACCTAACCATTCAACTTAACCCTAGTTTATTCTCTACACTCACCCATGGTTACAAAATGATAACCATCACTTGATTTTGTTTTAATTGATAATTCTTTTTCATTCTTTTTCTTCTTCTTCTTCAAGAGAAAAAGAAAAGCTTTGCTTGAAAAATATCAAGTGTTGAAATCAAGTGAGAAATCCAAAACCAAAGTGAACCCACTTCCAATTTCTTCATCCTCTACCACTTGCCTTGTAGTATAGGGTGTTTTCTTCACAAGTTTCATGACTTGGTGAAGGTGGAGCTTGATCTTGAGTTGCCTCGACGTAGATCATCTTCAGTATCGAAGTCGACGACCTAGCCCGATCATTTCTTCGACGAAACCATCGCTAGAGTCCGGGATCCGATGATCGTAGCGGAGGGACATCATCATGGAGCTAAGGAAGTGGAGGACCGGATCTACAAAGGTTGTAGCCCCTTTCACTTTGCAGTTAAGTTGTTAACTTATATCGGTTTCGCCTTTTCTCAAGTCACGATCTTGCTTAGGGTTACTTGGCACATAGGAAAATTTTGAATTGGCCATGTTTGATGCCTTGTGAGACCTCATGGGTGTGCCTAGGAACCCTACAGTGGTATCATAGCCTAGCTAGAGCCTTAGGCGATGCGTAGACGGAGTTAGAAACCCGATCGAACCCGAAACCCTAATCCGAGACCACTCACTGTACATTTTCTGAAAATGTGGATTTTTCCAAATTAAAAATAGCCAAAAAATTCAGCAGGGTTTTGTAGGAATTACTGTGAAATTCGTAAGCCCAATTCGATTAAACCGCCGCGTAACCGCGAACGTACCCTACCTTGGGCGGCGGTTCTGCGGCAATATAGTGGCTTTTTCCCACTTTATTTGCACAGTAATCTCTATTTATAGTTGCTGTATTTTATAGGAATTTTTAATCTATACTCAACAGTTGAGTTTTCTGGGATGTATTGGGGACTCGATGTTTCGATCGGATCATTTAACTTTGTCTATGTGTTTTTCCGGATAATTTTTGAATATGTTAAAAAGTTTGACCGGATATAAATACCCAATTTTTCCCCTGCCGGAAAATTTCCAAGTGTTGGATCTTTCCGTAGTTTAAAGATGTTCCAAGTAGTGCAAGTAACGCGATAGTCTCTCTAGAAGACAACAAACCTTAACTCGATTATGTGACCGTCTTGAACTGCCCTTTGAACCTTAGGGTTTGGGGCAGTACGACGTGCCACATGTGAGGCATTGGCCTGACCCTTCTACGGCTGGACCGTTGGTACTGTGGCACGAAGTGAATGCTCTTAAACTTATTTCATGTGTTGAGCTATTTCGGGAAAACTTGGGTGTTTGACTGTTCGATCGGAAAGTTTAACATTTTCTGTTTATCTGGAATGTGATACAATATTTGGAATCCACATGTAGTTATGAGATAACTGAATGAATGTTATAAACATAGCAGTTTAGTCTCACTTGATCGGTTGCCACGGAATTTTGATGTGATCAAAAGTCCGTCGCAATCGCGTAGCGTACGCGGATACTCGCCGGGTAAACTAAATAGACAGCCATGCCCTATAGCCCCAATCAAGTGACTGTAGGAGAACCCCGTCGCCGAAAGCATCCGTTCGGGTGCTCACAGCAGCGGTGTTCCGCCTTGGTGCACTTCGTCGACGGCATCGGGGGTGCGGCCGCCTACTAAAGTTTGCGACGAGCATTCGATCAAAATGGCGGGAATCTTGTTGAATTGCCCGACTTGATATTGAAAAGAGTTTTCCATAATGAGACTAAAATGCGGGGTTTATAATCGTTAGGCATGCGATGTCTAAGGAAATCATTTGATTAGGCATGCGATGTCTAAAGAAATTGCGGATTCCAACTGTTGTAGTTTTACACTTTCTTTTCTGCGACCGTAAGTGTAATATGTGATATCGCCGGTTTCGTTGCTATATGTCAATGACAATTGGGATACGCATGTTTACTTACGTTGATGACATGTGATGTTATGTGTTGCTGGATATGTTATATTGGATCGTCGCGTTTGAATAGCCGGGGGTTTTTATGTGAGATGAGTGTTTTTCTTTTTCATTCATGTAAAAACTTGTATGTAATATTCTTTTATTGGGGCACTTCCAGGTTGCGGAAGATGTCACCCTTTGTATATTATTTACTTTTCCGCACTAGGATAGACCCAAGGAGGAGAGCACAAGTAACCGGGTTCTGGAGTCCAGTGGGAGACCAACTTGAGGAGTCGAGTCCGGGTCTCCTAACTCTAGAATTGGTAGGGTTGCTTGCCGCTCTCGTAGGGGTCTAGGGGTGTGGGTTTGGCTATTCATCGCGATCGTGGAATCCGTGTTTTATACTGGCTCGTATTGAAAACACGGACTTTCTAGTATATCCAATGTTTCATATGATTCTTCTGCTGCGATATCTGTGATGTGATCATGTGATATGTTTTGTGATTGATACTGTATATAATATATATGATATATTATATAGATGTTACTTATGTTTTACACCCTCGTTAGCCCTGCCCCGCTCTGCCGTTAGTTACCTAACCTAACGGTGCACGAGGGGAAATCGAGGAGAATACGGATGGCATAAGTGTACGTCGTATTTATCTGTGATGTTTAGGTACTTAAATGATGGGACTTCATTAATATGATTAATGAAAGAAAAAGAAACCTAAGATGTTGTGGAATCGAATTTCAAAATTAAAATAGGTAGCTACAGTTCTTGCTTTGCACAGCGGTATATATGATATATCCTGCACCTTATTCGATGAGGAAAGGGCCGACGATCCCTTCACCGGGAGTGACCCTTTTAGCAATAACTGGCAGATGCTACAACCCTCTGTTTGTCTTTTGATTGCTTTTAAGAGTCTTTGCTTTGCACAGTGATATATATGATATATCCCGCACCTCATTCGACGAGGAAAGGGCCGACGATCCCTTCACCGGGAGTGACCCCTTTAGCAAAACTAGAAATGCCTAAAAAACACTCCCTTTCAAAATTCATTCGATCCTACAATGATATCAAGTTCATTACGCAATAGGTTTTCAGAAAAACCTGTCGTAGCCCTCCGCCATTTCAGATAAGTCCTGCTTTGTATTCGTGCTGCGTTTGTTGACCTTGTCAAGGCGCAGTGTGCGGTAGCTAACCAGTATTTATCTGCTTATGCATATGATGCAGATTGGGTTAGGGTAGTCGTACGGACTTGTTAACCTTGTCAAGGGTCGTGCGGTGGGTTTGATTCAATCAAGAAATGACGGGTTGAACTTGACTTACGGTCTATGGTTTTTTGACCTTGTCAAGGTCATAGATTATTTGGGGAAAAATATTATCGGGAATTTCAAGTGTTGAAATTTGCAATGAGATTGCATACCTTCTATGAGATAGTTGGATCCCGATACCCGCTGCGAGTAAGAGTTACTCCTGGGAGAGTTTTACACATTACAATTAGCCAATCAAGTAGGTGTCTAGAAAGGTGTTAACGAGGTTACGTCTCTGGGAAAACGAGGTTTACATTAATTAGGTTCGTGCGAAAGCACGGGGGA
Source organism: Agapanthus africanus (assembly GCA_030015575.1). NCBI lineage: Eukaryota > Viridiplantae > Streptophyta > Magnoliopsida > Asparagales > Amaryllidaceae > Agapanthus > Agapanthus africanus. Next base: position 267,023,557 of record CM057343.1, read on the forward strand.
CCTCCCTCAAAGTACCGACACTAGCCTGGCTGAAAGATTGGCGAACTTGTAGCGTGTAATTAATCCCGGCTAGTCTTTCCTTTTAGGGTTTGAAGGAAGATTTGATAAAAATAGTGGGAGCCATCCTGATTAGATAAAATAATAACCAATCTATTCTTGCAAGAGCATACGCTGAGTGTTTTCTTCTCTCTCTCTCTCCAGGTAGCGACCATATCACGCCTTAATCAAGATAATAATACGGATGTATTGACCGAACCCACTTGTTATACTGAGCTGGGGAACGTTGGTCCCGCTCCAACTTATAATTGTTATAAGACAGAGCAGGAAATAGGGGATTACCAGAATTCCCGTGCCACCCAAACGAAGAAAGTGCATGTGATGCATCTTCTTCGGGTGTGTTCATTATACAGAACTGTTTCTCAGTAATCTTTACGTCTTGGATATGAGATACCGGATCAGGATCCCACATATGTAATTTGTTACATGGGCTGCAGATAGGTAAAGAACCGAGAACGGGTGATAAGTTTCATGAGAAAGAAAACGGGGCAAGTGTTGCAGCCAAGTCTGTTGGTCACTGTTACCCTGTATTCCAAATACATTGATTCTGAACGAATGTTATTAGATACCGAACCTGATATACAAAATTATATCAGTCTCTTTATTAGTAAAGAAATGATAAAATTTTGTATTGTTGGATAATGTTTTGAACATTTCCTATATCAAAAGTTGATCGGTTCAGGCACGTTATCTAAAAGCATTGATGTTCTAAATCGAACTACAGTTCTTAGTATACGGAACACACACAAGAGGAAGAGTTCAGAAATGAACAAATCCTTCTTGAGGCATTGTAGACTAGGTCATATCAATGCGACCCGACTGGCTGAAGTTACATTTAGATGCATATTTAAATCAGTTTGACTCTACATCTTGTGAAACTTGCCAGTCATGTCACAAAGATAATATGATCATAGCTCTGTTTGCTGGAAGCAGAGAAAGAGTTAGTAAACTCTTGGGATTGATACATGTTGATGTATGTAAAGTCCCCTGTCTACACATGCCAGGACCGGTTCTTTGTACTTCATTACATTCTCTGATAATCTCTCAAGATTCAGACATATGTTCCTGTTGAAACACAAGTTCGAAACTTTTGAGATATTCACAGAATATAAGTTAGAAGTAGAGAACCAAAATACGGGTATAAGTATTATGTCCTTTGATGAGATCAAGGAGGAGAATACTTGTGCATAGAATTCCTGGAGTATTCTAAAGGAGAATGAGATTCTCTCTCAGCATTACTCCTCCATATACACCATAGCACGATGGTATATCGGGGCGGAGCAATTGCACCCTATTCGATATGGTGCGCTCTATGATGAGTACTACTGAGTTACCTGTTTCCTTTTGGGGGTTATGCACTTGAGAAGCTGCATACCTATTGGATAGGGTTCAAATCAAATCAGTTGCTTGCCACATCATATGTGATATGGAAAGGGAAGAGCCCATATCTTAAGTTTGTTAAGATTTGGGGTTGTCCGGCCTATGTCTAAAAGCAAAATCCGGACAAGATCGAGGCAAGGTCTGTTATGTAGAACTGGAAAGGTTCCAGCTATACAAACTACGATAGATGATTTGATAAAACCAAAGGATTCAATAGTTACCAACGAACCTCAGCCTCTCCGCCGATCTAGTAGGGTTCCTCACCCACCTAAGAGATACTTCGGTTTCTCTATGACAGTGGGAGCGAGGATTGTATCATGAGATAATGACCCAACTAGTTTCGAGCTGGCCCAAAGGAGTAGGACTCTCTAAAAATGGCTGGATGCTTAGTGATCTGAGATGGAATCCTTATACACCAACAAAGTATAGACTTTGGTTGCTTTATCTGAAGGGTTAAATCCCCATCAGGAGCAAGTATATCTTGAGAAGATTACTTGGTGTACATGGAAAAGTTGAGACTTTCAAAGCTAGACTTGTTAAAGGTTTGCATCATTGACCAGGTATGGATCATGATGAAACTTTTTCTAATGAGCTATGCTTAAGTCCATCCAGATCCTACTTGCCACGGCTACATACCATGACTACAATATCTGGCGGTTGGGTGTCATGACTGCTTTTCTAAATGATGTTTTAGAAGAGAAAGTCTATAAATACACAGTCAGAAGGCTTCGTAGACAGTGGGAGCAGCGGAAACGTGTGCAAGATGTTTTATGTGATGAAGCAAGCATCGCGGAGTTGGAACATCTGTTTTGATGAGTTAGTCAAACGGTTTGACATCATCAAAATGGTAGATGAACCTTGTATATACAAAAAGGTAGTAGGGAGTATTGTAGTGATCCTCGTAGAGTACGTGGATGACATACTCTTGTTAGGGAAGGAGTTTCCTATGCTACGCTCGATCAATCTCCGCTTATCACAATGATTCTCCACATAGGATCAAAGTGATACCTCCTAAATCCTGGGTTTTGAACCTATAAGATAGATCTAATTGGATGTTAGGATTCTCAATAGTTGTAGTGAGATGGTATCAATCGATCCTGGGGAGAATCACTGGAAAGGTTCCAGGATGATAAGGACGACTGAATGTCAGTCACAGGCATTGTCTTTACCCTCAGTAAAGGGACGGTATGTTGGAAGAGTTCCGAGCTAGATACCGTGGCATACTAGACGATAAAGGCTAGATACATCGCTACTTAAAATGCTACCAAAGTGTAAGTCCACGTTGCGACCCCCGGTTCTTACGGGGAGGCGGAAACGGTATAAAAATCAAATTTTTAGCGCAAGGGGCAACATGGACTAAGCAAAGTCGGGATCTTTAACTAAACTAAAACTAGCATACTTGCTAAAGAGATTTAGCTACTCGGATGAAGATGGTTATACCTAAACTTGAACTCCTTCTTCTTCAAACTTTTGTAGAGGTTGATGGTTCTCTTCTTGTCTCCTTCTTCCGTCGAAGATGGATCCACCTCGAGGGTTCAACCTTTGGGCTCTTTCTCGAACTTGGAGTGAACTAGAATCTCCGGCTTGCTAAAACCTTGATCCTAGAGTGAGTAGAGAGTGTCTAAGGGGTGCTTTTATTTTTAAAGAGAAGGATTCTCAACACATGAGAAGGGTTCTCTTTTGCTAGAGGAAGAAGAAGATGAAGTGAGGAGAGAGAGTTGTTATGATAAAGTGAGCTCTTTTTCTTTTGCAACCATAACATAAAGCAAAAGAATTATCAAATAATAATAATAATGAAAATGAAAAGGTTGATGGAAAGTTTAAGAATGACCATTATCATTTCAAACATTAAATGAATTTGCTAGAATCAAAGAGCATCTTTCTTTTGTAATGATGATGGTCAAAACTTCAACCATGGTCAACAAGTCAACCATGGTCAACAAGTCAACATAAAAACCAACCATGACACAATTTCATTTTATTATATATTATTAATTGATAAAACAAAAATCCATTAGGGTTTGGAAAAAGACAACTGTCAACTGTGCATACGCACCCGTTCCGAAACCCTAATGAAAGTCCTCTTCTTTTTCCTCAAATAACTGTGCATACACACCTGCATCCTTGTTCCGAGGAACATGAATACTGAGAGATAAAAGCAACCCCAAAACATATACCAGCATCTGACTCAAACCAGAGCCAGCCAGTAATATCCGTCCGGACTCCAAAAGTGCACAAGTGCGCGGATGAGAACGAACCCTGTCGCAAAACCATGCGACCTCTACTCTGTTTTGCCCAGAGGCGAATACCCTCTGTGTGGGACTCTAAAGACTCGACACTACGCTGGCAGTGGGTTTAACCACAGACCGCAAGCGGCACTAGCTGTGCGTAACGGTCCCCAGGTAGATGTCGATAAGAAGGCTGACGAGGTGAAACCCCATCTGAACTCCTACTGAGTCTGAATGTGACAGTCTCCGTACAGTCCGGTCTGTTCGTCTAATACATCGCATGTCGGGCCTAAGGGCGGTAAAACGTCAGTCCCCTAATAGCGGTACAAGTCGTGTCGGAGTGAAGCCCAAAACACCCTGAGATAACACTGGAACCTACCAGTATATCTCGCTTGCCCTGGCCAGGGACTACTCGTGTAATGGCTCTCGTAGACACAGCGCGATGTCAACCCCCAATACCGGGAGAGACGAATCATGTCTAACCGTCACTGCCTCCAAGTGCTTCGGGACTGCACCCAACCACCACCTGTTTGCACGACTCCTTTGAGCCGTGGTAGGGTAGTGATCAAAGTGCAGTGGGAACACACTCGAGGCGAAGTGCCAGTGTCAAGTCAGCGGACTAAGCTGTACTCATGTCACCTGGGAACTGATAACTGACGATAGGTATAATACCAACCTGTCAGTTCCCGACGAGTCCTGTCCAGTGTACTCGTAACCCAACGAGCACCCGTATACTATCTCCAGTACGACGTACTGATGGCTGTGGGACAGACCATCTCCCACACTGGGATGAGAAGCGCATACGCTAGTCTACTCCGGAGTATCGATGCCCTGTCTCGATAGTCCTACGACTAGGGACCTGTATAAGGATGTGCTTATAGATTACCCAGCCCCCACTAGTGTGACTGCCATCACAACGCTGGTAATCAAGCAAAGATCCTAAGGGCTCCACTAATGCGTATAAGTGATATACTGAAATAAACACAAGTACTCATTGAAGTAGAAACAAACCAAGTAGCATACTACTATATTGAGCAAGATTGTTTATACAAGGTGAATATCCCAAGCTTCCATCAAGTAATATACAAACTAGTATGATACAGTAATGGCCTCTAGGGCATATACACTAACAATCTCCCACTTGCACTAAGGCCATGAACTGGCGTATCGAAGACCTATCATCTCGATCAGCCGCTCGAACTGAGTCTGGGGTAGGGCCTTGGTGAATGGATCTGCAGTGTTTTCTTCTGAAGCAACCCTCCGAACCTCGATCTCCTTGCGATCCACGATCTCCCTGATCAGGTGATACCGCCTCAAGATGTGCCTGGATCTCTGATGGGACCTGGGTTCCTTCGCTAAAGCTATAGCCCCGTTGTTGTCGCAATACAGAGGTATTGGGTCAACAATGGACGGAACCACCTGAAGTTCTTTCAAGAACTTCCTCATCCAGACAGCTTCTTTTGCGGCATCAGATGCAGCGATGTATTCCGCTTCCATAGTCGAGTCTGCAACGGTTTCCTGTTTGGAACTCTTCCAACACACCGCCCCTCCATTGAGGGTGAAGACAAAACCCGACATGGACTTGGAATCATCCTTGTCACTCTGGAAGCTGGAGTCAGCAAAGGCCTCGATCTGGAGGTCTTTTCCGCCATACACCAAGAACATCTCCTTAGTCCTCCTCAGGTACTTGAGAATGTTCTTTACTGCTATCCAGTGTTTCTCCCCAGGGTTTGACTGATACCGGCTTACTACACTCAGTGCATAAGCTACATCCGGTCTGGTACACAACATCGCATACATTATAGAGCCTACCGCAGAAGCGTAGGGTATAATAGACATGCGATCCCTCTCCAAATCAGTCTTGGGAGACATCTCTTTAGAGAGGGTGATCCCGTGACAAGCCGGTAGGTTACCGCGCTTGGAATCTTCCATACTGAATCTTTTCAGTACGGTGTCGATGTACCTGGACTGTGAAAGTCCTAATATCCTCTTGGATCTATCACGATGGATCCGGATCCCCAGGATGTAAGAGGCATCACCCAGGTCTTTCATGGAGAACCTGTGTGACAAGAAACCCTTGACAGATTGTAGCATAGGAATGTCATTTCCTATTAAGAGAATGTCATCCACGTATAAAACAAGGAATACTACAGTTCTCTCCACAAATCTACTATAGATGCATGGTTCATCTGGATTTTTGATAAAGTCAAATTCCTTGACTGTCTCATCAAAACAGATGTTCCAACTCCGCGATGCCTGCTTTAGTCCATAGATGGACTTAAGCAACTTGCACACCTTTCCGCTGCTCCCACTCTGAATGAAACCCTCTGGCTGATCCATATAGACACACTCCTCTAAATTTCCATTTAGAAAAGCGGTTTTTACGTCCATCTGCCAAATCTCATAATCGTGGAAGGCAGCAATGGCAAGAAGGATCCGAATGGATTTCAGCATAGCCACTGGAGAAAAAGTTTCGTCATAGTCCAAGCCAGGTCTTTGACGGAAACCCTTTTCTACAAGTCTAGCTTTATAGGTCTCAACCTGTCCATCTACACCAATCTTCCTTTTGAAGATCCACTTGCATCCTACGGGTTTTACCCCGTCTGGAGCAATGTCCAACGTCCATACTTTGTTGGTGTACATGGACTCCATTTCGGTCCGCATTGCATCCAGCCATTTTACTGAGTCAACGCTCTGAACGGCCTGCTGGAAGCTAGTAGGCTCATCATAATCTATGATGCAATCCTCTCTATCCCCGTCTATGAGAAAACCGTAGTATCTCTCGGGCGGATGAGACTGCCTACTACTCCTGCGGAGCGGCGTAGGAATGTCCTGTTCATTTGAACCCTCTGGTTCCACTAAGCTTTCAGTAATAGTCTGTGGTTCTGGAATTTCTTCCAGTTCTACTGCGCTCCCACTTAATTCTTTTTCTAAGAACTGGTGTTCTAGAAAGTGGGCATGACGAGAAACAAGAACTTTTTGTTCCTCTTCATAGTAGAAGAGATATCCCTTGGATTCTTTGGATATCCCACAAACTTACACAGTACTGAGCGCGCCTCGAGCTTGTCCGCATGCTGCTTTTTAACAAAAGCTGGACTTCCCCAAGTCTTAATGTGACTGAGATGGGGTCTCTTCCCACACCACATCTCATATGGTGTAGTAGGCACAGTCTTAGTAGGAACTCGGTTCAAAAGGTACGCAGCTGATTCTAGCGCATACCCCCAGAATGATCGCGGTAACTCAGTATTACTCATCATGGACCGTACCATATCCAATAGGGTTCGGTTCCGTCTCTCCGATACACCGTTGTGTTGCGGAGTGTATGGAGGAGTAAGCTGAGAGAGAATCCCGTTCTCTTTTAAATAATTCAGGAACTCGGCACTTAAGTATTCTCCAGCTCGATCCGATCTTAGAATCTTGATACTTTTGCCGGTTTGTTTTTCTACTTCATTCTTATATTCCTGGAATTTTTCAAAAGCTTCGGACTTATGTTTCATTAAGAAGACATAACCGTATCTTGAAAAATCATCCGTAAAAGTAATGAAGTAAGAATAACCGCTTCGCGCATGTGTAGACATTGGACCGCACACGTCGCTGTGTACGAGTCCCAAGAGCTCGCTCGCTCTTACTCCGTGTCCAGTGAACGGAGTCTTTGTCATCTTTCCTTTGAGACAGGATTGACAAGTGGCATACGATTGATATTCGAACGGATCCAAATATCCTTCTGTATGTAACTTAGTCAACCTTCTCTCATTGATGTGACCCAGTCTACAATGCCATAAGAAAGTCTGATTGATATCTGGAGACTTTCTTTTGTGTGTATTCTGGATATTGAAAATCTGTGGTTGGTTTAATACGTATATACCATTGCTCAGTGTACCTGACCCAATCAGAACTTGATTAAGGTGAATGTTTACAACATTACTTACAAACGCAAATTCATAACCTTCTTTAGAAACCAAAGATACAGAAATGATATTACAAGTTGCGTTGGGTACAAAAAAGCAATTACGCAAAACCAAAACATGCCCATCTGACATTCCCAGGTGATAGTCCCCCACGGCTTTAGCATCCATGCTAGCTCCGTTCGCAACTCTGAGGGTCATGTCACCTGCCTTCAAAACCCTACGGTTTCTCAACGCCTGCAAAGAATTACAGATATGAGATCCTGATCCGGTATCCAATACCCAGGAAGTAGAGTTTATAGAAAGACAGTTTTCAATAACATACACACCTGAAGCTGAAGCCGCAACCGGTTTCAGTTCCTGTGTCCTGGCCTTCCAAGCCCTGCAATCTTTCTTCCAGTGTCCACTCTTATGACAATAGAAGCACTCTTCCTTTCCAACAAGCTTCCCCGCAATCTTTGTTGCCTTTTCCTTTCCCTTCGCACCCACTTTACTAACACCGCCTCTTGGTTTGGCGGGGGCTTTCTTCCTCTTTCCCTTGGCTTTCGCCTTGGACCTAGAGGAAGAAGATCCTCCTACAAACAAAGCGGGTGTTTCCCTACCCTTCTGTAGGGTGCCCTCTGCGCTCCTCAGCAGGTTGAGGAGTTCTGAAAGTTCAACTTCCTTTTCTTGCAAGTTGAAATTCAGTATGAACTGGGCGTAAGTGGATGGAAGGGACTGGAGAATTAAATCTGTATAGAGTTCACTGTCCAACGTGGTCCCAAGTTCCGCGAGCTCCTCAGTGTAGCCAATCATCTTAAGCACGTGGTCCGCTACCGATGATCCGACGGCCAACTTTGTCGAAAATAACTTCTTCGACACTTCGTATCTTGCGATACGAGACTGCTCTCCATACAGTTCTTTTGTATGGAGAAATATGGACTCGAGGTCCATATTCTCATGCCTCCTCTGATGTTCGTTGTCCATAGAGGCAAGCACGAGGCACCTGGCCTTCGCGCAATCAATCTCCCAAGACTTACGGATTTCCTTGTCCGCGACGCTGGAGGTGGGACCTGGGACAGGGGGAGCTTTGGTGGTAAGAAGATACCCCAGCTTGTCGTAAGCGATTGCCAATTTGACATTCCTGAGCCAATCTTTGTAGTTTGGCCCTGTCAGTATGTTTTTATCTAGAAGTAACTTAAGTCCAGTCATTTCGAATTTGGTTGCTGCAGGGGGAGAGAAGAAACACTTTAGCACGATGCTCTTGCAAGTTTAGAATGGTTTTTATTTTGTCTAAACAGGATGGCTCCCACTGTCTCTCGAATCCCTCCTCAAACCACAAAGGAAGAATTAGCCGGGATCAATCCCACCGTACAATACTTGCTTAACCGTTCAGCCAGGCCAGTGTCGGTACTTCGAGGGAGGTTTTCCAACGCTTTCGCGAAGTTCCTTAATTTAAGAACCTCTTTTCCCTTGGGGCGAAGCCCCGCTAACACCTTTCTAGGCACCTACTAGGTTTATAGCATTGATCGTTTAGTGAGAAATTTCCCGAGGAGTAGCATATACTCACAGTAGGATCGGGATCCAAATATCATCGCGTGACGAAAATGAAGGAATCCTACCATAATCATCACACTCCAAATGGTATGCAAATCTAGCAAGTTTCAGTACTTATGAAACTCCCGATGTGGATTTTTGCCCCATGCTCTTATGACCTTGACTTTGGCCAAAATATCATAAGTCACATGTCAAGTTCTTCCCGTCACTTTCCAGGTTAATTTGGATCCATCCGTACATACCCTTGACTTTGGCCAAAATGGCAGCACGACTGTCCCAAACCAACGCATCTATCTATGCTACACATGAACACCCAATAGCTACCAATCACTGTGCCTTGACTTTGGCCAAAATACACAGCTTGAATACTATTGCCTATTCATGCGAAACGACGGAGGGCTACGAATGGTTTTGGTAAAACCGTGAACGTAGTGAACTTGATATAATCGATGGAACGAGATAGCTTTTAGAAGGAGTGGCTCAAGCTCCGCATTTAAAAGTTAGTTTTCAAAAGAACCGAGTGGTTTTTCGAAAGTGTTCCAACGACTTTAACTTGGTTTATTATCTTGCATTAGTTCTTTTAATGCGTGATATTCTTGCATTAGTTCTTTTAATCCGTCCCATCATTTAATCCTACCATTGCAGAAAACAACCAAAATATGACGTACGCTTATGCCATTCGCATTCGCCACGGGGTCCCGTCATCACTCGTTAGGTTACTTAACTAACGACAGAGCGGGGGCTGGGCTAGCGCGGCTGTAAAACATAAGCAACGCCTAAATAGAAAGCAATGATAGACATTACAGATCACAGATGAATACATTGGATATACTAGCAATCCGCAATCCTTTCAAGCCTGCAACGAAAAGCGGATTACACGGTCACGGTGAATAGCCAAATACCCCACCCAAGACCCCTACGGGTGCGGCAAACTACCCGCCAAGTACTCGGCAGTTTGTGCACCCCCTCCATGGGTCTATCCTAGGAGCAAAAACAGTAAAAAGAATTATACAATGACGGCTACAACCCCGACCCGGTTGTGCGGCCAAACAAATAATATTATTACATCAATTTACATTTACAAATGAATGAAAGAAAAACAAAAGCTCATCTCACATCCACCCCGGCTATTCACCCGCGACAGTCCAACAGATTCATATACACAATCCAATATCAAACACAGATCATGTATAACCCCGACTAATCGACTTATAGCGATTAGCCGACGTTCAATACATGCAAGCAACACAGATATAACCAACATAGCCAAAGTGCAGTGAAGTTCGGAAAAAATACGGAATTATAGGACCCCAAAAGTGAATTTCAGTTCTGGAAAATCTGGGCACATATAATATATTTTAAAAATCCCAAAACCAACATAGACACACACTGCATGAAAAACGATGCAGAGAAGACGACAAACGGCGGCGGTTCCGCGGCACATGCCTACCTCGTGCCGCGGAAGCGCGGCGGTTTGAACGAAACAGTGGATCGTTTTTCATGGGTGTTCTCACAAAACCCTGAGCCGAATTTTCAAGTATAAAGTTTTTCATTTAGAGCAGAAAAAATTTCAACAGAAACTTAGGGTTTTGGTTTTTCCGGTTTTGCGATTTTTCGGTTTCGAACTTCCATACACTTCGCTACCAAGCTAGTTTAAGTTCAGTTAGGCTCTGATACCACTGTAAGTCCACGTTGCGACCCCCGGTTCTTACGGGGAGGCGGAAACGGTATAAAAATCAAATTTTTAGCGCAAGGGGCAACATGGACTAAGCAAAGTCGGGATCTTTAACTAAACTAAAACTAGCATACTTGCTAAAGAGATTTAGCTACTCGGATGAAGATGGTTATACCTAAACTTGAACTCCTTCTTCTTCAAATTTTTGTAGAGGTTGATGGTTCTCTTCTTGTCGCCTTCTTCCGTCGAAGATGGATCCACCTCGAGGGTTCAACCTTTGGGCTCTTTCTCGAACTTGGAGTGAACTAGAATCTCCGGCTTGCTAAAACCTTGATCCTAGAGTGAGTAGAGAGTGTCTAAGGGGTGCTTTTCTTTTTAAAGAGAAGGATTCTCAACACATGAGAAGGGTTCTCTTTTGCTAGAGGAAGAAGAAGATGAAGTGAGGAGAGAGAGTTGTTATGATAAAGTGAGCTCTTTTTCTTTTGCAACCATAACATAAAGCAAAAGAATTATCAAATAATAATAATAATGAAAATGAAAAGGTTGATGGAAAGTTTAAGAATGACCATTATCATTTCAAACATTAAATGAATTTGCTAGAATCAAAGAGCATCTTTCTTTTGTAATGATGATGGTCAAAACTTCAACCATGGTCAACAAGTCAACCATGGTCAACAAGTCAACATAAAAACCAACCATGACACAATTTCATTTTATTATATATTATTAATTGATAAAACAAAAATCCATTAGGGTTTGGAAAAAGACGACTGTCAACTGTGCATACGCACCCGTTCCGAAACCCTAATGAAAGTCCTCTTCCTTTTCCTCAAATAACTGTGTATACACACCTGCATCCTTGTTCCGAGGAACATGAATACTGAGAGATAAAAGCAACCCCAAAACATATACCAGCATCTGACTCAAACCAGAGCCAGCCAGTAATATCCGTCCGGACTCCAAAAGTGCACAAGTGCGCGGATGAGAACGAACCCTGTCGCAAAACCATGCGACCTCTACTCTGTTTTGCCCAGAGGCGAATACCCTCTGTGTGGGACTCTAAAGACTCGACACTACGCTGGCAGTGGGTTTAACCACAGACCGCAAGCGGCACTAGCTGTGCGTAACGGTCCCCAGGTAGATGTCGACAAGAAGGCTGACGAGGTGAAACCCCATCTGAACTCCTACTGAGTCTGAATGTGACAGTCTCCGTACAGTCCGGTCTGTTCGTCTAATACATCGCATGTCGGGCCTAGGGGGCGGTAAAACGTCAGTCCCCTAATAGCGATACAAGTCGTGTCGGAGTGAAGCCCAAAACACCCTGAGATAACACTGGAACCTACCAGTATATCTCGCTTGCCCTGGCCAGGGACTACTCGTGTAATGGCTCTCCTAGACACAGCGCGATGTCAACCCCCAATACCGGGAGAGACGAATCCTGTCTAACCGTCACTGCCTCCAAGTGCTTCGGGACTGCACCCAACCACCACCTGTTTGCACGACTCCTTTGAGCCGTGGTAGGGTAGTGATCAAAGTGCAGTGGGAACACACTCGAGGCGAAGTACCAGTGTCAAGTCAGCGGACTAAGCTGTACTCATGTCACCTGGGAACTGATAACTGACGATAGGTATAATACCAACCTGTCAGTTCCCGACGAGTCCTGTCCAGTGTACTCGTAACCCAACGAGCACCCGTATACTATCTCCAGTACGACGTACTGATGGCTGTGGGACAGACCATCTCCCACACTGGGATGAGAAGCGCATACGCTAGTCTACTCTGGAGTATCGATGCCCTGTCTCGATAGTCCTACGACTAGGGACCTGTATAAGGATGTTCTTATAGATTACCCAGCCCCCACTAGTGTGACTGCCATCACAACGCTGGTAATCAAGCAAAGATCCTAAGGGCTCCACTAATGCGTATAAGTGATATACTGAAATAAACACAAGTACTCATTGAAGTAGAAACAAACCAAGTAGCATACTACTATATTGAGCAAGATTGTTTATACAAGGTGAATATCCCAAGCTTCCATCAAGTAATATACAAACTAGTATGATACAGTAATGGCCTCTAGGGCATATACACTAACACAAAGAGGCAGTCTGGGTGTATAATGGTTCATGAGATGAACTTAGTTCCTCCCATTGTGTGACAATGGAGTTGTGGCTTTGGCCCAGGAACCCCAGTCCCATCAGTGACCCAGACGTATTCTGAGGCAGCATCACCTGATCATGGAGATAGTTAATCTCCAGGGTGATCGAGGTAAGGAGAGTAGACTCAGAGGACAACACGGCGGATCCACTCACAAAGGCCTTTTCCCAGAGAGAGACTTTTATGGGATGGTTGAGTATGAGATACTACAACCACTGCTATCAGATGGCCGTAGTGAAAGTGGAAGATTGTTAGTTGTATGTATGCCCTAGAGGCCATTACTATACATAGGATGTATATTGTAGTGGATGCTTGGACATATATAGGGAGGACTTTCTTGCTCGACATGATAGTATGCTATCTGGTTGCTCTTTACCTTAACGTGTACACTGATTGTCTCTCTGTTACATGTTGGTAAAGCCCTTAGGATGTGTACTAGACTACCTGGACTATGATGCGGATCATACTAGTGGGGACATAGTAGTCCATAAGTACATCCTTCAAGGTCCCTAGTCATGGGTGTATCGAGACGGGGCATCGATATACCAGAGTAGACTAGCGTATACCTTCTCGACCCATACAGATGGGCGATGGATGATCCCATATCCATTGGTGTTTGACATCAGAGATGATATAGGGGTGCTCAGTGGAGACTGGGTACACTGGACAGACTCGCCGAGAACTCCCAGATGGTATTATACCTTACGTCAGATGGCAATTCTCTGGTGACACTGGTACAGGTTAGTCTGTAGACCCGAGATCGTCATAGATTCTTGTGTGATTCCCACTGTGCTTTGATTTCCGCCTTACCACGTCCAAGAGGGCGTGCAAAACGGTGGTTTTTGGGTACAGTCCCGAATCACATGGAGGCAATGAGCGATAGGAGGGGATTCGTCTATGGATTAAAGCAGCGGAAAGGTGTGCAAGTTGCTTAAATCCATTTATGGATTAAAGCAGGCATCGCGGAGCTGGAACATCTGTTTTGATGAGGCAATCAAGGAATTTGATTTCATCAAGAACGAAGATGAACCCTGTGTATATAAGAAGATTGTAGGACGAACTGTCGTATTCCTAGTCTTGTATGTGGACGACATTCTTTTGATAGGAAATGATATTCCTATGCTACAATCGGTCAAGCTATTTTTGTCACAAAGGTTCTCCATGAAGGACCTGGGTGATGCCTCGTACATTCTGGGGATCAAGATCTATAGAGATAGATCCAAGAAACTATTGGGACTTTCGCAGTCCAGGTACATAGAGACCGTACTAAAGAGATTTAGTATGGAGGGTTCCAAGCGCGGTAACATACCCGCATTGCACGGAATTACCCTCTCCAAGAAGATGTCTCCTAAGACTGACGAGGAGAGGGTTCACATGAGCATTATACCCTACGCTTCGGCGGTAGGATCTATAATGTATGCGATGCTATGTACAAGACCAGATGTAGCTTATGCATTGAGCGCGGTAAGCCGGTATCAGTCAGACCCAGGGGAGGACCACTGGACAGCAGTGAAGAACATTCTCAAGTACCTGAGAAGGACTAAGGAGATGTTCCTGGTTTACGGTAATGGAGACCTCAGGGTCGAGTCCTTTACCGATTCAAGCTTCCAGAGTGACAAAGATGACAGCAAGTCTGTCTCGGGTTTTGTGTTTACCCTCAACGGAGGGGCGGTATGTTGGAGGAGTTCCAAGCAGGATACCGTCGCAGACTCGACGATGGAGGCTGAATACATTGCTGCAAGCGATGCCGCAAAAGAGGCGGTCTGGATGAAGAAGTTCATTAGTGAACTTCAGGTGGTTCCGTCCATTGTTGACCCGATACCTTTGTATTGCGATAACAATGGGGCTATAGCTTTAGCGAAGGAACCAAGGTCCCATCAGAAATCCAGGCACATCTTAAGGCGGTATCACCTGATCAGGGAGATCATTGATCGCCAGGAGATCGAGGTGCGGAGAGTGGACACAAAGAACAACACTGCGGACCCATTCACGAAGGCTTTTCCCCAGACTCAGTTCGAGCGGCTGATCGAGATGATAGGTCTTCGATACGCCAGTACATGGCCTTAGTGAAAGTGGGAGATTGTTAGTGTGTATGCCCTAGAGGCCATTACTGTATCATACTAGTATGTATATTACTTGATGGAAGCTTGGGATATTCACAGTTGTACAGACAATCTTGCTCAATATAGTAGTATGCTACTTGGTTCGTCTCTGCTTTAATGTGTACTTATGTGTTTATTTATTATATCACCTATACGCATTAGTAGAGCCCTTAGGATCTTTGCTTGATTACCGGTGTTGTGATGGCGATCACACTCGTGGGGGCTGGGTAATCTATAAGCACATCCTTATACACGTCCCTGGTCGTGGGAGTATCGAGATAGGGCATCGATGCTCCGGAGTACACTAGCGTATGCGCTTCTCATCCCAGCACGGGAGACGGTCTGTCCCACAGCCGTCGGTACGTCGTACTTGAGATAGTATGCGGGTGCTCGTTAGGTTACGAGTACACTGGACAGGACTCGTCGGGAACTGATGGTTGGTATTATACCTATCGTCAGTTATCAGTTCCCAGGTGACATGAGTACAGCTTAGTCCGCTGACTTGACACTGTCACTCCGCCTCGAGTGTGTTCCCACTGTTCTTTGATTACTACCCTACCACGGCTCTTCTGAGTCGTGCAAACAGGTAGTAGTTGGGAGCAGTCCTGAAACACTTGGAGGCAGTGACGGTTAGACAGGATTCTTCTCTCCCGGTATTGGGGGTTGACATCGCGCTGTGTCTAGGAGAGCCATTACACGTAGTCCCTGGCCAGGGCAAGCGAGATATACTGGTAGGTTCCAGTGCTATCTCAGGGTGTTCTGGGCTTCACTCCGACACGACTTGTACCGCTATTAGGGGTCTGACGCTTGCCGCCCCCCTAGGCCCGACATGCGATGTATCAGACGAACAGACCGGACTGTACGGAGAATGTCACACTCAGACTCAGTAGGAGTTCAGATGGGGTTCACCTCGTCAGTCTTCTTGTCGGCATCTACCTGGGGACCGTTACGCACAGCTAGTGCCGCTTGCGGTCTGTGGTTAAACCCACTGCCAGCGTAAGTGTCGAGTCTTTAGAGTCCCACACAGAGGGCTATTCGCCATTGGGCAAAACAGAGTAGAGGTCACATGGTTTTGCGACAGGGTTCATTCTCATCCGCGCACTTGTGCACGTTTGGAGTCCGGACGGATATTACTGGCTGGCTCTGGTTTGAGTCAGATACTGGTATATGTTTTGGGGTTGCTTTTTTCTCTCAGTATTCTTGTTCCTCGGAACGAGAATGCAGGTGTGTATGCACAGTTGTTTGAGGCGGAGGAAGAGGTCTTTCATTAGGGTTTCGGAACGGGTGCGTATGCACAGTTGACAGTCGTCTTTTTCCAAACCCTAATGGTTTTATGAAATATCAATTAATAATAGTAATTAAATGAAATTGTGTCATGGTTGGTTTTGTTGACTTGTTGACCATGGTTGACTTGTTGACCATGGTTGAATGTTTGACCATCATCATTACTTTGCAAGGATACTCCTTGATTCTAGCTTACATTCATTTAATGAAGTGATGATAGTGGTCATTCCAAAAACAACCATCAACTATTTCATTTTGAATTATTATTATTAATTAGATAATTCTTTTTTCCTTTTGTTATGGTTGCAAAAGGAAAATGAGCTCATTCTATTATATTGATTCTCTCTCCTCACTTCATCTTCTTCTTCCTCAAGCTCAAGGAGAATCCTTCTCATGTGTTGAGAATCCCTCTCCTTGAAAGAGAAACACCCCATAGATACTCTCTACTCTCTCTAGGGTTCAAGGTTTAGCAAGACGGAGATCCTAGTTCATTCTAAGTTCGAGAAAGAGCCCGAAGGTTGAACCCTCAGGTGGATCCATCTTTGACGGAAGAAGGCTACGAGGAAAGAACCATCAAACTCTACTAGGTTTCAAGAAGAAGGAGTTCAAGTTAGGTATAACCCCTAACCGAGTAGATACATCTCAAGTTAGGATGCTAGTGTATTGTTTAGCAAAGATCCGGCTTTTACGGTCCATGTTACAAAGTTTAGAAAAAAATTTGTTTTACCGTTTCCGCAACCCCGAAAGTACCGGGAGAGGTAACGTGGACCTAACAGTGGTATCAGAGCCTAACTAAACTTAAATTAGCTTGGTAGCGAAGTGTATGGAAGTTCGAAACGGAAAAATCGCAAAACCGGAAAATCAAAAACCTTAAGTTTCTGTTGAATTTTTTTGTGCTCTAAAAGTAAAAAGTTTTACTCCTAAAATCGGCTCAGGGTTTTGTGAGAACACCCACCAAAAACGATCCCATGAATCCTTCAAACCGCCGCGGATCCGCGGCCATAGCTATTCTTGTTGCCGCGGATCCGCCACCGTTTGGGCTCTTCATGTGATCGTGTTTTGTGCAGTGTTCTTCTGGTAGGGTTTTGGGATTTTTCAAATATGTTATATGTGCCCAGATTTTCCAGAATAGAAATTTGTTTTTGGGGGCCTATAATTCCGTATTTTTTCCGAACTTCACTACATTTTGACTATGTTGGTTATATCTGTGATGTTTGTATGTATTGAACGTCGGCTAATCGCTATAAGTCGATTAGTCGGGGTTATACATCTCTGTGATCTGTGTTTGATATTGGAATGTGTATATGAATGTGTTGGACTGTCGCGGGTGAATAGCCGGGGTGGATGTGAGATGAGCTTTTGTTTTTTTTTCATTCATTTGTAATATGTAAATTGATGTAATAATATTATTTGTATGGCCGCACAACCGGGTCGGGGTTGTAGCCGTCATTGTATAATTCTTTTTACTGTTTTTGCTCCTAGGATAGACCCATGGAGGGGTGCACAAACTACCGGGTACTTGGCGGGTAGTTTGCCGCACCCGTAGGGGTCTTGGGTGGGGTTTTGGCTATTCACCGCGACCGTGTAATCCGCTTTTTGTTGCAGGCTCGAACGGATTGCGGATTCCTAGTATATCCAATGTATTCATCTGTGATCTGTAATGTCTATCATTGCTATATTTATAACTATTTAGGCGTTGCTTATGTTTTACAGCCGCGCTAGCCCAGCCCCCGCTCTGTCGTTAGTTAAGTAACCTAACGGGTGATGACGGGGCCCAGTGGCGAATGCGATTGGCATAAGCGTACGTCATATTTTGGTTGTTTTCTGCAATGGTAGGATTTAAATGATGGGACGCATTAAAAGAACTAATGCAAGAAAATAAACCTAAAAGACGTTGTTGGAACAATTTTTCAAAAAAAGCTGTTATTGCAAGGACGTTCAATTTTTGTTTTGCATCGCGGTATTCGGTTGTGAATGCCCAGCACCTCAGTCGACGAGGCAAGGGCCGAGAATCCTTCATCGGGAGTGACCCCTTGGACAAAAGTTTGCGTCAGGATAATAACTTCACTATAGTCGATTATTCTTGCTTTGCATCGAGGTATTCAGTTTGGAATATCCTGCACCTCATTCGACGAGGAAAGAGCCGAGATCCCTTCACAGGGAGTGACCTCTTTAGCAAAAGTTTTCGCCACTATATTTTCAAAAAGATTACCAGGTTCCTTCAACGATATCAAGTTCATTACGTTAACGGGTTTTTCGCCAAAAGCCCAGCCGTAGCCCTCCGTCGTTTCGGATAATTAATACTTAGTATTCGTGCTGCGTTTGTTGATTATTCGTCAAGACACAGTGAACGGTAGATGAGTAATAATTTTCTGTTGCACTGATAGATGCGATTGGTTAGGACGGTCGCATGATTTTGTTGATTATTCGTCAAGGATCATGCGGGCGGGTCTAGTGCAATCCTGGATAACGACGGGTTGAACTTGACTAGGACCTTTTGATTTGTTGATTATTCGTCAAGGTCACTTGGGTCCTAGGGGCAAAAACCACATCGGGAGTTTCAAAAGTACTGAAACTTGCAGATTTAGCATACCTTCTGGAGTGTGGTGACTAGAGTGGATTCCATCTATTTCATCATACAATGATAGTTGGATCCCGATCCCACTGATGAGTTGGATTACTCTTGGGAGATTATTTCATTAAACGATCAATGCTATAAACCTAGTAGGTGTCTAGAAAGGTGTTAGCGGGGCATCGCCCCCAAGGAAAAGAGGTTCTTGAATTAAGGAACTTCGCGAAAGCGTTGGAAAACCTCCCTCGAAGTACCGACACTAGCCTGGCTGAAAGGTTAAGCAAGTATTGTGACGTGAATTAAAATCCTGACTAGTTCTTCTTTTAAAAAGTTTTAAGAAGAATTTGAGTAAACAGTGGGAGACATCCTGGTTAGATAAATTAATAAATCAATCTAATCTTGCAATAGCATACGCTGAGTGTTTCTTTTCTCTCTCTCCAGGCAGCAACCTTTTCACGCCCTAATCAAGATAATAAAATGTATCGCTTGACCGATCCGAATTCTTATTCGGGACTGGGGAAAGTTGGTTCAGCTCTAACTTGTGACAACAGTCATGAGTATGAGAATGGGAAAGGGGATTGTATGGATTTCCAGGATACCCAGTCGAAGAAGAAGCATGGTTTTGCATCTACTTCAGGTGTTCTTGTAATTGAGAACTGTTTTACGGTCAGCCCTGCCTCCTGGGTACTTGATACCGGATCAGGATCTCATATCTGTAATTTATTACAGGGACTGAGAAAAAGTAGGAAAGTTGCACCGGGTGATATGTCGCTCAGAGTAGCGAACGGAGCACAAGTTAATGCGGCAGCCGTCGGTGAATATCACCTAGTATTGCCAAATAGCAAGACTATGATTTTGAACGATTGCTACTATGTACCCTCCATGGTTTGCAACATCATATCAGTTTCTTTACTCGATAAAGATGGATATAACTTTGTTCTTGAAAAGAATATCATGAACATTTACCTTCATAAGGTACTGGTTGCAGAGGGTACACTGTGTAATGGTATCTACGTTCTAAATCAGAATACAGTTCTCAATATACAAAACACACGCAAGAGGAAGAATTCAGATACGAATGAATCCTACTTGTGGCATTGTAGACTTGGTCATATCGGAGAGAAAAGACTGAGTAAGTTGCATAAAGATGGACTCTTGGATACGTTCGAGTTTTCATCTTATGAAACTTGTCAGTCTTGTCTCAAAGGGAAGATGACCAAATCTCCGTTCACCGGACATGGAGAAAGAGCAGCAGAGCTCTTGGGACTCGTACATAGTGATGTATGTGGTCCGATGTCTATACATGCAAGGGGTGGGTTCTCGTACTTCATCACATTCACTGACAATCTCTCTAGGTTCGGATATGTGTATCTGATGAAACACAAATCTGAAGCTTTTGAGAAATTCAAGGAATTCAGAAACGAAGTAGAGAACCAGGCAGGCAAAAGTATCAAGATCCTCCGGTCTGACAGGGGAGGGGAGTACTTAAGCACGGAATTCCTAGTTTACTTAAAAGAGAATGGTATTCTCTCTCAGCTTACACCTCCTTATACACCACAGCACAACGGTGTATCGGAGTGGAGGAATCGTACCCTATTGGATATGGTTCGCTCCATGATGAGTAGTGCTGAGTTACCTCTTTCATTTTGGGGACATGCGCTTCAGACAGCGGCATACCTTTTGAATCAAGTTCCGTCCAAATATGTGCCTAAAACTCCGTATGAAATATGGAGCAGTAAGAAACCATGTCTGAAGTTTATTAAGATATGGGGTTGTCCAGCCTATGTGAAGACACAGAAACCGGACAAGCTAGAGGCACGATCAGTTCTGTGTAAATTTGTGGGATATCCTAAAAACTCACTGGGATATCTGTTCTACCACACTGAGGAACAGAAGGTGTTTGTATCTCGCCACGCCACCTTCTTAGAAAGGGAGTTTCTTGCAAAAGAAACTAGTGGGAGTTCGGTAGAACTGGAAGAAATTCAGCGACCACAAAATGTAACTGAAAATTTGGAGGAACCGCTAGATTCTATAACCCCAGACGAACCTCAGCCACTCCGCAGATCTGGTAGGATTTCTCATCCGCCCGAGAGATACTACGGTTTTCTCATAGACGGGGATCGAGAGGATTGCATCTTGGAAGAAGATGACCCTACCAGTTTCAGGCAGGCCATTATCAGTAGGGACTCTGATAAGTGGCAGGAAGCAATGCAATCCGAAATGGAGTCCATGTACGCCAATAAAGTGTGGACCTTGGATATTGCTCCACCTGGGGTAAAACCCGTTGGATGCAAATGGATCTACAAAAGAAAACTTGGTGTAGATGGGCAGGTGGAAACCTATAAAGCTAGACTCGTTGCAAAAGGTTTTCGTCAAAGACCTGGTTTGGACTATGATGAAACTTTTTCTCCGGTGGCTATGCTCAAATCCATTCGGATCCTACTTGCCATTGCTGCCTTCCATGACTATGAAATCTGGCAGATGGATGTTAAAACGGCTTTCCTAAACGGTTGTTTGGAAGAGTGCGTTTACATGGATCAACCAGAAGGTTTCGTAGACAGTGGGAGCAGCAGAAAGGTGTGCAAGTTGCTTAAATCCATTTATGGATTAAAGCAGGCATCGCGGAGCTGGAACATCTGTTTTGATGAGGCAATCATGGAATTTGATTTCATCAAGAACGAAGATGAACCCTGTGTATATAAGAAGATTTTAGGACGAACTGTCGTATTCCTAGTTTTGTACGTGGACGACATTCTTTTGATAGGAAATGATATTCCTATGCTACAATCGGTCAAGCTATTTTTGTCACAAAGGTTCTCCATGAAGGACCTGGGTGATGCCTCGTACATTGTGGGGATCAAGATCTATAGAGATAGATCCAAGAAACTATTGGGACTTTCGCAGTCCAGGTACATAGAGACCGTACTAAAGAGATTAAGTATGGAGGGTTCCAAGCGCGGTAACATACCCGCATTGCACGGAATTACCCTCTCCAAGAAGATGTCTCCTAAGACTGACGAGGAGAGGGTTCGCATGAGCATTATACCCTACGCTTCGGCGGTAGGATCTATAATGTATGCGATGCTATGTACAAGACCAGATGTAGCTTATGCATTGAGCGCGGTAAGCCGGTATCAGTCAGACCCAGGGGAGGACCACTGGACAACAGTGAAGAACATTCTCAAGTACCTGAGAAGGACTAAGGAGATGTTCCTGGTTTACGGTAATGGAGACCTCAGGGTCGAGTCCTTTACCGATTCAAGCTTCCAGAGTGACAAAGATGACAGCAAGTCTGTCTCGGGTTTTGTGTTTACCCTCAACGGAGGGGCGGTATGTTGGAGGAGTTCCAAGCAGGATACCGTCGCGGACTCGACGATGGAGGCTGAATACATTGCTGCAAGCGATGCCGCAAAAGAGGCGGTCTGGATGAAGAAGTTCATTAGTGAACTTCAGGTGGTTCCGTCCATTGTTGACCCAATACCTTTGTATTGCGATAACAATAGGGCTATAGCTTTAGCGAAGGAACCAAGGTCCCATCAGAAATCCAGGCACATCTTAAGGCGGTATCACCTGATCAGGGAGATCATTGATCGCCAGGAGATCGAGGTGCGGAGAGTGGACCCAAAGAACAACACTGCGGACCCATTCACGAAGGCTTTACCCCAGACTCAGTTCGAGCGGCTGATCGAGATGATAGGTCTTCGATACGCCAGTACATGGCCTTAGTGCAAGTGGGAGATTGTTAGTGTATATGCCCTAGAGGCCATTACAGAATCAAACTAGTATGTATATTACTTGATGGATCTTGGGATATTCACAGTTGTACAGACAATCTTGCTCAATATAGTAGTATGCTACTTGGTTCGTCTCTGCTTTAATGTGTACTTGTGTGTTTATTTATTATATCACCTATACGCATTAGTAGAGCCCTTAGGATCTTTGCTTGATTACCGGCATTGTGATGGCGATCACACTCGTGGGGGCTGGGTAATCTACAAGCACATCCTTATACACGTCCCTGGTCGTGGGAGTATCGAGATAGGGCATCGATGCTCCGGAGTACACTAGCGTATGCGCTTCTCTTCCCAGCATGGGAGACGGTCTGTCCCACAGCCGTCGGTACGTCGTACTTGAGATAGTATGCGGGTGCTCGTTAGGTTACGAGTACACTGGACAGGACTCGTCGGGGACTGATGATTGGTATTATACCTATCGTCAGTTATCAGTTCCCAGGTGACATGAGTACAGCTTAGTCCGCTGACTTGACACTGTCACTCCGCCTCGAGTGTGTTCCCACTGTTCTTTGATTACTACCCTACCACGGCTCTTCTGAGTCGTGCAAACAGGTAGTAGTTGGGAGCAGTCCCGAAACACTTGGAGGCAGTGACGGTTAGACAGGATTCGTCTCTCCCGGTATTGGGGGTTAACATCGCGCTGTTTCTAGGAGAGCCATTACACGTAGTCCCTGGCCAGGGCAAGCGAGATATACTGGTAGGTTCCAGTGCTATCTCAGGGTGTTCTGGGCTTCACTCCGACACGACTTGTACCGCTATTAGGGGTCTGACGCTTGCCGCCCCCTAGGCCCGACATGCGATGTATCAGACGAACAGACCGGACTGTACGGAGAATGTCACACTCAGACTCAGTAGGAGTTCAGATGGGGTTCACCTCGTCAGTCTTCTTGTCGGCATCTACATGGGGACCGTTACGCACAGCTAGTGCCGCTTGCAGTCTGTGGTTAAACCCACTGCCAGCGTAAGTGTCGAGTCTTTAGAGTCCCGCACAGAGGGCTATTCGCCATTGGGCAAAACAGAGTAGAGGTCGCATGGTTTTGCGACAGGGTTCGTTCTCATCCGCGCACTTGTGCACGTTTGGAGTCCGGACGAATATTACTGGCTGGCTCTGGATTGAGTCAGATACTGGTATATGTTTTGGGGTTGCTTTTATCTCTCAGTATTCTTGTTCCTCGGAACGAGAATGCAGGTGTGTATGCACAGTTGTTTGAGGCGGAGGAAGAGGTCTTTCATTAGGGTTTCGGAATGGGTGCGTATGCACAGTTGACAGTCATCTTTTTCCAAACCCTAATGGTTTTATGAAATATCAATTAATAATAGTAATTAAATGAAATTGTGTCATGGTTGGTTTTGTTGACTTGTTGACCATGGTTGACTTGTTGACCATGGTTGAATGTTTGACCATCATCATTACTTTGCAAGGATACTCCTTGATTCTAGCTTACATTCATTTAATGAAGTGATGATAGTGGTCATTCCAAAAACAACCATCAACTATTTCATTTTGAATTATTATTATTAATTAGATAATTCTTTTTTTCCTTTTGTTATGGTTGCAAAAGGAAAATGAGCTCATTCTATCATATTGATTCTCTCTCCTCACTTCATCTTCTTCTTCCTCAAGCTCAAGGAGAATCCTTCTCATGTGTTGAGAATCCCTCTCCTTGAAAGAGAAACACCCCATAGATACTCTCTACTCTCTCTAGGGTTCAAGGTTTAGCAAGCCGGAGATCCTAGTTCACTCTAAGTTCGAGAAAGAGCCCGAAGGTTGAACCCTCAGGTGGATCCATCTTTGACGGAAGAAGGCTACAAGGAAAGAACCATCAACCTCTACTAGGTTTCAAGAAGAAGGAGTTCAAGTTAGGTATAACCCCTAACCGAGTAGATACATCTCAAGTTAGGATGCTAGTGTATTGTTTAGCAAAGATCCGGCTTTTACGGTCCATGTTACAAAGTTTAGAAAAAATTTTGTTTTACCGTTTCCGCAACCCCGAAAGTACCGGGAGAGGTAACGTGGACCTAACAGAGACTACGTTGGAGAATAGGTCAAGTACTGACTTAATTCTACAGTCCCTGCCCTCTGCTTATACCCTGAAGGAAACCAGGGAAGAAAAAGGAAAAGCAAGGGCAAAAGTTTCAGGACTGGATGTAGTAAAAGAGGGACGTTCCTATTGTAACGGGAATGAACATTTGCAGAAGGATTGCAGGGCTTGCAAAGCCAGTAGCCAGAATTCGAAGCATGTTGTGGCTTCGGCTTCGAGTGTGTTTGTAATTGAGAACTGTATGTCAGTTAACCCTACTTCCTGGGTATTGGATACCGGATCAGGATCTCATATCTGTAATTCGTTACAGGCTCTGAGAAACCGTAGGGTTATCAGGAAAGGTGATATGACCCTCAGGGTTGCTAACGGAATGAGCATGGATGCTGAATCCGTAGGGGAATATCATCTTGGACTGACAACTGGGCAGATATTGATTTTGCGTAACTGTTTGTATGTACCAGGTGCGACTTGTAATATCATATCTGTATCCTTCCTTTCTAAGGAAGGATATGAATTTACTTTTGTAAGCGATGTAGTACACATCCACCTAAATCAAGTTCTGATTGGGTCAGGTACATTACAGAACGGAATATACGTGTTAAATCAAGCTCAGATTTTCAGTGTCCAGAACACACTTAAAAGAAAGTCTCCAGAAACAAATCAGTCTTTCTTATGGCATTGTAGACTGGGTCACATTAATGAGACACGATTAACTAAGTTACATAAAGAAGGGTACTTGAATCCGTTCGAGTATCAGTCTTATGCCACTTGTAAATCTTGTCTCATGGGAAAGATGACAAAGACTCCGTTCACTGGACGCGGAGAAAGAGCGAGCAAGCTCTTGGGACTCATACACAGTGATGTGTGTGGTCCAATGTCTATACATGCGCGAAGTGGTTATTCATACTTCATTACTTTCACAGATGATTTCTCTAGGTATGGACATGTCTTCTTAATGAAGCACAAATCCGAGGCCTTTGGGAAATTTCAAGAATACAAGAATGAAGTTGAAAAACAAACCGGCAAAAGTATCAAGATTCTAAGATCGGATCGAGGTGGAGAATACTTGAGTGCCGAGTTTCTGGACTACTTAAAAGAGAATGGAATTCTCTCTCAACTTACTCCTCCATACACACCACAACACAACGGTGTATCGGAAAGGCGGAATCGGACCCTATTGGATATGGTCCGTTCCATGATGAGTAAGGCTGAGTTACCGCGATCTTTCTGGGGTTATGCACTAGAAGCAGCTGCATATCTCTTGAACAAGGCTCCAACCAAGACTGTGCCTACCACCCCATATCAGATGTGGAGTGGGAAGAAACCCTGTCTTAAGTATCTTAAGGTATAGGGATGTCCAGCTTTTGTAAAAAAGCGGCATGTGGACAAGCTCGAGGCACGCTCAGTACTGTGTAAGTTTGTGGGATACCCAAAGAACTCCAGGGGGTATCTTTTATATTCCGCAGAAGAACAAAAAGTTTTTGTTTCTCCGCACGCCCACTTCTCGGAAACTGAATTTTTAGAAAATCAGATAAGTGGGGGCGCAATAGAACTGGAAGAAATTCCAGAACCACAAGCTGTTACTGAAAGCTTGGATGAACCAGACGTTTCAGGAGAACCAGACATTCCTACGCCGCTCCGCAGAAGTAGTAGGCAGTCTCATCCGCCCGAGAGATACTTCGGTTTTCTCATAGACGGGGATAGAGAGGATTGTACAGTTAATTATGATGAGCCTACTACCTTCCAGCAAGCCATTCAGAGCGGTGACTCGGTAAAATGGCTGGATGCAATGCGGACCGAGATGGAGTCCATGTACACCAACAAAGTTTGGACTTTGGACTTTTCTCCAGAAGGGGTAAAACCCGTAGGCTGCAAATAGATCTTCAGAAAGAAGATTGGTGTAGATGGGCAGGTTGAAACCTATAAAGCTAGGCTCGTTGCAAAGGGTATTCGTCAAAGACCTGGTTTGGACTATGACGAGACCTTTTCTCCGGTAACCATGCTTAAATCCATTCGGATCCTTCTTGCCATTGCTGCCTTCCACGATTATGAGATCTGGCAGATGGACGTAAAGACGTCTTTCCTAAATGGAAATTTAGAAGAGTGCGTCTATATGGATCAGCCAGAGGGATTCATTCAGAGTGGGAGCAGCGGTAAAGTGTGCAAGTTGCTCAAGTCCATCTATGGACTTAAGCAGGCATCGCGGAGTTGGAACATCTGCTTTGACGATACTGTCAAAGAATTCGACTTTGTCAAAAACCCAGATGAACCATGCATTTACAGTAAGATTGTAGGGAGAAATGTGGTATTCCTCGTCTTGTACGTCGATGACATTCTCCTAATAGGAAATGATATTCCTATGCTACAGTCAGTCAAAGGATTCTTGTCGCAGAGGTTCTCCATGAAGGATCTGGGCGATGCCAACTACATTCTGGCGATCCAGATCTATCGTGATAGATCTAAGAGGATGTTGGGACTTTCACAGTCAAGGTACATTGACACCATACTGAAATGATTCAGTATGGAAGATTCCAAGCGCGGTAATCTACCGGCTTGTCACGGAATCACCCTCTCCAAAGAGAGGTCTCCCAAGACTGATTTGGAAAGGGCTCGCATGTCATCAATACCCTATGCATCTGCGATAGGCTCTATTATGTATGCGATGTTATGTGCCAGACCAGATGTAGCATACGCATTAAGCGTTGTAAGCCGGTATCAGTCGAACCCAGGGGAGAAACACTGGATAGCAGTAAAGAACATTCTCAAGTACCTGAGAAGGACTAAGGAGATGTTCTTGGTGTATGGCGGAAAAGACCTCCAGATTGAGGCCTTTGCTGACTCCAGCTTCCAGAGTGACAAGGATGACTCCAAGTCCATGTCGGGTTATGTCTTTACCCTCAATGGAAGGACGGTTTGCTGGAAGAGTTCCAAGCAGGAAACCGTTGCTGACTCAACTATGGAAGCGGAGTACATAGCTGCTTGCGATGCCGCAAAGGAAGCTGTCTGGATGAAGAAGTTCCTCACGAAACTTCAGGTGGTTCCTACCAGTGTTGATCCAATACCGCTGTATTGTGACAACAACGGCGCTATAACTTTAGCGAAGGAACCCAGGTCCCATCAGAAGTCCAGGCACATTTTGAAGCGGTTCCACCTGATCAGGGAAATCATTGATCGCCGGGAGATCGAGGTAAAGAGAGTAAATTCAGAAGATAACACTGCAGATCCACTCACGAAGGCCCTACCCCAGACTCAGATCGAGCGGCTGATCGAGATGATAGGTCTTCGATACGCCGGTACATGGCCTTAGTGCAAGTAGGAGATTGTTAGTGTATATGCCCTAGAGGCCATTACTGTATCATACTAGTATGTATATTACTTAATGGAAGCTTGGGATATTCACCTTGTATTGACAATCTTGCTCAAAATAGTAGTATGCTACTTGGTTTGTTTCTGCTTCAATGTGTACATGTGTTTATTTTAGTATATCACCTATACACATTAGTGGAGCCCTTAGGATCTTTGCTTGATTACCATCGTTGTGATGGCAGTCACACTAGTGGGGGCTGGGTAATCTATAAGCACATCCTTATGCAGGTCCCTAGTCGCAGGACTATCGAGACAGGGCATCGATACTCCGGAGTAGACTGGCGCATGCGCTTCTCATCCTAGAGTGGGAGATGGTCTGTCCCACAGCCATCAGTACGTCGTACTGGAGATAGTATGCGGGTGCTCGTTAGGTTACGAGTACACTGGACAGGACTCATCGGGAATTGACCGGTTGGTATTATACCTATCGTCAGTTATCAGTTCCCAGGTGACATGAGTACAGCTTAGTCCGCTGACTTGACACTGTCACTTCGCCTCGAGTGTGTTCCCACTGTACTTTGGTTTCTACCCTACCACGGCTCAAAAGAGTCATGCAAACAGGTAGTAGTTGGGTGCAGTCCCGAAGCACTTGGAGGCAGTGACGGTTAGACAGGATTCGTCTCTCCCGGTATTGGGGGTTGACATCGCGCTGTGTCTAGGAGAGCCATTACACGAGTAGTCCCTGGCCAGGGCAAGCGAGATATACTGGTAGGCTTCCAGTGCTATCTCAGGGTGTATTGGGCTTCACTCCGACACGACTTGTACCGCTATTAGGGGACTGACATTTACCGCCCCCTAGGCCCGCCATGCGATGTATCAGACGAACAGACCGGACTGTACGGAGATTGTCACATTCAGGCTCAGTAGGAGTTTAGATGGGTTTCACCTCGTCAGTCTTCTTGTCGGCATCTACCTGGGGACCGTTACGAACAGCTTGCCGCTTGCGGTCTGTGGTTAAACCCACTGCCAGCGTAGTGTCGAGTCTTTAGAGTCCCACACAGAAAGCTATTCGCCTTTAGGCAAAAGAGTAGAGGTCGCATGGTTTTGCGACAGGTCGCATAGTTTTGCGACAGGGTCCGGTCACATCCGTGCACTTGTGCACGTACAGTGTCCGGACAGTTAACACTAGCGGGCTTTGGTTTAAGCCAGATCCTAGTGTACGTTTTGGGATTGGTTTTATCCAGTATGTATTCATGTTCCTCGGAACACGGATGCGGGTGTGTATGCACAGTTGACGGAGAGACAGAGGCAGAGGATTCTCATTAGGGTTGTTGACCGTTGACTGTTGACTATTGACTTTTTGCTCAACCCTAATGAGAATATGATATATAAATAATTAGCAATAATATTAATTAAGTATTATAGTGACATGGTTGTTGAGGGGTTGACTTTGTTGACTTGTTGACTTTGTTGATCGGTTGACTAGGTTGGACTAGTTGACCATCATCATCACAATGGTTGTCATTTTCATGCAAAGACTTTTGCTTGCTTGTTGTGGTTTGCAAAATGAGTGCATGGAAATGATGTTGCCTTTGACATGATATGAACCATCACATAATAATACTTGATTAACATTATGGCTCATGATGCTTTTGGATTATGAGAGGGTGAAAGAGAAAAGAGAGGCTCATTCTTTCATGATCTTTCTCTCTCTTGGTTTTGAGCTCTCCCATTCTCTTGCTCTCACCCTCTTCCTCTTGCTCTCTCTCTTGTCTATGGTTCACTTGTCTCATGTGTTGAGAAGCAAGAACCATAGAGAAAATCCCATCACACTCTCCTCTACTCACTCTAGTACACAAGGTTTAGCAAACCAAGTGAACTAGTTTCTTCAAAGTTCGAAGAAGAAGCCAAAGGTAGAAGCTTTCGGGTGGATCGATCTTCGGCGCAAGGAGACGACGGGGTGAAGCCAATCCGTACACCATCAAGAGATGAAGAAGAAGGAGTTTAAGAAAGAAAGGTATAACCCCCTAACCGAGTAGCTAACAACTCGTAGTTAGGTTGTTAGGTAGATAGTTTAACTAAGATCCGGTTTTGAGTCCATGTTACCGCCTCTAGAAAATCGTTTTTCACCAAATTCCGCATGCCCGAAAGTACCGGGAGAGGTAGCATGGACTTACAGGTTATGTTAATGGTTAGGGTTTTGATTTACTTATTTATTTATTCTCTTTATTCATTTTGGCAAAGGAAAATGAAATGGTGGCTTGCTTTGTCTTTTGTTGAAGCTTCATGAAGCTTTGAAGAAGTAACCATTTTGTTTCTTTCCTTTAACCTAACCATTCAACTTAACCCTAGTTTATTCTCTACACTCACCCATGGTTACAAAATGATAACCATCACTTGTTTTTGTTTTAATTGATAATTCTTTTTCATTCTTTTTCTTCTTCTCTTCAAGAGAAAAAGAAAAGCTTTGCTTGAAAAATATCAAGTGTTGAAATCAAGTGAGAAATCCAAAACCAAAGTGAACCCACTTCCTATTTCTTCATCCTCTACCACTTGCCATGTAGTATAGGGTGTTTTCTTCACAAGTTTCATGATTTGGTGAAGGAGGAGCTTGATCTTGAGTTGCCTCGACGTAGATCATCTTCGGCATCGAAGTCGACGACCTAGCCCGATCATTTCTTCGACGAAACCATCGCTAGAGTCCGGGATCCGATGATCGCAGCGGAAGGACATCATCATGGAGCTAAGGAAGTGGAGGACCGGATCTACAAAGGTTGTAGCCCCTTTCACTTTGCAGTTAAGATGTTAACTAATATCGGTTTCGCCTTTTCTCTAGTCACGATCTTGCTTAGGGTTACTTGGCACATAGGAAAATTTTGAATTGGCCATGTTTGATGCCTTGTGAGACCTCAAGGGTGTGCCTAGGAATCCTACAGTAAGTATGCCGCAGAACATACACACGGTATGTCACTCTACTTAAGTCACTTACTCCATCAACCAAGGGTCATTCTATACTCCGAAGGTAAAACCTAACGCTTTGATACCAACTTTGTCACGACCCGAAAAGTACCGAGCGTGACTGGCACTTAAATTACGAAATGTCTCGAGGCGTACGTAATCTAAGTAAGACAAAACCCAGAAATCAAAATCAAGTAAAGCAGTAGAGTGAAGGAAAAAAAAATTAAAGCAAGTAGTTTAACAACATAAGCCGAAGTATTTCATCCATAAAACCTCAATTCTTTTCTAAAAATTTCGGCAAAGTTTCCTTTGTAAATACTGACCCCAAACGGGTACAAACCTGATAAATAATGAATAAAGGCATCCCCAAGCGGGAGCTATCTCTTCGCCAACCGGCGGACAAAACCACACAATGCAATATAATATACAACGCCGAAAGGCGAGAATCAAACTCAGGATAAAAATCCAACATCATCAAGAAAACCATAGGAAAACCATATAATACAGCACGCGACTCTATGGTCGAAAGAATATACAATGGTCTTCTATGTCTATCAAATAATACAAGTCTGGTTGATAGAGTTTTACTAGATACAACTGAGATAACAAATATATAATGGTGGTCCTGATGCAAAAGAACCCACCTACCAAAGCAATCACCCGGAAGGAACAGTGTGCCAGCAAAGCCGCAACGAAACCTGTACGGCAAAACCTGCAAGGAACTGTGGCACAACGGGGGTGTAGGGTTACTAGGCACTCTCACAAGGGTCTACGAGGCATCAACTATGCCCGATTTAAAATTTAGACGTGCCGAACAACCCTTAACAAGATCTTTAAACTAGAGATTAGGTGAAAACAAGCATGTTAAACATTTTAACACTAAGTGAGAAGGATTACAACCTTTGTAGATCCCGTCCTACACTTCTAAAGCTCCGTGTTGAGGTCCCTTCGCTGCGATCATCATGCATCCGGACTCTAGAGAGGCTCCACGATCTTCGATAACAAAGATGATCTACCTTGAAGTTTCATTAACACAAGCTCTCACTCACTAAATGAAGTGAACACCCTAATCTAAATGGCTAGGATAGATTAGGAAGATGAAGTAGGAATTTAGCTCTCTTTTGTTTTCATTTACTCACTCATAATCATCATATGTCAAAAAGCTAGAAAGCTTTTTCCAGGGAAGAAGAAGAAGAATATCTAATTCCATTTGTGATGAATAATGAAAATGTAATAATCATTACTTATGCAACCATGGTCAATATAACCTTTGTAAAGATTTAACTAGGGCTAGGGTTTGGGTTGGCTTAAAGAATGAGTCACTTAAAATATCAAGCATAAAATCTTAGCTCAATCCAAAAGAAAATCTTCTAGAAGGTCCAGGAAAGAACTAACCCAATTCAAACCCTAACCTTGTTTAATCTCCAGTAAACATGTTGCATTAGTAATCATTGTTAGTTATATGTATGCCCTAGAGGCCATTACTATACATAGGATGCATATTGTAGTGGATGCTTGTACATATATAGGGAGGACTTTCTTGCTCGACATGATAGTATGCTATCTGGTTGATCTTTACCTTAACGTGTACACTGATTGTCTTTCTGTTACATGTTGGTAAAGCCCTTAGGATGTGTACTTGACTATCTGGACTATGATGCGGATCATACTAGTGGGGACATGGTAGTCCATAAGTACATCCTTCAAGGTCCCTAGTCGTGGGTGTATCGAGACGGGGCATCGATATACTAGAGTAGACTAGCGTATACCTTCTCGACCCATACAGATGGGCGATGGATGATCCCATATCCATTGGTGTTTGACATCAGAGATGATATACGGGTGCTCAGTGGAGACTGGGTACACTGGACGGACTCGCCGAGAACTCCCAGATGGTATTATACCTTACGTCAGATGGCAGTTCTCTGGTGACACTGGTACAGAGTAGTCTGTTGACCCGAGATCGTCATAGAGTCTTGTGTGGTTCCCACTGTGCTTTGATTTCCACCTTACCACGTCCAAGAGGGCGTGCAAAACGGTGGTTTTTGGGTACAGTCCCGAATCACATGGAGACAATGAGCGATAGGAGGGGATTCGTCTCTCCCGGTATAGGGGGTTGATGTTGCGCTGTGTTCGATTGGCTATAACAGGAAATCCCTGGCCAGGGTTGCGGAGATTTACTGGTAAGTGTTACCTGTAGTTTCTCGAACTGTTATAGACCTCATATCGACACGACTTATCGAGCTATTGGGGTCTGACGTTTACCACCCCTAGGCAAGATATGCGACATATCAGACGATCAGATCGGACTGTACGGTAAGTGTTACTGGTTGGATTCACAGGAGTATGAGCGGGCTTGCTCGTCGATCTTCTGATCGCTCAATACCCGGGTGGCCGTTATGTTTAGCAGACCGCTTGCGGCTTGTGGGTGTTTGATATGATCATCACCTGCTGCCGGCGTATTGACGAGTCTTTAGAGTCCTACACAGAGGTTTCCTGGCTCAAGCGAAACGAAATAGGAGCGCATATGAGATATGTGCGGGACCGAGAATAATGCGTGTATGTGATACCGTATTCTATTCTCGCGATGAATGTGTCTAATGGTTGTATGCGATATAACCTAGTTATCGAATCAAGGATTGATTCGATAAATCGATACATTGTATACTAGTCGGTTGTGTGCGACATGACCGGATCATTGAATCAAGTGTTGATTTAATGATTTAATGCATAATTATATATTTGATATATTACTTTGCATCAACTAGTATTGGTTCACTTAAATGGATTTTCTCACTAGAAGTTCACAAGTTGTATATGTGATATACTTTTGTGCACTTGATTGTATCATGTTTGATGATACATGTTAACTTGGTTAAGTGTAAAGATTAAACCATGGTTAAGTTAATGATCAGGGTTTTGCTTTTCTTTCTTATTTATTTATTTATTTATTTTGGAAAGAATAAAGAAAAAATGGTGGCTTTCTTTGTTTGTTGTTGAATCTTCATGAAGGTTTGACTTTGTAACCATTTTGTCTTCATGCTTAACCCTAACCATTTAAACAAACCATGGTCTATTCTCTACACTTAACTAGGGTTAGGATATGATAAGTATTCATATTATTTTCTATTTTGAAAATACTTATGATATTCTTTCTTCTTCTTCTTCATCTTCTTCAATGAAGAAAGCTTGACTTCATCAATGTTGAATTGATGAAATGAGTGAGAAATCCAATTCTAAAGTGAACCCACTTCCTATTTCTTCATCCTCTACCTCTTGCCAAGTAGTATAGGGTGTTTTCTTCACAAGTTTCATGACTTGGTGAAGTGGGAGCTTGATCTTGTGATGCCTCGACGTAGATCATCTTCGGCACGAAGCCGACGACCTTGCCCGCCCATTTCTCCGATGAAGCCGACGCTAGAGCCCGGGATTCGATTTGGACAGCGAGGAGACTTCATTGCGGAGCTATGGAGGTAGAGGACCGGATCTACAAAGGTTGTATTTCCGTTCTTATAGTTAAGTTGTTAACTAGTTGCATGTGTTCGCCTAAAATTCTAGTTAACGATCTAGTCTAGGGTTTCTCGGCACCGTAAAATTTGAAATTGGCATTGTTGATGCCTTGTGAGACCTCTTGAGAGTGCCTAGGAACCCTACAGTGGTATCAGAGCCTTAGGCGATGCGTGGACGGAATTAGAAGTTCGATCGAACCGAAACCCAAACCCTAAAATGCTCTCTGTACATTTTTGAAATTCGTGGATTTTTGTGAATTAAAAATATGCAGAAAAGTAAGCAGGAAAAACTAAGAATTATTGTGAAGTTTGGGCCCCTAATTCCATAATTAGACCGCGGAACCGCGGCCAAACCATGGGTTTGGCGGCGCTTCCGCGGCCCAAATTTGGACTTAGTCCCTCAAATTTCATATATTTATTCTTAGGTCCTTTCTTGGCAATTTTTTATGTGAATTTTTTAATTCCACTCAAGTGTTGAGTTTTCTAGGGTTTTATTGGGGATTCGTTA
Organism: Agapanthus africanus; assembly: GCA_030015575.1. Classification (NCBI taxonomy): domain Eukaryota; kingdom Viridiplantae; phylum Streptophyta; class Magnoliopsida; order Asparagales; family Amaryllidaceae; genus Agapanthus; species Agapanthus africanus. The sequence goes on from CM057343.1 coordinate 267,058,570, forward strand.
ATTTGATCGGATAATTTAACTTCGTTTATGTTTTTCCGGATATTTTAGAAACTGTTAAAAAGTTCGACCGGATATAAATACCCACTTTTTCCCCTGCCGGGAAATTTTCAAGTGTTGGATTTTTCCATGGTTTAAAGACGTTCTAAGTAGTGCAAGTAAAGCGATGGTCCCTCTAGAAGACAAGAAACCTTAACTCGATTATGTGACCGTCTTGAACTGCCCTATGAACCTTAGGGTTTGGGGCAGTACGGCGTGCCACATGTGAGGCGTTGGCTTGACCCTTCTACAGCTGGACCGTTGGTACTGAGGCACGAAGTGAATGTTTTTAAACTTATTTCATGTGTTGATCTGTATCGGGAAAACTTGGGTGTTCGATTGTTCGATCGGAAAGTTTAACATTTTCTATTTATCTGGAATGGGATACAATAATTGGAATTCACAAGAAGTTATGAGATAACTGAATGAATGTTATAAACATAGCAGTTTAGTCTCACTTGATCGGTTGCCACGGAATTTTGATGTGATCAAAAGTCCGTCGCAATCACGTAGCGTACGCGGATATTCGCCGGTAAACTTAATAGACAGCCTCGCTCCATTGCCCCGACCAAGTGACTATAGGAGAACCCCGTCGCTGAAAGCATCCGTTAGGGTGTCCGCGGCAGCGGTGTTCCGCCTTGGTGCACTTCGTTGACGGCATCGGGGGTGCAGCCGTCTACTAAAATTTGCGACGAGCATTCGATCAGGATGTCGGGAATCTTGTTGAATTACCCGACTTGATATTGAAAAGTGTTTTCGATAATGAGACTAAAATGCGGGGTTTATAATTGTTAGGCATGCGATGTCTAAGGAATTCATTTGATTAGGCATGCGATGTCTAAAGAGATTGCGGATTCCAACTGTTGTAGTTTTACACATTCTTTTCTGTGACCGTAAGTGTAATATGTGATATCGCCGGTTTCGTTGCTATAAGTCAACGACAATTGGGATGCGCATATTTACTTACGTTGATGACATGTGATGTTATGTGTTGCTGGATATGTTATATTGGATTGTCGTGTTTGAATAGCCGGGGGTTTTCATGTGAGATGAGTGTTTTTCATTTTCATTCATGTAAAAACTTGTATGTAATATTCTTTTATTGGGGCACTTCCAGATTGGAGAAGATGTCACCCTTTGTATATTATTTACTTTTCCGCACTAGGATAAACCCAAGGAGGGGAGCACAAGTAACCGGGTTCTGGAGTCCAGTGGGAGACCAACTCGAGGAGTCGAGTCCGGGTCTCCTAACTCTAGAATTGGTAGGGTTGCTTGCCGCTCTCGTAGGGGTCTAGGGGTGTGGGTTTGGCTATTCATCACGACCGTGGAATTCGTGTTTTGTACTGGCTCGTATTGAAAACACGGACGTCCTAGTATATCCAATATTTCATATGTTTCTTCTGCTGCGATATCTGTGATGTGATCATGTGATGTTCTGTGATGGATACTGTATATAGTATATATGATATATTATATAGACGTTACTTATGTTTTACACCCGCGCTAGCCCTGCCCCGCTCTGCCGTTAGTTACCTAACCTAACGGTGCACGAGGGGACATCGAGGCGAATGCGGATGGCATAAGTGTACGTCGTATTTATCTATGATGTTTAGATACTTAAATGATGGGACTTCATTAATGTGATTAATGAAATAAAAGAAACCTAAAGATGTTGTAGAATCGAATTTCAAAATAAAACAGGTAGCTACAGTTCTTGCTTTGCACAGCGGTATATGAGATATATCCTGCACCTTATTCGATGAGGAAAGGACCGAGATCCCTTCACCGGGAGTGACTCCTTTAGCAATAACTGGCAGATGCTACAACCCTCGGTTTGTCTTTTGATTGCTTTTAAGAGTTTTTGCTTTGCACAGTGATATATATGATATATCCCGCACCTCACTCGACGAGGAAAGGACCGACGATCCCTTCATCGGGAGTGACTCCTTTAGCAAAACTAGAAAAGCCTCAAAAACACTCCATTTCAAAATTCATTCGATCCTACAACGATATCAAATTCATTACGCAATAGGTTTTCAGAAAAACCTGTCGTAGCCCTCCGTCATTTCAGATAAGTCCTATTTAGTATTCGTGCTACGTTTGTTGACCTCCGTCAAGGCGTAGTGTGCGGTAGCTAACTAGTATTTATCTGCTTATGCATATGATGCAGATTGGATTAGGGTAGTCGTGCGGCCTTGTTGACCTCCGTCAAGGGTCGTGCGGGTGGGTTTAATTCGATCAAGAAATGACGGGTTGAACTTGACTAGTAGCCTATGGTTTGTTGACCTCCGTCAAGGTCATAGGGTGCTAGGGGAAAAATGTATATCGGGAATTTCAAGTGTTGAAATTTGCAATGAGATTGCATACCTTCTATGAGATAGTTGGATCCCGATACCCGCTGCGAGTAAGAGTTACTCCTGGGAGAGTTTTACACATTACAATTAGCCGATCTAGTAGGTGTCTAGAAAGGTGTCAACGGGGTTACGCCTCTGGGAAAACGAGGTTTACATTAATTAGGTTCGTGCGAAAGCACGGGGGACCTCCCTCAAAGTACCAACACTGGCCTGGCTGAAAGATTGGCGAACTTGTATTGCGTAATTAATCCCGGCTAGTCTTTCCTTTTAGGGTTTGAAGGAAGATTTGATTAAAACAGTGGGAGCCATCCTGATTAGATAAAATAATAACCAATCTATTCTTGTAAGAGCGCACGCTGAGTGTTTTCTTCTCTCTCTCTCTCCAGGTAGCGACCATATCATGCCTTAATCAAGATAATAATACGGAATATTGACCGAACCCGCTTATTATACTGAGCTGGGGAATGTTGGTCCCGCTCCAACTTATAATTGTTATAAGACAAAGCAGGAAAATGGGGATTACCAGAATTCCCATGCCGCCCAAACGAAGAGAGTGCATGCTGATGCATCATCTTCGGGTGTGTTCATTATACAGAACTGTTTCTCAGTATCTTTTACGTCCTGGGTATGTGATACCAGATCAGGATCCCAGATATGTAATATGTTACATAGGGGTACAGAAAGATTGAGAACTGAGAAAGGGTGATAAGTTTCATGAGGCAGAAAACGGGGCAAGTGTTGCAGCCAAGTCTGTTGGTCACTGTCACCCTGTATTACCAATACATTGATTCTGAACGAATGTTATTAGATACCGAACCTGATATACAAAATCATATCAATCTCTTTATTAGTAAAGAAATGATAAAATTTTGTATAGTTGGATAATGTTTTGAACATTTCCTATATCAAAAGTTGATCGGTTCAGGCACGTTATCTAAAAGCATTGATGTTCTAAATCAAACTACAGTTCTTAGTATACGGAACACACACAAGAGGAAGAGTTCAGAAATGAACGAATCCTACTTGTGACATTGTAGACTAGGTCATATCAATGCGACCCGACTAGCTGAAGTTACATGTAGATGCATATTTAAATCAGTTTGAATTTACATATTATGAAACTTGCCAGTCATGTCACAGAGATAAGATGACCATAGCTCCGTTTACTAGAAACAGAGAAAGAGTTAGTGAACTCTTGGGATGATACATGTTGATGTATGTAGGTCCCCTGTCTACACATACCAAGACCGGTTCTTTATACTTCATTACATTCTCTGATGATCTTTCGAGATTCAGACCCATGTTCCTGTTGAAACACAAGTCCGAACCTTTTGAGATATTCACAGAATATAAGTTAGAAGTAGAGAACCAATACGGGTATAAGTATTATGTCCTTTGATATGATCAAGGAGGAGAATACTTGAGCACAGAATTCATGGACCATTCTAAAGGAGAATGAGATTCTCTCTCAGCATTACTCCTCCGTATACACCATAGCACGATGGTATATCGGGGTGGAGCAGATGCACCCTATATGATATGGTGTGCTCTATGATGAGTACTACTGAGTTTCCTATTTCCTTTTTGGGAGTTATGCACTTGAGAAGCTGCATACCTATTGAATTGGACTCGAATCAAATCAGTTGCCTACCGCTTCATATGAGATATGGAAAGGGAAGAGCCCATATCTTAAGTTGGTTAAGATTTGGGGTTGTCCGGGCTATGTCTAGAAGCATAATCCGGACAAGCTCGAGGCAAGGTCTGTTATGTAGAACTGGAAAGGTTCCAGCTATACAAACAACAGTAGATGATTTGGTAGAACCAAAAGATTCAATAGATACCAATGAACCTCAGCCTCTCCGCCGATCTAGTAGGGTTCCTCACCCGCCTGAGAGATACTTCGGTTTCTCTATGACAGTGGGAGCGAGGATTGCATCATAAGATGATGACCCAACTAGTTTCGAGCTGGCCATCAGGAGTGGGACTCTGTAAGAATGGCTGGATGCTTAGTGATCTGAGATGGAATCCATGTACACCAACAAAGTATGGACTTTGGTTGCTATATCTGAAGGGTTAAATCCCCATCAAGAACAAGTATATCTTGAGAAGATTACTTGGTGTAGATGGAAAAGTTGAGACTTTCAAAGCTAGACTTGTTAAAGGTTTTCTTCATCGACTAGGCGTGGATAATGATGAAACCATTTCCAGTGGCTATGCTTAAGTCCATCCGGATCCTACTTGCCACGGCTACGTACCATGACTACGATATCTGGCGGTTGGGTGTCATGACAGCTTTTTTAAATGATGTTTTAGAAGAGAGCGTCTATAAGTACACAGCCAGAGGGCTTCGTAGACAGTGGGAGCAGCGGAAACGTGTGCAAGATGCTTTATAGGATAAAGCAGACATCGCGGAGTTGGAACATCTATTTTGATGTGTTAGTCAAATAGTTTGACATCATCAAAATGGTATATGAACCTTGTATAAACAAAAAGGTAGTGGGGAGTATGGTGGTGATCCTCGTAGAGTACGTGGATGACATACTCTAGATAGGGAAGGAGTTTCCTATGCTACGCTCGGTCAATCTCCGCTTATCACAATGATTCTCCATATAGGATCTAAGTGATACCTCCTAAATCCTGGGTTTTGGATCTATGAGATAGATCTAAATGGATGTTAGGACTCTCACTAGATATAGTGAGATGGTATCAACCGATCCTGGGGAGAATCACTGGAAGGGTTCCAGGGTGATAAGGACGACTAAAAGTCAGTCACAGGCATTGTCTTTACCCTCAGTAAAGGGACGGTATGTTGGAAGAGTTCCAAGCCAGATACCGTGACATACTAGAAGATAAAGGCTCGATACATCGCTACTTAAGATGCTACCAAAGAGGCTGTTTGGGTGTATACTGGTTCATGAGATGAACTACGTTCCAACCATTGTGAGACAATGGAGTTGTGGCTTATGCCAAGGAACGAAGGTCTCATCAGTGATCCAGACATATTCTAAGGCAGTATCACCTGATCATGGAGATAGTTGATCTCCAGGGTGATCGAGGTTAGGAGAGTAGACTCTGAGGACAACACGGCGGATCCACTCACAAAGGCCTTTTCCCAGAGAGAGACTATTATGGGATGGTCGAGTATGAGATACTGCAACCACTGCTATCAGATGGCCCTAGTGCAAGTGGGAGATTGTTAGTAATATGTATGCCCTAGAGGCCATTACTATACATAGGATGTATATTGTAGTGGATGCTTGGACATATATAGGGAGGACTTTCTTGCTCGACATGATAGTATGCTATCCGGTTGATCTTTACCTTAACGTGTACACTGATTGTCTCTCTGTTACATGTTGGTAAAGCCCTTAGGATGTGTACTTGACTACCTGGACTATGATGCGGATCATACTAGTGGGGACATGGTAGTCCATAAGTACATCCTTCAAGGTCCCTAGTCGTGGGTGTATCGAGACGGGGCATCGATATACCAGAGTAGACTAGCGTATACCTTCTCGACCCATACAGATGGGCGTTGGATGATCCCATATCCATTGGTGTTTGACATCAGAGATGATATACGGGTGCTCAGTGGAGACTGGGTACACTGGACGGACTCGCCGAGAACTCCCAGATGGTATTATACCTTACGTCAGATGGCAGTTCTCTGGTGACACTGGTACAGAGTAGTCTGTTGACCCGAGATCGTCATAGAGTCTTGTGTGGTTCCCAGTGTGCTTTGATTTCCACCTTACCACGTCCAAGAGGGCGTGCAAAACGGTGGTTTTTGGGTACAGTCCCGAATCACATGGAGACAATGAGCGATAGGAGGGGATTCGTCTCTCCCGGTATAGGGGGTTGATGTTGCGCTGTGTTCGATTGGCTATAACCGGAAATCCCTGGCCAGGGTTGCTGAGATTTACTAGTAAGTGTTACCTGTAGTTTCTTGAACTGTTATAGACCTCATATCGACACGACTTATCGAGCTATTGGGGTCTGACGTTTACCACCCCTAAGCAAGATATGCGACATATCAGACGATCAGACCGGACTGTACGGTAAGTGTTACTGGTTGGATTCACAGGAGTATGAGCGGGCTTGCTCATCGATCTTCTGATCGCTCAATACCCGGGTGGCCGTTATGTTTAGCAGACCGCTTGCGGCTTGTGGATGTTTGATATGATCATCACCTGCTGCCGGCGTATTGACGAGTATTTAGAGTCCTACACAGAGCTTTCCTGGCTCAAGCGAAACGAAATAGGAGCGCATATGAGATATGTGCGGGACCGAGAATAATGCGTGTATGTGATACCGTATTCTATTCTCACGATGAATGTGTCGAATGGTTGTTTGCGATATAACCTAGTTATCGAATCAAGGATTGATTCGATAAATCGATACATTGTATACTAGTCGGTTGTGTGCGACATGACCGGATCATTGAATCAAGTGTTGATTTAATGATTTAATGCATAATTATATATTTGATATATTACTTTGCATTAACTAGTATTGGTTCACTTAAATGGATTTTCTCACTAGAAGTTCACAAGTTGTATATGTGATATACTTTTGTGCACTTGATTGTATCATGTTTGATGATACATGTTAACTTGGTTAAGTGTAAAGATTAAACCATGGTTAAATTAATGATTAGGGTTTTGCTTTTCTTTCTTATTTATTTATTTATTTATTTTGGAAAGAATAAAGAGAAAATGGTGGCTTTCTTTGTTTGTAGTTGAATCTTCATGAAGGTTTGACTTTGTAACCATTTTTTCTTCATGCTTAACCCTAACCATTTAAACAAACCATGGTCTATTCTCTACACTTAACTAGGGTTAGGATATGATAAGTATTCATATTATTTTCTATTTTGAAAATACTTATGATATTCTTTCTTCTTCTTCTTCATCTTCTTCAATGAAGAAAGCTTGACTTCATCAATGGTGAATTGATGAAATGAGTCAGAAATCCAATTCTAAAGTGAACCCACTTCCTATTTCTTCATCCTCTACCTATTGCCAAGTAGTATAGGGTGTTTTCTTCACAAGTTTCATGACTTGGTGAAGTGGGAGCTTGATCTTGTGATGCCTCGACGTAGATCATCTTCGGCACGAAGCCGACGACCTTGCCCGCCCATTTCTCCGATGAAGCCGACGCTAGAGCCCGGGATTCGATTTGGACAGCGAGGAGACTTCATTGCGGAGCTATGGAGGTAGAGGACCGGATCTACAAAGGTTGTATTTCCGTTCTTGTTGTTAAGTTGTTAACTAGTTGCATGTGTTCGCCTAAAATTCTAGTTAACGATCTAGTCTAGGGTTTCTCGGCACCGTAAAATTTGAAATTGGCATGGTTGATGCCTTGTGAGACCTCTTGAGAGTGCCTAGGAACCCTACAATCATATCATGTTATAATATTATATATCACATATATAATATTTATTGTAATAAAATAAAATAATACAATTAACATATATCGCATATATATCAATGTATTACCCGAGTGAGAAAAAGAATCTTTTAGTGAGCTTATATTAGTTAATGTAATTTAATATAACACATATATAATTATACAATAAATCATCGAATCAACACTTGATCCGACAATCCAGCTATATGGCATATAACCGACTAATATATCATTTACCGATTCATCGAATCAACACTTGATCCTATGACCCGGTTGATATCAAATATCGCGAGAATAGAATACGGTATCTCATATCGCATTATCCTCGGTCCTGCGCATATCACATATATGCCCCCTACTCCGTTTTGCCTGAGTCAAGAAACCTCTGTGTAGGACTCTAAAGAATCGTCAATACGCCGGCAGTAGGTGATGATCATATCAAACACCCACAAGCTGCAAGCGGTCAGCTAAACATAACAGCCACCCAGGTATTGAGCGATCAGAAGATCAACAAGCAATCCTGTACATTCTCCTGCGATTCCAATCAGTAACACTCCCGTACAGTCCGGTCTCGTCGTCTGATATGTCGCATATCTCGCATAGGGGTGGTAAACGTCAGACCCTAGTAGCTTGATAAGTCGTGTCTATATGAGGTCTATAACAGTTCGAGAAACTACTGATAACGCTTACCAGTAAATCTCAGTAACCCTGGCCTGGGATTTCCAGTTATAGCCAATCGAACACAGCGCAACATCAACTCCCTATACCGGGAGAGACGAATCCCCTCATATCGCTCATTGCCTCCATGTGATTCGGGACTGTACCCAAAAGCCACCTTTTTGCACGCCCTCTTGGACGTGGTATGATGGAAATCAAAGCACAGTGGGAATCACACAAGACTCTATGACGATCTCGGGTCAACAGAATACTCTGTACCAGTGTCACCGGAGAACTACCATCTGACGTGAGGTATAATACCATCTGGGAGTTCTCGGTGAGTCCGTCCAGTGTACGCAGTCTCTACTGAGCACCCGTACACCATCCTTGATGTCAAACACCGATGGATATGGGATCATCCATCGCCCATCATATGGGTCAAGATGCGTATACGCTAGTCAACTCTGGTGTATCGATGCCCTGTCTCGATACACCCTCGACTAGGAACAGTTATAGGATGTACTCGTCGACTGCCGTAGCCCCACTAATATGATCTCATCATAGTCCCAGTAGTCGAGTACATATCCTAAGGGCTTTATCAACATGTAACATAGAGACAATCAGAGTACATGTTAAGATAAAGTACAACCAGATAGCATACTATCATGTCGAGCAAGAAAGTCCTCCCTATATATGTCCAAGCATCCATTACAATATACATTGTATGTACAGTAATAGCCTTCAGGGCATACATATAACTAACAGGGGGTGAGTTGCCAACACGTGAGTAGAAAACATCACAGAGCAGAAATCGCATGCATGACGCTGTCCTAGGTCATATCAAGTAATATCCTTAAATTAATATCCTGATCCAACTACACATAAGTGCAATACCACGTGCTCGTGTCAGTGCCACAGATAGCAACATATCAGATATATGATGTGTGAATGCATTACGAATGGAAACAGAATACATCATGAGTGAGACAACTGTTTTCTTTATTTAATGAGATTCATGTATGTATATAAATTGAATATCATCAATGAAATCAACAGAGAAATTAGTATCAAGCATCGACACAAAACATGAATCTTAATATCTCAATATCTCAGGCTCCGGCTATCCGGACTGGCCTGTATCATCAAATCTCAATATCTCAATGTCTCAAATCTCAATATCTCAATATCCCAATACCTCGGGCTCCTTCAGTCCGGATCGGCCCATATCATCAATCACACGACCACGAACTGTATCCTCCGGATATCCGCCGCGCCAGACAATCACCGGTAGGCTGTCTGCCCTTGCCGGGCTCATTGTCTACAACTCGAGCTTCTTACCCGGGGGTACCATACCGGGTTTATGATGTACCCGAAGACGGTTCATCCAACTCCTTGAATCGGGTCTCGAAAACCATCTCAGAACCGAGAAAACATCATGGTGGACAATACTTATCATATATAGGAAAACCACACCTTTCCCTTTAAAATAAAACAATCAGTTTATAAAACTTTCACATGCGGTTTCCAAATCCAGAAAATCCCAAGAAGAATCCGAAATCATCAAGTCACCATGTCAATAACAATGAAAACCGGCATAAATCTCCATAATACTGCATACCAATGAATATATGAATGCATGAAGTATCTATGTAAGAATGCAATCTCTAAGATAACACATGAGAGCAATCACGCAAATATTATGTGGTAACTAGCATTTAGCTGATTATATTAATGAAATAATATGTTCTAAAGTGTACGTGACATGGCAATTACCGATGATGATGAGTGTGAGCCGGCAAGCAAGTGTATCTGGAGCATACGCATCATCGGTAATGGTGCTGGTGTCCTGACAGCATGGTTTCATAATCACTAAGTACACAATAAACATGCAATGAGACGATAACAACATAATAAATAGCAAATGAATAGTAAATGCAACAATAATATGCGGAACATGAATGATAACGTAACAATAAGGAATCTGCATTGCTATACATGTGTCATATTGTTTTGCCATTTGAAATAATACGAATCGTGGTGTTTTGAAAATAAGGGCTACGGTGGTTTTAAGAAAAGATACATCCTTTGAAATATCCGTAGAATCCCTTATCTTGTCTTTAAAATACACACGATTTGTTAGTTTTGAAAATAGGTATGAATCGAATCTAGTCTAACATCTACAAATAAACTACAGGACTTAGCTAACAGGCTAATCGAAAAGGATAAGGAAACCACCTACATCTGAGTCGATATATATATATATATATATATATATATATATATATATAATAGTCGGTGATCCCGCCTCAATAGTATCCCATACGATACACCATCTAATATGACATCCTCGAGTCAAGAGTGCGGATCTATCATCAATAGTTCGTACGGTAAATCCATCGTACGACATCCCAAATCAGGGTACGGGTCAAGTATCACATTTATCTCATTATTCATCTGGTATCCTTATAATCACATATCGTGAACAGGGGGGTACTGATCTAAGTTTAGTACAATACTAATATCATCAACATATATGTACGCGTGTGTGTTAATACACATCGCCCATCCATCCGCTAATATCATGTCGTACCTCATAATACGAATCAATCATATCACCGATCCCATGGCACCATGTGTTGGGTTTACCTAGCACCCCATCTAGGGTTTGGAAGCAACACATATGCCACAATCAAATTTTAAAGGTGCTAAGTGAACTTGACAAGAATCATAACTAGAAATTTAGGGTTTCGTGCAACTAAGCATGACATGAAAATGAAAAACTATCACTAAGGGTAGAGATTATAACTATTGTAAACCTCCCTTGGTGACTCCTTGGCACTATGAGTGTTTGGAATGGATCGATGGAAGCCTTCCCAGTCCATGATGATCCACCCGAAGTCCCTTTGCCCAAAGCTCCTTGCTTTACTTGATTTGTGAATGAAGTAGAGCAAACACCCTACACAAATGGGCTAGATGTATGTAGAATGATGATGTGGTTTATATTCTATAATCAATACCCTTTCTTTTTATCAACTTCACTCAAAGAAAATCTCAAGAGAGGAAGAAGAAGATGATGGCTTAGCTTAAGCTCAAAGTGTTTGGGATGAATAATAATATATGAGAATGAATAATCAATATTATATCATTCTCACCTCAACCATGGTTTGTAATAATTTAGATATTTATCATTGAGTTAATAAAGCCAAAGGAAAATTGACTCAAGGTTAAAAATTAAGTCAAGTATGGTCAAAGATGATAAACATTAACCATGAGTGAATTATCCTTACATTAACTCAAAATGGTAAATATATATATAATTACTACCATGTGAGTCTTGCATTGCCACCAAATGTGTATCAACAACCATGATACAATGTATGTATGTATGTGTCCATCCACATCATCATGTGCATACATGCATGCATACAAAATAGAAAAGGGTTTAATTAAAGAATTAATCTAAAAGTCATTTGTTAAATCAACACTTGATTTAGCAAACCGGTCATATCACATACGACCTGACCAATAGAAAATGCCCGATTAATATACGGTATCACATATCCGTATTTAATCGGGTCCCCGCGCATATCTCATATGCATACCACATCTTTTCGCCTAAGCCAGGAAACTTCATTGTGGGACTCTAAGACTCGTCAATACGCCGGCAGTAGGTGATGATCATATCAAACACCCATAAGCCGTAAGCGGTCAACTAAACGTAACGGCCACCCGGGTACTGAGCGATCAGAAGAAAACCAGCGAAGCTGTCAAAACTCCCGTCGAGCCAACTGGCAACACTTACCGTACAGTCCGGTCTCTTCGTCAAATATGTTGCATATCGAGTCTAGGGATGGAATCGTCGACCCCAATAACTCAATAAATCATGCTGGTGTATGGCTTATAACAGATCGAGAAACTACTGATAACGCTTATCAGTAAATCTCAGCAGCCCTGGCCAGGGACTTCCTGTTATAGACAATTGAGCATAGCACAACATCAACTCCCAATACCGGGAGAGACGAAACCCCTCCTATCGCTCATCGCCTCCATGTGCCTCGAGACTGTACCCAAAGACCACCTGATTGCACGACTCAGTAGAGCCGTGGTAGGGTGGAGATCAAATTATAGTAGGAGGACACACAAGTCTCTATGACGATCTTGGGTCTACAGACTAACCTGTACCAGTGTCACCTGAGAACTGCTATCCGACGATAGATATAATACCACATACGAGTTCTCAGCGATTCCGTTCAGTGTACCCAGTCTCCACTGAGCACCCGCATACAATCTTTTGTGTCACCTCACCAGATGGATATGAGATCATCCATCGCCCATCATATGGGACAAGAATAGTATACGCTAGTCTACTCTGAAATATCGATGCCCCGTCTCGATATACCCACGACTAGGAACAGTTAAAGGATATGCTTATAAACTACACATGTCCCATTAGTATGATCCGCATCATAGTCGGAGTAGTCAAGAAAAAATCCTAAGGGCTTTATCAACATGTACCAAATGAATAATATGCATGATCAAATATACATGTCAAGATAAAGTAAACCAGATAGCATACTATCATGTTGAGCAAGAAAATCATCTATATACATATATACATGTCCAAGCATCCACTATACATATAATGGCCTCTAGGGCATACATATATCTAACAATCTCCCACTTGCACTAAGGCCAGTTATTGGCGTATCTCATACCCAACATCTCAAAAAGTCGTTCATGCTGCGGCTGTGGAAGGGCCTTGGTGAGTGGATCCGCTGTGTTATCCTTTGTATCTACTCTCAGAATCTCGATCTCCTGGCGATCTACTATCTCCCGGATCAAATGATATCGCCTCAGGATGTGTCTGGACTTCTGATGGGACCTTGGTTCTTTGGCTAATGCCATAGCTCCTTTATTATCACAATACAATAGTATTGGATCAACAATGATTGGAACTATTCCTAGTTCCACAATGAACTTCCTCATCCAGACGGCTTCCTTTGCAGCATCATTTGCAGCAATATACTCAGCTTCCATCGTGGAGTCTGCAACGGTGTCCTGTTTGGAACTCTTCCAACTAACCGCCCCTCCATTGAGGGTAAATACAAACCCTGAGATAGATTTGCTGTCATCCTTATTACTTTGGAAGCTGGAATCGGTAAAGGCCTCCATCTGGAGATCCCCATTACCATACACCAAGAACAATTCTTTAGTCCTTCGCAAGTACTTAAGAATGTTCTTCACTGCTATCCAATGTTTCTCCCGTGGGTTGGATTGATACCTGCTTACTACACCTAGTGCATAATCTACATCAGGGCATGTACATAACATCGCATACATTATAGATCCTACGACTGAAGCGTAGGGTATAATGCTCATGCGAGCTCTCTCTTCATCAGTCTTCGGACAGAAGTCCTTGGAGAGAGTAATTCCATGACAAGCAGGTAAGGCACCACGCTTGGAATCTTCCATACTAAACCTTTTTAGGATGGTGTCAATGTACTTTGATTGGGACAATCCCAATAACTTCTTGGATCTATCTCTATAGATCCTAATGCCCAAAATGCACGAGGCATTACCCAGGTCCTTCATGGAGAACCTTTGTGATAAGAATAGTTTGACCGATTGTAGTATAGGAATATCATTTCCTATCAAGAGAATATCATCCACGTATAATACGAGGAATGTGACAGTACTCGCTACAATCTTCTTATAAATGCATGGTTCATCTATATTTTTTATAAAATCAAACTCTTTGATTGTATCATCAAAACATATGTTCCAGCTCCGTGAGGCCTGCTTTAATCCAGAAATGAATTTAAGCAATCTACATGCTTTTCCGCTGCTCCTACTGTCAATGAAGCCCTCTGGCTGATCCATAAAAACGCATTATTCTAAATCACCATTTAGAAATGCAGTTTTCACGTCCATCTGCCATATTTCATAATCATAGTGAGCAGCAATAGCAAGTAGGATCCTAATGGATTTAAGCATTACTACTGGAGAGAAAGTTTCATCATAGTCCAATCCTGGTCTTTAACGAAAACCTTTCTCTACAAGGCTTGCTTTAAAGGTCTCTACCTGTCCATCTACACCAATCTTTCTCTTAAAGATCCATTTACACCCAACGGGTTTTATCCCAGGAGGTGCAACGTCCAAAGTCCATACTTTGTTGGTGTACATGGACTCCATTTCGGATCTCATGGCTTCCAGCCACTTCACTGAGTCACCACTCGTGATAGCTTTCTGAAAACTAGTAGGGTCATCATCATCCATGTGTAAGTCTACGCTAGCGCCCCGGCCGTCTACAGACGCCAAATGCGGAACAAAAACTTTTTAACTGGCGCTATCGTATACTTTAACCCGGATCTTCCATTATTGCTAAACTAACAAACTGTAAAGAGTGTAGAAAGGTTATACTGAACGATCCGAGTCCTTCGTTCTTTAACCATCATCCCACGCTCCGTTGCGGCTGCTCCGATCTCGTCGATCTCCGATCTCTTCGTCGAGGTGGCACCACGTCGACGATTCTTTAAACGGGCTCCCGCCTCTGACTTGAGGCAACTCGGTCGTCAAGTTTGCTAAAAGAGACGACCAAGAATGATGTAGAGAATGAGTAGATGATTTTGTCTCACTTCGTCCAAATCCGTGGACGATCGGTTAATGAAGTTGCCGTGGGAATCGGGTGATGGAATGAAATGAGCTGTGAAATTCCATACACCCCAAAATCTATCATAATCTTTTGCAAAATGAAAACTCAAGTAAGTGAGAGAGAGAGGAGGGGCCGGCCATTTATAGGGAGGGGGGTGAGTGTAGGAGAGAAGAGGGTGACCATAAAAAGCTTCTCACAAAAAATATCAAGAACAAATATCCTAAGGAAAACAAAACCTCATTAATGCAAATGGTGATTCATTAACCTAGTCACCATTGCATTAATGGTTCCATTAAAGCACTAATGACTCACCATGCCAAGTCACCCTTACTAGAACCTTCTAGAAGCATGACTCACCCTCATCCAAGAAAAGATAAATCCGTCTTTAACCGAATGTTAAAAGACGGCTGATAGAAAACTGGAAACTGGCAACTTCCAAAAGTGATCCTGAAACGACTTTCAGGATAACCCCGAAACTATATAAATATACCCGCATTTATATTACGACCGAATACAAATGCAACTGAGACAAAGATATTATATCTACTCAATACAATACTCGGATCCGGCTTAAACCAAAGCCGACGAGTATCATCTGTCCGAAAAATAACACGTGCGTAAACGCACGTGCATTTTCCGAACCCTTCCATAAAACCATACGGCCTCTACAACGTTTCGCCCGAACTTGGGAAACTGTCTGTGGGGGACTCTAATGACTCGTCAGTACCCTGGCAGTGGGTTTAACCACAAACCGTCAGCGGCACTAGCAATGCGTAACGGCTGCCCATGGACTGACCTTAAGGGAGGCCGATGAGCGAACTCATCCGGAAACCCTACTGAGCCTAACAGTGACAATGTATATACAGTCCGGTCCGTTCGTCTATGAGTATCGCATATCTGCCTAGGGGGCTAGTGACGTCAGACCCCCAATAGCAGTATAAGTCGTGTCGGAGTGTAGCCCAATAACACCCTGAGATACTACTGGAGTACCTACCAGTAAATCTCTTGCCATGGCCATGGACTTTGTGTAATGGCTCTCCTAGACACAGCACGACCTCACCCCCAATACCGGGAGAGACGAATCCCCTGCCGATCCGCTCACGTGCCTCCATATGGCTCGGGACCGTACCCAAAAGCTACCTGTTTGCACGACTCCTTTGAGCCGTGGTAGGGTAGAAATCAAAGCACAGTGGGAACTCACACGAGACAAATGACGACCTCAGGTCGATGAACTAACCTGTACACATGTCACCAGGGAACTGCTATCTGACGATAGGTATAGTACTAACTAGCAGATTCCCGGCGAGTCCTGTCCGGTGTACTCATAACCCAATGAGCACCTGTATACATCTTAGGTGATCCAACTGACACCAGTGGCTTGTGAGACCGGCCACCGCCCCTCGTCGGGGTCTCGACTGTACACACTAGTCTACTCCGAAGTATCGATGCCCTGTCTCGAAACTCCCACGACTAGAGACCACAATTAAGGATATGCATATAAACCACCCAACTCTCACGTATATGATCGCCATCATACTGTTGGTAGTAAAGCAAGATCCTAAGGGCTCTATCAAAGTGTAACATGTAATCAGTCACCTGAACATGTACACGACTGATAAAGGCAAACCAGATAGCGTACTATCATCTCGAGTAAGACTGTCCTACCGGTATAGGTCCTCCCTAATCATTGCAATCACGTACCTGCGATCCAATAATAGACTATGAGAGCACTATCCCCAACAATCTCCCACTTGCACTCAAGGCTAATTATTGCGATGTCGACTACTCACAGCCCGTGTGAAACCGAACATCC
Organism: Agapanthus africanus; assembly: GCA_030015575.1. Taxonomy (NCBI): domain Eukaryota; kingdom Viridiplantae; phylum Streptophyta; class Magnoliopsida; order Asparagales; family Amaryllidaceae; genus Agapanthus; species Agapanthus africanus. The sequence goes on from CM057343.1 coordinate 267,075,491, forward strand.
AACTCCTCTACTAATCAGTTTCACAAAGCCCGTTTGTAAAACTATTATGTTCGAGAAATAGCCTCAGTGAGTGGATCCGCCTAGAAGTTTCTTTCTATATCTCTCTAAGTCTCAAGTTCGCGGAGAAAGCCATCTCCCGAATCGAGTAATACCTGTCTTAGAATATATCTGGATATCTGATGGGACCTAGTTCATAAATGAACTCCAAATCCAAACTTCTTAGACTGTATCGATCACTGAACCTAATCAATATCCGGCACCATGCCTCCCACAGTATTCTCTTGGACCAACTGTCCAGAATACTGTCCCTCTTCGTCAGAGGGAAAACTGTAACTCTGACAATCAATCTGTCATCCATGTCACCTTTGAAGCCTGGAATGATAACCGTCTCCCGAAAGAGGCTGCCGTCATCAAATTCATAGAACATGTACTTATGTTCTAAAACTGCTTCCTTATGTTCTTCCAGGATTGGATTAATACAAACTTATTGCATCTAGTGCAAAAACAACATCTGGTGTGGTACTTGACATCTCATGATTGACTCAGTTGCCTAAGCAAGTGATCTGTCAATCATGCCCATCCCTCTCTACTTTAGTCTAAAAGACACCTTTAGAGAGGGTGACTCCATCACCTGCAGGTACACCACCATGCTAGGAGTCATCTATTCTAAAAACCATTAGAATACTGTCAAAGAACCTACATTGGGAAACTACCCAAATCCAGATCTAAAACCATAGATCTAGAAACCAGAATGTCAAATATTATATCCATATCCTGTCTGGAGAAACAACTGTGTGACGACCATAGTACAACCGATCGTAGTATAGGAATTTTACTTCCCACTCTGTGTATGTCCTCCATATACCATGACATCACACCCTACTACCTCATTAACAGATCCATCCCTTATTCTGATTGAAGTCAAAACCATGACTTTCACATCAAAATTAGATGATCTATCTCCGCTATAACTGCTCAAGTCTATAAATAGATATAAGCAACTTGCCCACTATGCTTCCGCTGCTCCCACTGACTACGACAACCCTCCTACCGGGTCTCATAGCCTGGAACAACAGTAGTGTCAAGTCTGGGTAGATAAGAACCTCCGTGTCACCGTCCTTGAGCCTACCGAAGTACCTCTCGGGTGTCTGAGGTTACCCACCATATCTGCGGAGTGGCTAATGGAATGTCAAACCTGATTGAATATATAGGTCCTATTAAATTTTCCGTAATCGTTCGCGGTTCTGGAATCACTTCCAGTTCTACCATACTCCCACTACTGTTTTCTAAAAAAGATCCATTTTACTAAAACTGTGGCGAGTCAAGAACAATATCACTATTGATCTTCCAAATGGTAGAATATCAACCCTCGTCATAGCCAGGGTCAACCCACAAACAGCCATTACAGAAACGTGCCCTGAGTTATCCAGAGTCTGGTTTTAAGCATAAGCTGGACAACTCCCCATACCTTAATATCTTTTAAGGTACGATCCATTCTATATCCAATATAGAAACTTTGGCACTTATTTAATTGGAACCATATTCAAACCATGCAGCTGTCTCCAGTGCATATTAACTTAATGGAAAGAGGCTAATCAGCATTACTCAACTTAGGAATCCATCCAATTATGAGTAACCTGAACGAGAAACAAGTTTCTCAAAACCATTGCTGTAGGGTTGCTAGGCACGCGCACAAGGGTCTACGAGGCATCAACCATGCCCGATTAAAAATTTAGCCGTGCCGAACAACCCGAATACGGAACTTTAAACTAGAGATTAGGCGAAAACAAGCATGTTAACAACTTTAACACTAAGTGAGAGGGATTACAACCTTTGTAGATCCGGTCCTTCACTTCATATGCTCCGTGTTATGGTCCCTTCGCTGCGATCATCGGGATCCGGACTCTCGAGAGGCTCCACGAAGAGAAAGACGCAACCTTTGCTTCCGATCTTCGATACTAAGATGATCTACCTTGAAGTTTCTTTAACACAAGCTAACACTCATGAAATGATGTGAACACCCTCATCTAAATGGCAAGGGAAGATGAGGATGATGAAGTAGGATTTTTGCTCTCTTTATTTATCTTTTTCTCATATTTATTCATCACTTTGGAAAAATCAAGCAAGCTTTTTCATGAAAGAATGAAGGAAGAAGAAGAATAGTGATCCATTTTCTTTTGTGATGAATAAGAAAGGATTAATATGAAGAATAATGCAACCATGGTTGACTTAACCATTGTAGAGAATTGACTAGGGTTAGGGTTTGGGTTGGGTTAAAGCATGAGTCACTTGTAAATATCTTTATCATGACAAAAAGAAAACCTTCTAGAAACATCTAGAAAGCTTAACCCTAATCCAAACCCTAATCATGTTTAAACTCCACTAAACAAGTTGCATTAGTTATCATATCATGTTACAATATTATATATCACATATATAATATTTATCGTAACCAAATAAAATAATACAATTAACATATATCGCATATATATCAATGTATTACCCGAGTGAGAAAAAGAATCTTTTAGTGAGCAAATATTAGTTAATTCAATTTAATATATCAAATATATTATTATACATTAAATTATCGAATCAACACTTGATCCGACAATCCGGCTATATCGCATATAACCGACTAATATTTATCCGTACCGATTCATCGAATCAACACTTGATCCGATGACCCAGCTGATATCAAATATCGCGAGAATATAATACGGTATCACATATCGCATTATCCTCGGTCCCGCACATATCACATATGTGCCCCTACTCCGTTTTGCCTGAGTCAAGAAACCTCTGTGTAGGACTCTAAAGAATCGTCAATACGCCGGCAGTAGGTGATGATCATATCAAACACCCACAAGCTGCAAGCGGTCAGCTAAACGTAACAGCTACCCAGGTATTGAGCGCTCAGAAGATCAACAAGCAAGCCTGTACATTCTCCTGTGAATCCAAATAGTAACACTCCCGTACAGTCCGGTCTCGTCGTCTGATATGTTGCATATCTCGCCTAGGGGTGGTAAACGTCAGACCCCAGTAGCTCGATAAGTCGTGTCGATATGAGGTCTATAACAGTTCGAGAAACTACTGATAACACTTACCAGTAAATCTCAGCAACCCTGGCCAGGGATTTCCGATTATAGCCAATCGAACACAGCACAACATCAACTCTCTATACCGGGAGAGACGAATCCCCTCCTATCGCTCATTGCCTCCATGTGATTCGGGACTGTACCCAAAAGCCACCTTTTTGCACGCCCTCTTGGACGTGGTATGATGGAAATCAAAGCACAGTAGGAATCACACAAGACTCTATGACGATCTCGGGTCAACAGACTACTCTGTACCAGTGTCACCAGAGAACTGCCATCTGACGTATGGTATAATACCATCTGGGAGTTCTCGGCGAGTCCGTCCAGTGTACCCAGTCTCCACTGAGCACCCGTACACCATCCTTGATGTCAAACACCGATGGATATGGGATCATCCATCGCCCATCATATGGGTCAAGATGCGTATACGCTAGTCTACTCTGGTGCATCGATGCCCTGTCTCGATACACCCACAACTAGGAACAGTTATAGGATGTACTCGTCGACTACCGTGGCCCCACTAGTATGATCTCATCATAGTCCCAGTAGTCGAGTACATATCCTAAGGGCTTTATCAACATGTAATATAGAGACAATCAGAGTACATGTTAAGATAAAGTACAACCAGATAGCATACTATCATGTCGAGCAAGAAAGTCCTCCCTATATATGTCCCAGCATCTACTACAATATACATCGTATGTACAGTAATGGCCTCTAGGGCATACATATAACTAACAATCTCTCACTTGCACTAGGGCCATCTGTTATGGTATCGCATACCCAACAATTAGCTGCGGTTGAAGTATCTCATACTCAACCATCCTATAAAAGTCTCTACTGGGGAAAAGGCCTTCGTGAGTGGATCCGCGCTGTTGTCCTCTGTGTCTACTCTCCTAACCTCGATCTCCCTGGAGATCAACCATCTCCATGATCAGGTGATACTGCCTAAGAATTATATCTGGATTTCTGATGGGACGGTAGTTCCTTGGCTAAAGCCACAACTTCATTGTCACACAATGGTAGGAACGAAGTTCATCTTATGAACTTATATATATCCAGACTGCCTCTTTAGTAGCATCCTTGGTAATGATGTATCTTGCCTTTAATCGTCTAGTAAGTCACGGTATCTCGCTTGGAACTCTTCCAACATACCGTCCCTCCACTGAGGGTAAAGACAATGCCTGCGACTGACATTCAGTCGTCCTTATCAGTCTGGAACCTTTCCAGTGATTCTCCTCAGGATTGATTGATACCATCTCACTACAACTAGTGAGTGTCCTAACATCCAATTAGATCTATCTCATAGATCCAAAACCCAGGATTTAGGAGGTATCACTTTGATCCTATATGGAGAATCCTTGTGATAAGCGGAGATTGACCGAGCGTAGCATAGGAAACTCCTTCCCTATCAAGAGTATGTCATCCACGTACTCTACGAGGATCACCACCATACTCCCTACTACCTTTTTGTATATACAAGGTTCATCTACCATTTTGATGAAGTCAAACTCTTTGACTACCATATCAAAACAGATGTTCCAACTCCGTGATGCCTGTTTTATCATATAAAACATCTTGCACACGTTTCCGCTGCTCCCACTGTCTACGAAGCCCTCTGGCTGTGTACTTATAGACGCTCTTTTCTAAAACATCATTTAGAAAGCAGTCATGACACCCAACCACCAGATATCGTAGTCATGGTATGTAGCCGTGGCAAGTAGGATCTGGATGGACTTAAGCATAGATCCTTAGAAAAGGTTTCAACATAATCCATACCTGGTCTATGATGCAAACCTTTAACAAGTCTAGCTTTGAAAGTCTCAACTTTTCCATGTACACCAAGTAATCTTTTCAAGATATACTTGCTCCTGATGGCGATTTAACCCTTCAGATAAAGCAACCAAAGTCCATACTTTGTTGGTGTATAAGGATTCTATCTCAGATCGATAAGCATCCAGCCATTCTTACAGAGTCCCACTCCTGATGGCCAGCTCGAAACTAGTTGGGTCATCATCTCGTGATGCAATCCTCGCTCCCACTGTCATAGAAAAACCGAAGTATCTCTCAGGTGGGTGAGGAAGCCTACTAGATCGGCGGAGAGGCTGAGGTTCGTTGGAAACTATTGAATCCTTTGGTTCTACCAAATCATCAGCTGCATTTTGTATAGCTGGAACCTTTCCAGTTCTACATAACAGACCTTGACTCGAGCTTGTCATTTTGCTTTTAGACATAGGCCGGACAACCCCAAATCTTAACTAACTTAAGATATGGGCTCTTCCCTTTCCATATCACATATGAAGTGGTAGGCAACAAATTTGATTTGAATCCAATTCAATTGGTATGCAACTTCTCAAGTGCATAACTCCCAAAAGGAAATAGGAAGCACAGTAGTACTCATCATAGAGCACACCATATCACATAGGGTGCTATTGCTCCACCCCGATATACCATCGTGCTATGGTGTATACGGAGGAGTAATGCTGAGAGAGAATCTCATTCTCCTTTAGAATAATCCAGGATTTCCGTGCTCAAGTATTCTCCTCCTCGATATCATCAAAGGACATAATACTTATACCCGTGTTTTGGTTCTCTACTTCTAAATCATATTCTGTGAATATCTCAAAAGGTTCGGACTTGTGTTTCAACAGGAACATATGTCTGAATCTTGAGAGATCATCAGAGAATGTAATGAAGTACAAAGAACCAGTCCTGGCATATGTAGACAGGGGACCTTACATACATCAACATGTATCATCCCAAGAGTTTACTAACTCTTTCTCTGTTTCCAGTAAACGGAGCTATGGTCATCTTATCTTTGTGACATGATATCTTTGTGACATGACTGGCAAGTTTCACAAGATGTAAATTCAAACGGATTTAAATATGCATCTATGTGCAACTTAGCTAGTCGGGTCGCATTGATATGACCTAGTCTACAATACCTCAAGAAGGATCTGTTCATTTCTGAACTCTTCCTCTTGTGTGTGTTCTGTATACTAAGAACTGTAGTTTGATTTAGAACATCAATGCTTTTAGATAACGTGCCTGAACCGATCAACTTTTGATATAGGAAATGTTCAAAACATTATCCAACAATACAAAATTATATCCTTTGTTTACTAATAAAGAGACTGATATGATTTTGTATATCAGGTTCGGTATCTAATAACATTTGTTCAGAATCAATGTATTCCGGTAATACAGGGTGACAGTGACCAACAGACTTGGCTGCAACACTTGCACCGTTTTCTGTCTCATGAAACTTATCACCCGTTCTCAGTTCTCTACCTATCTGTAGCCCATGTAACAGATTACATATACGGGATCCTGATCCGGTATCACATACCTGTTAGTGTTTATGCCCTAGAAGGCCATTACTGTATCATACTAGTTTGTATATTACTTAATGGAAGCTTGGGATATTCACATGTATATAACAGTCTCGCTAAACATGGTAGTATGCTACTTGGTTTTTCTATCTTAATATGTGAGTGTACGTATTGATAGAGCTCTTAGGATCTTGCTTGTCTACCAGCGTTGTGATGGCAGTCACACTAGTGGGGGCTGGGTAGTCTACAAGCACATCCTTATTCAGGTCCCTGGTCGTTGGATTATCGAGACAGAGCATCGATACTCCGGAGTAGACTAGTGTGTACGCTTCTCATCCCAGTTGGGGAGATGGTCTGTCCCACAGCCGTCAGTACGTCGTACTGGAGATAGTATGCAGGTGCTCGTTAGGTTACGGGTACACCGGACAGGACTCACAGGGAACTGTTGGTTGGTTTTATACCAGTCGTCAGTAAACAGTTCCCAGGTGACATGAGTACAGCATAGTCCGCAGACTTGACACTGCTACTTCGCCTCGATTGTGTCCCACTGTTCTTAGATTGCTACCCTACCACGGCTCAAAGGAGTCGTGCAAACAGGTAGCAGTTGGGTGCAGTCCCGAGCACTTGGAGGCAGTGGCGGTTAGACAGGATTCGTCCCTCCCGGTATTGGGAGTAGATATCGCGCTGTGTCAGAGAGCCATTACGCAAAGTCCCTGGCCAGGGCAAGCGAGATTTGCTGGTAGGTTCCAGTAGTTTCTCAGGGTGTAATAGGCTTCGCTCTGACACGACTAATACCGCTATTAGGGGACTGACGCTTGCCGCCCCCTAGGCCCGATATGCGATAGTCTTGGACGAACGGACCGGACTGTATGGAGATTGTCACAGTAGGCTCAGTAGGAGTTCGGATGGGTTTCCTCATCGGCCTTCTTATCGACAACTACCTGGGGACCGTTGCGTACAGCTAGTGCCGCTTGCGGTCTGTGGTTAAACTCACTGCCAGCGTAGTAGTCGAGTCTCTAGAGTCCCACACAGAGAGTTTCCTACTCCAGGCGAAACGATATAGAGGTCGTATGGTTTTACGACAAGGGTTCGGACGCGTATGTGTGTTTACACACTTACGTCGTCTGGACAGTTTTTACCAGTCGGCTTTGGTTTAAGCCAGTTACTGGTATCCGGTTATTGGATTTATACAGTCTAAAGTTTTTCCGTATTTTTACGGATCGGAGGGGCGTTCTCGTAATTGTGCGAGAAGCTTCTAGAAGATGGTGACTAAGGAGGGTTATGTGTCATATACATTGAATGAGTTATATGAGTTATGAGGGTGATTCATTCATCTCATTAATGCACATTTATTGCTTAATGACTCATGCTAATGAATCACCACTTGATATTTTATGAAGCATGATTATTCATCACTCTTTATTCTTTTCTTCTTATTAGAAAATGCTTCATATCTATTATGATACTCATAACTTTATTCTATTATCATTCTCACATTCTCTCTCCTCAAGCTCTCCCTCTTCAAAAGACTAATCCTCCCCTCTCATGAGTTGAGTACAAGGGTTAGTAAGACTAATTAATCCATAACCATCTCTATATTACACCTAGCTTCTTTGATTAGCAATCCAAGAAGGTTAGTTGCCTCAAGTTTAGAGGTTTAGCTTGGAGTTTTGCTCTCGGGTGGATCGTCTACTACCTAGAGAAGGCCGAGGAGGACAAGGAGATCGTAAAGATGAAGGAGTTGGTTCATTAGGTATAATCCCTAAACACAGTAGTTAAGAAACACTTTGTGTTTGGTTATTTATAGTTTAGCTTCGATTCAAGCAGTTAGTCGATGTTCGTTCACTAAACAAGTTCGTTTTTGAAAATTCCGCCTCCCCACAAGTATTGGGGTGTAGTACATCGACTTACAGTGGTATCAGAGCCTCGCTAAACAATAAATAACTTAATTGCAAATTTGTACGAATTTCGAACGGAAAAACGAAGCCGGAAAACCCTAAAACTATCAAGTTTCTGTCGAAATTTAAATGAAGTCCAAAAATTTTTCAGGGTTGCTCAGAAAGCTTGAAAAGGGTCCAGGAGAACACCCATGAAATTTGAGCCCATGAATCGGCTAAAGAGCCGCGGAAGCGCGGCGTATCCCTTCTGATCCGCCGCTGTTCCGCGGCCGAGTTGCCGAGTCATGGACTCATTTTTCATGTGTGGGTCCTCTATGTTATTTGGTGTTTTCTGGAATATTTTAATTTTGCTCAGGTTTCCAGTTTACAGAGCAGTTTTTGGAGCAATATTAAAGATGTTTAATCGATCGAAATTGTACAGTATTTGCATATTGGATTATATCTGTGATTGTTTAATGTGTTCGTAAACCTCCCCTAACTGCTAGTATGTCGGTTGGCAGGGGGTTGCACATTTCTGTAATGGTTATATCTGTTTGTGCATATGAACTGTATTGGACTGTTGTGGTGTATAGCCGGGGTTTAGCAATGGGTTATTGTTTAATTCATTTGTTGTAAATGTAATTTGTTGTAATATTATTTTTTTTTGCGGGGCACATCCATGTTGCGGTTGTAGCCACCGTTGTATTATTTCATTTTACTGTTTTTTCTCCTAGGACTGACCCAAGGTGGGGTACACAAACTGCCGGGCGGGTAGTTTGCCGTACCCGTAGGGGTCGAGGGTGGGGTAACGGCTATTCATCACAACTGTGTAATCTGTCTTTTCTTGCAGGCTCAAAAGAAATACAGATTGCTTGCAAATCCAATATTGTTTATCTGTGTTCTGGAATGTATATCATTGAGTCAGACGAATGTAAAATATCTATATTTATGATAGCTATTTAGACGTCACTTATGTTTTACACCCGCGCTAGCCCAGCCCCCGCTCTGTCGTTAGTTAAGTAACCTAACGGGTGATGACGGGACCCCGTGGCGAATGCGGATGGCATAAGAGGACGTTGTATTTTCGTTGTTTTCTGCAATGATAGGTTAATGATGGGACGCATTATCTATAATGCAAAGAAAATAAACCAAGTTTAAATCGTTGGAACAGTTTAAAAGAAACCACTCGGTTAATTTTAAAAACAGATATTTTTAAAATGCGGAGCTTTAACCACTCCTTTTAAAAGCTATCAGGTTCCTTCGGTTATATCAAGTTCACTACGTTCACGGTTTCGCCAAAACCAGTCGTAGCCCTCCGTCATTTCTTATGAATGGTCAGTAGTATTCAAGCTATGTTTGTTTGGCCCTCAGTCAAGACATAGTGATTGGTAGCTGCTGGGGTATTCATTTGTTGCATAGATAGATGTGTTGGTTTGGGACAGTCGTATTACTTTGTTTGGCCCTTAGTCAAGAGTATATACGGATGGGTTCAAATCAACAGGATAATGATGGGCAGAACTTGACATGTGACTTATGATTTGTTGGCCCTTATTCAAGATCATAAGAACATGGGGCAAAAATATATATCGGGAATTTCTAAAGAAACTGAAATTTGCAAAGAGATGCATACCATATGGAGTTTGATGAATGTTGGTAGGATTCCTTCAACATTATCATACGATGATATTTGGATCCCGATCCTACTGTGAGTATATGCTACTTATCAGGATATTCGTCACTTAACGATCAATGCTATAAACCTAGTAGGTGTCCAGAAAGGTGTCAGCGGGGTTACGCCCCCAGAGAAAAGAGGTTATTTAATTAAGGAACTTCGCGAAAGCGTTGGAAAACCTCCCTCGAAGTATCGACACTGGCCTGGCTGAACGGTTAAGCAAGTATTGTACGGTGAAAATAGTCCTGGCTAATTCTTCTTTTATGGTTTGAGGAAGGATTCGAGAAACAGTGGGAGCCATCCAGTTTAGATAAACTAAAAACCACTCTAAACTTGCAAGAGCATCATGCTAAAGAGTTTTCTTCTCTCTCTCCTAATTGCAGCGACCCTGAAAATGACTGGACTTAAGTTACTTTTAGAGAAAAATATACTGACAGGGCCAAACTATAAAGATTGGCTGCGGAATGTTAAAATGGCTTTGACCTATGACAAATTGGGGTACATCCTCACCGCTACGGCACCTGCTGTCCCTGGTCCCAAATCCAGCAATGCGGATAAGGAAATCCGCAAAACCTGGGATTTAGATTGCGCGAGAGCCAAGTGCATCGTGCTTGCCTCAATGAACAATGAACATCAGAGGAGGCACGAGGATATGTCCCTAGATGGCATATTTCTCCATACAAAGGAACTTTATGGAGAGCAATCTCGTATAGCAAGATACGAGACCTCTAAGAACTTGTTTCGAGCGAGGTTGGCTGTCGGGTCATCGGTAGGTGAACATGTCCTAAAGATGATCGGCTATATTGAAGAGCTCGCAGACCTTGGGACGACTTTGGATAATGAGCTCTATACAGACCTTATTCTCCAGTCCCTTCCTCCCACCTACGCCCAGTTTATCCTCAACTTCAACCTTCAAGGAAAAGAAGTTGAACTTGCGGAACTCCTGAACATGTTAAGGAGTGCAGAGGGCACCTTGCAGAAGGCAAGGGAAACACCCGCTATGTTTGTTGGCGGTGCATCTTCTTCCGGGTCCAAGGATAGGGCCAAAGGAAGGAAGAAGAAGGCCGCACCCAAACCTAGAGGAGGTGTTAGTAAGGTGGGAAAGAAGGGAAAGAAAAAGTTTGCAGCACCGGTAGTTGGCCAGGATGAGTGCTTCCATTGTCACAGGAAAGGGCACTGGAAGAAGGATTGCAAGGCGTGGAACGCCAAGAACCAGGAACCGAAGCAAGCTGTGGCTTCGACTTCAGGTGTGTTTGTAATTGAGAATTGTCTGTCGATCAACTCTACTTCCTGGGTATTGGATACCGGATCAGGATCTCATATTTGCAATTCATTGCCGGCACTGAGAAACCGTAGAGTGCTGAAGGAAGGTGATATGATCCTCAGGGTTGCTAACGGAGCTAGCGTGGGAGCTGCGTCCGTCGGGGATTATCACCTAGGATTGACGAGTGGACATATTTTGGTTTTGCATAACTGTTATTTTGTACCAAGCTTAACGTGTAATATCATATCAGTTTCCTTGTTATCAAATAAAGGTTATGATTTCACGTTTGTAAGAGATGTTGTTAACATCCACCTTAATCATGGTTTGATTGGGTCCGGTACTCTAAATAACGGCATATATGTTTTAAACCAACTCCAAATTTTCAATGTCCAGAACACACTAAAAAGAAAGTCTCCAGATTTAAATAAAGCTTTCTTATGGCATTGTAGACTGGGTCACATCAATGAGAGAAGGTTGACTAAGTTGCATAGGGAAGGATATTTGGACTCGTTCGAATATCAAACTTATGACACTTGTCAATCCTGTCTCAAAGGAAAGATGACAAAGACTCCATTTACTGGACAAGGAGTAAGAGCGAGCGAGCTCTTAGGACTCATACACAGTGATGTATGCGGTCCAATGTCTACACATGCGAGAGGTGGTTATTCCTACTTCATTACTTTTACAGATGATTTCTCTAGATTTGGACATGTCTTCTTGATGAAGCATAAATCCGAGGCCTTTGAGAAATTCAAGGAATACAAGAGTGAAGCGGAAAACCAAACAGGCAAAAGTATTAAGACACTGAGATCTGATCGAGGTGGAGAATACTTAAGTGCCGAGTTCCTAGGTTACCTAAAAGAGAAAGGAATTCTCTCTCAGCTTACTCCTCCATACACTCCACAGCACAATGGTGTATCGGAGAGACGGAATCGAACCCTATTGGATATGGTACGATCCATGATGAGTAATGCTGAGTTACCGCGATCTTTCTGGGGTTATGCGCTAGAATCAGCGGCATATCTTTTAAACCAGGTTCCAACCAAGACTGTGCCTACCAAACCATATCAGATGTGGAGTGGGAAGAAACCCTGTCTAAAACATTTTAGGACATGGGGGTGTCCAGCTTTTGTAAAAAAGCAGCATGTGGACAAGCTCGAGGCATGCTCAGTACTGTGTAAGCTTGTGGGATATCCAAAGAACTCCAAGGGATATTATTTCTATTACGCAGAGGAACAAAAGGTTTTTGTTTCTCGTCATGCCCACTTCTTAGAAACTGAATTTTTAGAAAATCAGAAGAGTGGGAGCGTAGTAGAACTGGAAGAAATTCCAGAACCACAAACTGCTACTGAAAGTTTGGTAGAACCAGAGGTTCAAGAAGAACAGAACATTCCCGCACCCCTCCGCAGGAGTAGTAGGCCGTCTCATCCGCCTGAGAGATACTACGGTTTTCTCATAGACGGGGATAGAGAGGATTGCATCATAGATGATGATGAACCTACTGACTTCCAGCAGGCCATCCAGAGCGGCGACTCGGTACGATGGCTAGATGAAATGCGGACCGAAATGGAGTCCATGTACACCAACAAAGTATGGACTTTGGACTTTGCTCCAGATGGGGTAAAACCCATAGGATGCAAATGGATCTTCAAGAAAAAGATTGGTGTAGATGGACAGGTGGAAACCTATAAGGCTAGACTTGTTGCAAAGGGTTTTCGTCAAAGACCTGGTTTGGACTATGACGAAACTTTTTCTCCAGTGGATATGCTCAAATCCATTCGGGTCCTTCTTGCTATTGCTGCCTTCCATGATTATGAAATCTGGCAGATGGACGTAAAGACGGCTTTTCTGAATGGAAATTTAGAAGAGTGCGTCTATATGGATCAGCCAGAGGGTTTCAATCAGAGTGGGAGCAGCGGGAAAGTATGCAAGCTGCTTAAGTCCATTTATGGACTAAAGCAGGCATCGCGGAGTTGGAACATCTGTTTTGATGAGACAGTCAAAGAATATGACTTTATCAAAAATCCAGATGAACCGTGCATATATAGTAAAGTTGTAGCCAGAAGTGTCGTATTCCTCGTCTTGTACGTGGATGACATTCTATTGATAGGAAATGACATTCCTATGCTACAATCTGTCAAAGGATTCTTGTCACAAAGGTTCTCCATGAAAGACCTGGGTGATGCCTCTTACATTCTGGGGATCCGGATCTATCGTGATAGATCCAAGAGGATGTTGGGACTTTCGCAGTCCAGGTATATCGACACTGTACTGAAAAGATTCAGTATGGAAGATTCTAAGCGCGGTAATCTACCGGCTTGTCACGGAATCACCCTCTCCAAAGAGATGTCTTCCAAGACTGATTTGGAAAGGGAACGCATGTCTATTATACCCTACGCTTCTGCGGTAGGCTCTATAATGTATGCGATGTTGTGTACCAGACCAGATGTAGCTTACGCACTGAGCGTGGTAAGCCGGTATCAGTCAGACCCAGGGGAGATGCACTGGAAAGCAGTAAAGAACATTCTCAAGTACATGAGGAGGACTAAGGAGATGTTCTTGGTTTACGGCGGAAAAGACCTCAGGTTGGAGGCCTTTGCTGATTCCGGCTTCCAGAGTGATAAGGACGATTCCAAGTCCATGTCGGGTTATGTCTTTACCCTCAATGGAGGGGCGGTGTGCTGGAAGAGCTCCAAGCAGGACACCGTTGCTGACTCGACGATGGAAGCGGAGTATATAGCTGCTTGCGATGCCGCAAAAGAAGCAGTCTGGATGAAGAAGTTCCTAACAGAACTTCAGGTGGTTCCTACCATAGTTGATCCAATACCTCTGTATTGCGACAACAACGGAGCTATAGCTTTAGCAAAGGAACCAAGGTCCCATCAGAAGTCCAGACACATCTTGAGGCGGTATCACCTGATCAGGGAGATCATTGATCGTCAGGAGATCGAGGTTCGGAGAGTTGCTTCTGAAGAGAACATTGCTGATCCATTCACGAAGGCCCTACCTCAGATTCAGTTCGAGAGGCTACTCGAGATCATCGGTCTACGATATGCCAGTACATGGCCCTAGTGCAAGTGGGAGATTGTTAGTGTTTATGCCCTAGAAGGCCATTACTGTATCATACTAGTTTGTATATTACTTAATGGAAGCTTGGGATATTCACATGTATATAACAGTCTCGCTAAACATGGTAGTATGCTACTTGGTTTTTCTATCTTAATATGTGAGTGTACGTATTGATAGAGCTCTTAGGATCTTGCTTGTCTACCAGCGTTGTGATGGCAGTCACACTAGTGGGGGCTGGGTAGTCTACAAGCACATCCTTATTCAGGTCCCTGGTCGTTGGATTATCGAGACAGAGCATCGATACTCCGGAGTAGACTAGTGTGTACGCTTCTCATCCCAGTTGGGGAGATGGTCTGTCCCACAGCCGTCAGTACGTCGTACTGGAGATAGTATGCAGGTGCTCGTTAGGTTACGGGTACACCGGACAGGACTCACAGGGAACTGTTGGTTGGTTTTATACCAGTCGTCAGTGAACAGTTCCCAGGTGACATGAGTACAGCATAGTCCGCAGACTTGACACTGCTACTTCGCCTCGAGTGTGTCCTACTGTTCTTAGATTGCTACCCTACCACGGCTCAAAGGAGTCGTGCAAACAGGTAGCAGTTGGGTGCAGTCCCGAGCACTTGGAGGCAGTGGCGGTTAGACAGGATTCGTCCCTCCCGGTATTGGGAGTAGATATCGCGCTGTGTCAGAGAGCCATTACGCAAAGTCCCTGGCCAGGGCAAGCGAGATTTGCTGGTAGGTTCCAGTAGTTTCTCAGGGTGTAATGGGCTTCGCTCTGACACGACTAATACCGCTATTAGGGGACTGACGCTTGCCGCCCCCCTAGGCCCGATATGCGATAGTCTTGGACGAACGGACCGGACTGTATGGAGATTGTCACAGCAGGCTCAGTAGGAGTTCGGATGGGTTTCCTCATCGGCCTTCTTATCGACAACTACCTGGGGACCGTTACGTACAGCTAGTGCCGCTTGCGGTCTGTGGTTAAACCCACTGCCAGCGTAGTAGTCGAGTCTCTAGAGTCCCACACAGAGAGTTTCCTACTCCAGGCGAAACGATATAGAGGTCGTATGGTTTTACGACAAGGGTTCGGACGCGTATGTGTGTTTACACACTTACGTCGTCTGGACAGTTTTTACCAGTCGGCTTTGGTTTAAGCCAGTTACTGGTATCCGGTTATTGGATTTATACAGTCTAAAGTTTTTCCGTATTTTTACGGATCGGAGGGGCGTTCTCGTAATTGTGCGAGAAGCTTCTAGAAGATGGTGACTAAGGAGGGTTATGTGTCATATACATTGAATGAGTTATATGAGTCATGAGGGTGATTCATTCATCTCATTAATGCACATTTATTGCTTAATGACTCATGCTAATGAATCACCACTTGATATTTTATGAAGCATGATTATTCATCACTCTTTATTCTTTTCTTCTTATTAGAAAATGCTTCATATCTATTATGATACTCATAACTTTATTCTATTATCATTCTCACATTCTCTCTCCTCAAGCTCTCCCTCTTCAAAAGACTAATCCTCCCCTCTCATGAGTTGAGTACAAGGGTTAGTAAGACTAATTAATCCATAACCATCTCTATATTACACCTAGCTTATTTGATTAGCAATCCAAGAAGGTTAGTTTCCTCAAGTTTAGAGGTTTAGCTTTGAGTTTTGCTCTCGGGTGGATCGTCTACTACCTAGAGAAGGCCGAGGAGGACAAGGAGATCGTAAAGACGAAGGAGTTGGTTCATTAGGTATAATCCCTAAACACAGTAGTTAAGAAACACTTTGTGTTTGGTTATTTATAGTTTAGCTTCGATTCAAGCGGTTAGTCGATGTTCGTTCACTAAACAAGTTCGTTTTTGAAAATTCTGCCTCCCCACAAGTATTGGGGTGTAGTACATCGACTTACAATACCCAGGACGTAAAGGATACTGAGAAACAGTTCTGTGTAATGAACACACCCGAAGATGATGCATCATTATGCACTTTCTTTGTTTGGGCGGCACGGGAATTCTGGTAATCCTCAATTTCCTGCTCTGTCTTATAACAATTATAAGTTGGAGCGGGACCAACGTTCCCCAGCTCAGTATAACAAGCGGGTTCGGTCAATATATCCGTTTTATTATCTTGATTAAGGCGTGATATAGTCGCTACCTGGAGAGAGAGAGAAGAAAACACTTAGCGTATGCTCTTGCAAGATTAGATTGGTTATCTAATATATCTAATCAGGATGTCTCCCACTGTTTTAATCAAATCTTCCTTCAAACCCTAAAAGGAAAGACTAGCCGGGATTAATTACACGCTACAAGTTCACCAATCTTTCAGCCAGGCCAGTGTCGGTACTTTGAGGGAGGTCCCCCCGTGCTTTCGCACGAACCTAATTAATGTAAACCTCGTTTTCCCAGAGGCGTAACCCCGTTGACACCTTTCTAGACACCTACTTGATCGGCTAATTGTAATGTGTAAAACTCTCCCAGGAGTAACAATTACTCGCAGTGGGTATCGGGATCCAACTATCTCATAGAAGGTATGCAATCTCATTGCAAATTTCAACACTTGAAATTCCCAATAATATTTTGCCCCCAGCGTCCTATGACCTTGACGGAGGTCAACAAACCATAGGCTACTAGTCAAGTTCAACCCGTCATTTCCTGATTGAATTAAACCCACCCGCACGACCCTTGACGGAGGTCAACAAGGCCGCACGACTACCCTAATCCAATCTGCATCATATGCATAAGCAGATAAATACTAGTCAGCTACCGCACACTACGCCTTGACGGAGGCCAACAAACGTAGCACGAATACTAAGTAGGACTTATCTGAAATGACAGAGGGCTACGCAGGTTTTTCAGAAAACCCTGAGCGTAATGAACTTGATATCATCGTAGAATCGAGTGATTTTAAAATGGAGTGTTTTTTAGGCTTTTCTAGTTTTGCTAAAGGGGTCACTCCCGGTGAAGGGATCGTCGGCCCTTTCCTCATCGAATAAGGTGCAGGATATATCATATATACCGTTGTGCAAAGCAAGAACTATAGAAGCAATCAAAAGACAGACCGAGTTTGTAGCATCTGCCAGTTATTGCTAAAGGAGTCACTCCCGGTGAAGGGATCTCGGTCCTTTCCTTATCGAATAAGGTGCTGGATGTTCTACAAGGAACACCGCTATGCAGAGCAAGAACTAGAGCTACCAGTTTTTATTAAACAAGTTTCTACAACATCTTAGGTTTCTTTTATTTCATTAATCTCATTAATGAAGTCCCATTTTATTATGCTTCACAAGCATCTCTTTTGAAACGAAATCTACAATATAACATATATCTCATATATATAATATAAACATTCGTCTCAGGCAGTAATATAATCTCATCACAGAACATTGCAGCAGAAGAACATATATGAAATATTGGATATACTAGGATGTCCGTGTTTTCAATACGAGCCTGTATAAAACACGGATTCCACGGTCGCGATGAATAGCCAAACCCACATCCCTAGACCCCTACGAGAGCAGCAAGTAACACTGCCAATTCTAGGGTTAGGAGACCCGGTCTCGACTCCTCGAGATGGTCTCCCACTGGACCCTAGAACCCGGTTACTTGTGCTCCCCGCCTTGGGTCTATCCTAATGCGGAAAAGTAAATAATATACAACGGTGACATCTTCCGCTACCTGGAAGTGCCCCAATAAAAGAATATTACATACAAATGAATTTTATATGAATAAAAAAGAAAAACTCTCATCTCACATAAAACCCCGGCTATTCAAACGCGACGATCTAATACAACATATCACAGCAACATATAATATCTCATATCATCAACGTAAGCAAGTATGCGTATCCCGATTGTTGTTGATGTATAGCAACGAAGCCGGCGAAACACCACATACTACGCTTACGGTCACAGAAAAGAAAGTGTAAAACTACAACAGTTGGAATCCGCAACCTCGTTAGACATCGCATGCCTAACCAAATGAATTCCTTAGACATCGCATGCCTAACAATTATAAACCCCGCATTTTAGTCTCATTATCGAAAACTCTTTTCAATATCAAGTCGGGCAATTCAACAAGATTCCCGATATACAGATCGAATGCTCGTCGCAAACTTTAATAGGCGGCCGCACCCCCGATACCGTCGACGAAGTGCACCAAGGCAGAACACCGCTACCGCGAGCACCCGAACGGATGCTTTCGGCGACGGGGTTCTCCTACAGTCACTTGGTCGGGGCTATGGGGCATGGCTGTCTATTAAGTTTACCCGGCGAGTATCCGCGTACACTACGTGATTGCAACGGACTTTTGATCACATCAAAATTCCGTGGCAACCGATCATCTGAGACTAAACTGCTATGTTTATAATATTCAAATCAGTTATCTCATAACTACCTGTGGATTCCAAATATTGTATCACATTCCAGATAAATAAAAAAGTTAAACTTTCCGATCGAATCATCAAACACCCAAGATTTCCCCAATATATCTCAACACTTGAAATTAGTTTAAAAACATCCATCACATGCCTCAGTACCAATGGTCCAGCCGTAGAAGGGTCAAGCCAACGCCTCACATGTGGCACGCCGTACTGCCCCAAACCCTAAGGTTCAAAAGGTAGTTCAAGACGGTCACATAATCGAGTTAAGGTTTGTTGTCTTCTAGAGGGTCCACTGCGTTACTTGCACGACTTAGAACGTTCTTAAACACGAGGAAAAAATCCAACTTTTGAAAAAATTTCCGACAGGGGAAAAAGTGAGTTATTGATATCCGTTCGAACTTTTTAACAGTTTCTAAAAGTTATCCGGACAAAACACATAGACAAAATTAGACAATCCGATCGAATAATTGAATCCCCAAAACAACCCCAGAAAAACTCAACTGTTGAGTAAAAATAAAAATTTCCAGAAGACTCAGCACTTCAAGACAAGAATTACTGTGTAAGCCACGTGGTGTAACTCAGACAAATGGCCGCGGAACCGCCGCGAATCCCAGGGATAGGTCGCGGTTCCGCGCCTCACTTGTTGAGTTAAAACCACATGCTTCACAGTAACTCATAGAATTCCCTGCTGAATTTTTTGGCAATTTTTAATTCACAAAAATCCAATTTTTCAGAAAATTTCCAGAGAAGGGGTTAATTCGGGTTTTCCGGGTTCGATCGGACTTTAAACTTCGTCTAGACTTCGCCTAAAGCTCTAGCTTAGCTCTGATACCACTGTAGGGTTGCTAGGCACGCGCATAAGGGTCTACGAGGCATCAACCATGCCCGATTAAAAATTTAGCCGTGCCGAACAACCCGAATACGGAACTTTAAACTAGAGATTAGGCGAAAACAAGCATGTTAACAACTTTAACACTAAGTGAGAGGGATTACAAACTTTGTAGATCCGGTCCTTCACTTCATATGCTCCGTGTTGTGGTCCCTTCGCTGCGATCATCGGGATCCGGACTCTCGAGAGGCTCCACGAAGAGAAAGACGCAACCTTTGCTTCCGATCTTCGATACTAAGATGATCTACCTTGAAGTTTCTTTAACACAAGCTAACACTCATGAAATGATGTGAACACCCTCATCTAAATGGCAAGGGAAGATGAGGATTATGAAGTAGGATTTTTGCTCTCTTTATTTATCTTTTTCTCATATTTATTCATCACTTTGGAAAAATCAAGCAAGCTTTTTCATGAAAGAATGAAGGAAGAAGAAGAATAGTGATCCATTTTCTTTTGTGATGAATAAGAAAAGATTAATATGAAGAATAATGCAACCATGATTGACTTAACCATTGTAGAGAATTGACTAGGGTTAGGGTTTGGGTTGGGTTAAAGCATGAGTCACTTGTAAATATCTTTATCATGACAGAAAGAAAACCTTCTAGAAACATCTAGAAAGCTTAACCCTAATCCAAACCCTAATCATGTTTAAACTCCACTAAACAAGTTGCATTAGTTATCATATCATGTTACAATATTATATATCACATATATAATATTTATCGTAACCAAATAAAATAATACAATTAACATATATCGCATATATATCAATGTATTACCCGAGTGAGAAAAAGAATCTTTTAGTGAGCAAATATTAGTTAATGCAATTTAATATATCAAATATATTATTATACATTAAATTATCGAATCAACACTTGATCCGACAATCCGGCTATATCGCATATAACCGACTAATATTTATCCGTACCGATTCATCGAATCAACACTTGATCCGATGACCCGGCTGATATCAAATATCGCGAGAATATAATACGGTATCACATATCGCATTATCCTCGGTCCCGCACATATCACATATATGCCCCTACTCCGTTTTTCCTGAGTCAAGAAACCTCTGTGTAGGACTCTAAAGAATCGTCAATACGCCGGCAGTAGGTGATGATCATATCAAACACCCACAAGCTGCAAGCGGTCAGCTAAACGTAACAGCTACCCAGGTATTGAGTGCTCAGAAGATCAACAAGCAAGCCTGTACATTCTCCTGTGAATCCAAACAGTAACACTCCCGTACAGTCCGGTCTCGTCGTCTGATATGTTGCATATCTCGCCTAGGGGTGGTAAACGTCAGACCCCAGTAGCTCGATAAGTCGTGTCGATATGAGGTCTATAACAGTTCGAGAAACTACTGATAACACTTACCAGTAAATCTCAGCAACCCTGGCCAGGGATTTCCGGTTATAGCCAATCGAACACAGCACAACATCAACTCCCTATACCGGGAGAGACGAATCCCCTCCTATCGCTCATTGCCTCCATGTGATTCGGGACTGTACCCAAAAGCCACCTTTTTGCACGCCCTCTTGGACGTGGTATGATAGAAATCAAAGCACAGTAGGAATCACACAAGACTCTATGACGATCTCGGGTCAACAGACTACTTTGTACCAGTGTCACCAGAGAACGTCCATCTGACGTATGGTATAATACCATCTGGGAGTTCTCGGCGAGTCCGTCCAATGTACCCAGTCTCCACTGAGCACCCGTACACCATCCTTGATGTCAAACACCGATGGATATGGGATCATCCATCGCCCATCATATGGGTCAAGATGCGTATACGCTAGTCTACTCTGGTGCATCGATGCCCTGTCTCGATACACCCACGACTAGGAACAGTTATAGGATGTACTCGTCGACTACCGTGGCCCCACTAGTATGATCTCATCATAGTCCCAGTAGTCGAGTACATATCCTAAGGGCTTTATCAACATGTAATATAGAGACAATCAGAGTACATGTTAAGATAAAGTACAACCAGATAGCATACTATCATGTCGAGCAAGAAAGTCCTCCCTATATATGTCCCAGCATCCACTACAATATACATCGTATGTACAGTAATGGCCTCTAGGGCATACATATAACTAACAATTGCTATCATCTGAATACCAATCACAAGAATCTACATCTTCGATCTCTTTGAAGAATCCCGATACTTGTGACACCTGGTTCTCTACTTTATTCTTATACCCACAACTTCTCAAAACTTAGACCTTGTATTTCTACGAAACACTTGTCTAAATACTAGAGAAGTTATAAGTAAACAGAACATAGTACGAGGACCTACCCCTTTGTCCTGATGGACACTTGGACAACATACAATACTCTGTATAAGTCCGCTGAGTTTTAACAACTCATAACCTGTGCGTCGTAGGTTGAAAACTGTACCCTGGCGATTTCCTCAAATATCACCAATTACAACGAATTCCGATATAATGAGGATAATCACCTAATTCCCAATAACTTACTTCCACTCATCATCTGTAAAACCATACAGATATGAGAATGAAACCTGGTAAATACATACCCTTGGAGTAAGTGTCTAATCGGCAAAACAGTTTTTCTTTAACAATGTACTGAAACATGAAAATGTTTCATAGGGGTATCCTGGTATTCATAGCAATGCCTCTTCCATAATCCAATTCATGACTTCAACCGTATATTTTATTGCCATCTCTCCAAATCCCTTTATTTGTCTTTAGTCGTTACCTTCTGTACACCATCGTTAGGCTAAACGGTTTTCTTCCTTCCCTACCGTTCGGCACCAACCTATGGTTTGGAAGAAGACTATCCAGTAAGCATAATAGGTGTACCCTCCTAAACTAAGGAGTACTCGTATCTTGAGAGAAGGTGATGATAAAAGACAACTGAATAATACCTTATTCTATTTAAAGGTGAAATAGGAGTGGCGACGAAGTACGCGGTTTTGGTCGTGAATGATAACAGTCGCAATTTACTTTTCCCTCTTTCTAATCCCTTTATTTTGTCTTTACATATTACCTTCTGCACACCCTACTTAGGCTAATTGGTTTTCTTCATTCCCTACCTTTCGGCACCTGCCTATGGTTTGGAATAAGACTATCCAATAAGCATAATAGGTGTACTCTCCTAAACCAAGGAGCCCTCGTAACCTGAGAGAATGTGATAATAAAAGACAACTGAATAAACCAATTCTATTTCTCCTGAACCTGGATCCATCCTCGAAGAAGTCCCTTCGAGTTCGTATATAACCATACGATGGATCTATCCAATGGAAGTGGATGTCCGTAGTAATACGGGTGTTCTGAGAAATTCAAAGGGTAAAAGAAGGAGTGGCAATGACTTATGCAACATAGACAATCCAAAAGCCAGTATTTTAAGAAGGTTCGGTCAACTTGGTCACTGAGTCATAGTCAAGGGTCGGTCAAAGGTCGCTGCCAAAGAGAGAGAGAAAAGAAATACTCTGCGTGCACTCTAACCTAGATCAGAATGGTTATCACTTTATCTAATCCGGAAACCTCCCACTGTCCTGTCAAATTCTCCCCCAAACCTGAAAGAAGAATCAATCGGGATCACCCGAAGAGTAAACCAACTCATCAGTGGGAATCGGGATCCAACTCTCATCGCATGATAACGTGATGGAATGCGTCCACGTTACTCATACTCCAGAAGGTATGCGCATACTTGGCAAGTTTCAGTTTCTTTAGAAACTCCCGATGTGATTTTTGCCCCATGCTCTTATGACCTTGGCGTAAGTCAACAAATCATAAGTCATATGTCAAGTTCTGCCCGTCATTATCTTGTTAATTTGAACCCACCCGTACATACCCTTGACGTAAGCCAACAAGGTAATACGACTGTCCCAAACCAACTCATCTATCTATGCAACAAATGAATACCCAGCAGCTACCAAACACTATGCCTTGACGTAAGCCAACAAACATAGCTTGAATACTACTGACCATCCATAAGAAACGACGGTTGGCTACGGCTGGTTTTTGGCAAAAAACCTTTAACGTAGTGAACTTGATCTCGTTGAAGGAACCTGATAGCTTTTTATAAATATAGTGGCGAAAACCTTTGCTAAAGAGGTCACTCCCGGTGAAGGGATCTCGGCTCTTTCCTCGTGGAATGAGGTGCAGGATATTCCACTGAATACCGCTATGCAAAGCAACTTGTAATCGACTATAGCAAAGTTATTACCCTGACGCAAACTTCTGCCTAAGGGGTCAGTCCCGGTGAAGGGATATCAGCCCTTGCCCCGTCGAATGAGGTGCAGGATATTCCACTGAATACCTCTATACATAACAAAAGGAAACGTCTTTGCAATAACACTTTTTAAATTTGTTCCAACAACAGTAAACAGGTTTGCTTTACTTTACATTGATCAGAATCAACGCAGTCCCATCAATCAATCACACCAGAAAAGAACGAAAATAAAATGTACGTATATGCCATCCGCATTCGTCACTGGGTCCCGTCATCACCCGTTAGGTTACTTAACTAACGACAGAGCGGGGACTGGACTAGCGCGGGTGTAAAACATATACAACATCTAATAGTATATAAACCAATATACAATAATCGCTCCAGGCGTGATAATATGCAACATTACAGAAAAGTAATAAGCATCACAGAACAATACAGATAATCTGGGATCCCCGGGTTTCACAGAGCCGCTGCTGAAACCCGACGTTCCCCTGTCATGTGGATAGCCTGTGCAATGAAACCTAGACCCCTACGGGTGCGGCAAGTTACCCGCCAAAACCTGAAGCGAGGCAGCCCCTTACAGCAAAGTGAATGGACCACCCAGCACTTCACGAAATCCGGTAAACTTGGGCACCCCTCCTTGGGTCAACCTGTACCCCCTACGAGTGCGGCGAATAGTCTGCCAATTCTAGAGTGGGACCCCTCTACCTATCAAAGCCATGAGATGCGGACCTGTTGCCCTCCAGAACCCGGCTATCCGTGCACTCCGTCGCGGGGCAAAACCTAGTACAGTAATGGAAAATAGTACAACAGGTACATCGACCGCAACCTGTTCGTGCCCCAAAAGAATATTATACAACAGGCAGTGACGGCAGTCCACAAGTTGGACGCTCGCCCCGCAATATCAAATGTACAAATAAATTCAAACTGCACTATCATTGCACACTGCTATCCACCACGACAAATCCGCAACATCACAGCACAACACAGAACATCAACGCGAATGTCACGTTCGCAAACCCGTCTAAAAGAACTATAGCAATCGGACGCGGTTTACCGATCAAATGACATTCCCGGTCGGAGATATAATATAAGCACTGTAAACTAACGTGTTTAAATTTCGATCGACTAAATATCACAAAGTGGGCCCCACGCAAATCTGTTGAACAGTAATAAAATCTGGGCCCAAAAGATATATACCAAAAACCACAAATTCCAAAGAAGAACCCACTGACCAAATTTGGGGGCATGATGACACAGAATGGCCGTGGATCCGCGGCCAAACCATGGGTTTGGCCGCGTTTCCGCGGCCGTCTTGTCGAATCATGGTCCCAAATTTTGACGGTGTTCTTATAAAAGCCTGCTGAAGTTTCTGTGATGTGTGGAATATTTTTAGGACACCATTTAAAATCGACAGAAACTGTCAAGCTTGGATTTTGCAGTTTTTGATTTCCGGTTCGATCGATCTTTTAAACGCGTTAGCACAAGTTAGTATAGCAAAATGGTGAGGCTCTGATACCACTGTAAGTCTACGCGAGCGCCCCGGCCGTCTACAGACGCCAAATGCGGAACAAAAACTTTTTAACTGGCGCTATCGTATACTTTAACCCGGATCTTCCATTATTGCTAAACTAAAAAACTGTAAAGAGTGTAGAAAGGTTATACCGAACGATCCGAGTCCTTCGTTCTTTAACCATCATCCCACGCTCCGTTGCGGCTGCTCCGATCTCGTCGATCTCCGATCTCTTCGTCGAGGTGGCACCACGTCGACGATTCTTTAAACGGGCTCCCGCCTCTGACTTGAGGCAACTCGGTCGTCAAGTTTGCTAAAAGAGACGACCAAGAATGATGTAGAGAATGAGTAGATGACTTTGTCTCACTTCGTCCAAATCCGTGGACGATCGGTTAATGAAGTTGCCGTGGGAATCGGGTGATGGAATGAAATGAGCTGTGAAATTCCATACACCCCAAAATCTATCATAATCTTTTGCAAAATGAAAACTCAAGTAAGTGAGAGAGAGGAGGAGGGGCCGGCCATTTATAAGGAGGGGGTGAGTGTAGGAGAGAAGAGGGTGACCATAAAAAGCTTCTCACAAAAAATATCAAGAACAAATATCCTAAGGAAAACAAAACCTCATTAATGCAAATGGTGATTCATTAACCTAGTCACCATTGCATTAATGGTTCCATTAAAGCACTAATGACTCACCATGCCAAGTCATCCTTTCTAGAACCTTCTAGAAGCCTGACTCACCCTCATCCAAGAAAAGATAAATCCGTCTTTAACCGAATGTTAAAAGACGGCTGATAGAAAACTGGAAACTAGCAACTTCCAAAAGTGATCCTGAAACGACTTTCAGGATAACACCGAAACTGTATAAATATACCCGCATTTGTATTCCGACCGAATACAAATGCAACTGAGACAAAGATATTATATCTACTCAATACAATACTCGGATCCGGCTTAAACCAAAGCCGACCAGTATCATCTGTCCGAAAAATAACACGTGCGTAAACGCACGTGCATTTTCCGAACCCTGCCATAAAACCATACGGCCTCTACAACGTTTCGCCCGAACTTGGGAAACTGTCTGTGGGGGACTCTAATGACTCGTCAGTACCCTGGCAGTGGGTTTAACCACAAACCGTCAGCGGCACTAGCAATGCGTAACGGCTGCCCATGGACTGACCTCAAGGGAGGCCGATGAGCGAACTCATCCGGAAACCCTACTGAGCCTAACAGTGACAATGTATATACAGTCCGGTCCGTTCGTCTATGAGTATCGCATATCTGCCTAGGGGGCTAGTGACGTCAGACCCCCAATAGCAGTATAAGTCGTGTCGGAGTGTAGCCCAATAACACCCTGAGATACTACTGGAGTACCTACCAGTAAATCTCTTGCCATGGCCATGGACTTTGTGTAATGGCTCTCCTAGACACAGCACGACCTCACCCCCAATACCGGGAGAGACGAATCCCCTGCCGATCCGCTCACGTGCCTCCATATGGCTCGGGACCGTACCCAAAAGCTACCTGTTTGCACGATTCCTTTGAGCCGTGGTAGGGTAGAAATCAAAGCACAGTGGGAACTCACACGAGACAAATGACGACCTCAGGTCGATGAACTAACATGTACACATGTCACCAGGGAACTGCTATCTGACGATAGGTATAGTACTAACTAGCAGATTCCTGGCGAGTCCTGTCCGGTGTACTCATAACCCAATGAGCACCTGTATACATCTTAGGTGATCCAACTTACACCAGTGGCTTGTGAGACCGGCCACCGCCCCTCATCGGGGTCTCGACTGTACACACTAGTCTACTTCGGAGTATCGATGCCCTGTCTCGAAACTCCCATGACTAGGGACCACAATTAAGGATATGCATATAAACCACCCAACTCTCACGTATATGATCGCCATCATACTGTTGGTAGTAAAGCAAGATCCTAAGGGCTCTATCAAAGTGTAACATGTAATCAGTCACCTGAACATGTACACGACTGATAAAGGCAAACCGGATAGCGTACTATCATCTTGAGTAAGACTGTCCTACCGGTATAGGTCCTCCGCAATCATTGCAATCACGTACCTGCGATCCAATAATAGACTATGAGAGCACTATCCCCAACACCATGATGCAATCTTCTCTATCACCATCAATGAGAAACCCGTAGTATCTCTCTGGTAGGCGAGAAGTTCTACTAAATCTCCGGAGCGGCTGAGGTTCTTGAAATTCTACTCCAACATCTGTTTCAACCAATTCTTCCTGAGCAATTTGTGTCTCTAGAACCTCTTCTAGTTCTACCGCATTGCCATCAGTACTGTTTGGAAAGATTTCATTTTCCAAAAATGTGGCATGCTGAGCAACAAACACATTTTGTTCCTCCTTGTGGTAGAATAGATATCCATACGAATGTTTTGGATACCCCACAAATTTACACATGACCGATCGTGTCTCGAGTTTGTCTGGATTCTGCTTTTTAACAAAAGCCGGACAACCCCAAATCCTAACTCTTTTAAGAGATGGTCTCTTTCCACTCCATATCTCATATGGAGTGGTAGACACGGTCTTGGTTGGAACCCAGTTTAACAGATACATTGCTGTCTCCAATGCATGCCCCCAAAAAGAAAGCGGTAACTCAGCATCACACATCATGGATCGTACCATATCTAATAGGGTACGATTCCTCCATTCTGACACACCGTTGTGTTGTGGTGTGTAAGGAGGAGTGAGCTGAGAGAGAATCCCATTCTCTTTTAAGAAGTCTGAAAACTCTGTACTTAAATACTCTCCACCTCGATCTGATCGAAGTTTCTTGATGCTCAAGCCTGTTTTTTTCTACTTCAAGTTTGTACTTCTTGAATTTCTCGAAAGCTTTGGATTTGTGCTTTATCAAAAACACATGTCCGAATCTTGAGAAATCATCAGTAAAAGTAATGAAGTATGAAAAATCGCATCTAGCATGTGTAGACATTGTTCCGCATACATCATTATGTATAAGGCTTAAGAGTTCCACAGCTCTTTCTCCGTGTCCAGTAAATGGAGTTTTGGTCATTTTACCTTTGGTACAGGACTGGCAAGTCGCATAAGATTTATATTCAAAAGGTTTTAAATATCCATCTTTATGTAGCTTGTATAGTCTTGTTTCATTAATATGACCAAGTCTACAATGCCAAAGAAAAGTTTCATCTATATCTGAAAATTTTCTTTTATTAGTATGTTGTATATTGAAAACTGTGTGTTGGTTCAGGACGTAAATACCGTTATTTAGTGTACCATACCCAATCAACTCTTGATTCAAGTTAATGTTCATAACATTATTTTGCAATACAAAATGATATCCTTCATTGTCCAACAAAGAAACGGATATTATATTACATAGCATATTAGGTACAAAATAACACGGGTTCAAAACCAAAATACAACCCGAAGGCAACCCAAGATGATACTCTCCTACGGATACAGCATGTACATTGGAACCATTTCCAACCCGCAGAGTATGTTCACCCGTCTTCAAAACCCTACTATTTCTCAATCCCTGCAGACAATTGCAGATGTGAGAACCAGAACCGGTATCTAATACCCAAGATGCAGAGTTAATTGAAAAACAGTTCTCAGTTACAAACACACCTGAAGCGGAAGCATCACCATGCTTCTTCTTCTTGAGATCAGCAAGATATACAGCACAGTTGCGTTTCTAATATCCCGACTTGTGGCAGTAAAAACATTCTCCTTTTCCATTTCCCGCGGCTCCAGATATTTCTTTCCCTTTCTCCTTTTTAACTCCACCTTTCGGTTTGATGGACTTCTTCTTCTTCTTTCCCTTGGCCTTGGCTTTTGGGACTGAAGAGGAAGATGGCCCAGCAAGCAGAGCGGGAGTCTTCGTTATTTTCAACGTGCTCTCTGCACTTCTCAACATATCGAGAAGTTCAGGCAATGATTTCTCCAAATCGTTCATATTGAAATTCACTATGAACGGAGCAAAGGTGGGGGGAGAGACTGCAGAACAATATCCGTATACTGCTCATTATCCATGGTAGATCCCAGTTCCTCAAGTTCTTCTATAAGACCAATCATCTTCAAAACATGGTCTCCTACTGATGCACCAGGGGCCATTCGCATCTGAAATAGCTTTCGAGATGCCTCGTATCTCAAAGTAGGAGATTGCTCTTCATATAAATCCTTTGTGTGAAGAAAGATGGATTGCACATCCATCTTCTCGTGTTGTTTCTGATGGACATTGTCCATAGAAGCAAGCACGAGGCACTTGGCCGTGTTGCAGTCAGTATGCCAAGTTTTTCGGATCTTCCTATCCGAAACAGATGATTCAGGCCCTGGGACGGGTGGGGCTTTGGTTGTGAGGACATATGATACTTTATCATATGTGAGAGAAATGTTCAAGTTCCTCAACCATTCTTTATAATTCGGTCCTGTCAGTTTATTTTTCTCTAGTAGAAGATTATGTCCCGTCATCGGTATCTGCCATTAGGAGAGAGAAAAGAATACACTCAGCGAAATGCTCTTGCAAAGAATTAGATTGGTTATTATCTTATCCAATCGATGTCTCCCACTGCTTTAATCAAATTTTTTTTCAAAACGTGAAAAGAAAACTAGCCAGGATTAATTACACTTTACAATTTCGCTAACCGGTCAGCCAGGCCAGTGTCAGTACTTTGAGGGAGGTTCCCCGTGCGTTCGCACGGACCTAATTAAAATAAACCTTGTTTTCCCATAGGTCAAACCCCGTTAACACTCTTCTAGACACCTACTGGATTAGCTAATTGTAAAGTGCAAAACTCTCCTGGAAGTAACACTTACTCACAGTGGGATCGGGATCCAACTATCATATAGATGGTATGCAATCTCATTGCAAATTTCAACTCTTGAAACTCCCGATATGGTTTTTACCCCTAGTTACTTATGACCTTGGCTATAGTCAACATATCATAAGTACTAGTCAAGTTCAACCTGCCATTTCGAGATTAACTAGATCCACCCATATGACCCTTGACTATGATCAACATAATCACATGAATGTCCTAACTGATCACATCATATGCTTTGTAGGAAGACATCACTTAGCTACCGTACACTACGCCTTGACTATGATCAAAATACGCAGCACGAATACTAAGTACTCTACTTCCTAAAATGACGGAGGGTTGCAGATGGTTTTTATGAAAACCTTTAACGCTTTAAACTTGATCTCGTTGTAGAATCAAAATAGTTTAGAAAAGGAGTGGCTTAAGCTCCACATCTTTTGAAACTTGCATTTTTCATAAAAAGGCCGAGTGGATTTCAAATCTGATTCTACAACATCTTTTAGGTTTCTTTTTCTTTACATTAATCTTATTAATGTAATCCCATCATTTAAGTTCCTAAGCCATCACAGAAAAGAAACGAAAATGGAACGTATACTTATACCATCCGCATTCGCCACAGTGTCCCGTTATGCACCGTTAGGTTACCTAACTAACGGCATAGCGGGGCGGGACTAGCACGGGTGTAAAATATAAGAAACGTTTATTATATATCATATATATAATAATAATCCATTCGTCTCAGATACTAAGTAATCACATTACAGAATATCAACAGCAGCAGAAGCACATATGAAAATAAAAAGGATATCTAGAAGGTCCGTATTTTGTATTTAGCCAGCAATAGAAAATACGGATTCCACGGTCGCGATGAATAGCCAAGCCCACACCCCTAGACCTCTACGAGAGCGGCAAGTGATCCTTCCAATTCTAGAGTTTAGGAGACCCGGTCTCGACTCCTTGAGATGGCCTCCCACTGAACCCTAGAACCCGATCACTTGTGCTCCCCTTCTTGGGTCTATCCTAATGCGGAAAAGTAAATAATATACAATAATGGTGACATCATCCTCAACCCGGAAGTGCCCCAAATAAAAGAATATTACATGCAAACGATTTATACATGAATGAAAATAAAACTCTCATCTCACATAAAACCCTCGGCTATTCATTCACGACAATCCTGCATCATATCTCAGCAACACATAATATCTCATATCATCAACGTAAGCAAGTATTCTTATCCCGATTGTCGTTGATGTATAGCAACGAAATTGGCGATACACCACATACTACACTTACAGTCGCAGAAAAAAAATGAAAAACTACAACATTTGGAATCCACAATCACTTTAGACATCGTAAATCCAAAATATCACATACTTCGCATTTCATGCCTAACTTTATGAATTCCACATATTGTATCACATTTCAGATAAATAGACAATGTTAAACTTTCCGATCGAATAAGCAAACACCCAAGATTTCCCAAATAGCACAACACTTGAGCAGAGTTCAAAAATTTCCAGAACATGTCACAGCCCCAATGAACCAGCCGTAGAAGGGTCAAACCAACGCCTTATATATGGCAACGCTAAACTACCACAAACCCTAGGGTTCAGTGGCAGTTTTGACCGTCACATAATCGAGTTAAGGTTACGTTCTTTTAAAGGGTCCACAGATACGCTTGCATGATTTTCCAAAAGTTTCAAACTCGTGAAAAATCCAACACTTGAAAGTTTTCTAATACAGGAAAAAGTGAGTTATTGATATTCGTTCGAACATTTTAACACGTTCTAAATTACCTGAAAAGCTAAATGATGTCAAACTTTCCGATCGAATCAACGAATACAAAAGATCTCCAGAAAACTCAACACCTGAGTAATATTAAAAATTCCCAGAAGCATGTAGTAATACATATGGATGAACCCTAGAAATAACTATCCCTGACACCCAAGTACTACCGCGGAACCGCCGCCAAAAGCATGGTATGGCCGCAGTTCCGCGGCGACTTAAAGGCTACAGTGACTCGTATTTCACAGTAATCCATACAATTACCTGCTTGATGTTTTGAGTATTTTTAATATGGAAAAAATCAATTTTTTAGAAAATTTCCAGAGAGGGGTCCAAATAGGTGTTTCGTGGTTCGATCGGACTTTTAACTTCGCCTACGCATCGCCTAAAGCTCCAGCTTGGCTCTGATACCATTGTTGGGTTTACCTAGCACCTCATCTAGGGCTTAGAAGCATCACATATGCCACAATCAAATTTTAAAGGTGCTAAGTGAACTTGACAAGAATCATAACTAGAAATTTAGGGTTTCATGCAACTAAGCATCACATGCAAATGAAAAACTATCACTAATGGTAGAGATTACAACCTTTCTAGACCTCCCTTGGTGACTCCTTGGCACTATGAGAGTTTGGAACGGATCGATGGAAGCCTTCCTAGTCCACGATAATCCACCCGAAGCCCCTTTGCCCAAAGCTTCTTGCTTTACTTGATTTGTGAATGAAGTAGAGCAAACACCCTACACAAATGGGTAGATGTGTGTAGAATGATGATGTGGTTTATATTCTATAATCAAAACTCTTTCTTTTTATCAACTTCACTCAAAGAAATCTCAAGAGAGGAAGAAGAAGATGATGGCTTAGCTTAAGCTCAAAGTGTTTGTGATGAATAATAATAGATGAGAATGAATAATCAATATTATATCATTCTCAC
Organism: Agapanthus africanus; assembly: GCA_030015575.1. Classification (NCBI taxonomy): domain Eukaryota; kingdom Viridiplantae; phylum Streptophyta; class Magnoliopsida; order Asparagales; family Amaryllidaceae; genus Agapanthus; species Agapanthus africanus. The sequence continues at coordinate 267,108,325 of CM057343.1, forward strand.
CTCAACCATGGTTTGTAATAATTTAGATATTTATCATTGAGTTAATAAAGCCATAGGAAAATTGACTCAAGGTTAAAAATTAGGTCAAGTATGGTCAAAAATAATAAACATTAACCATGAGTGAATTATCCTTACATTAACTCAAAATGATAAATATATATATAATTACTACCATGTGAGTCTTGCATTGCCACCAAATGTGTATCAACAACCATGATACATTGTATGCATTTATGTGTCCATGCACATCATCATGTGCATACATGCATGCATACAAAATAGAAAAGGGTTTAATTAAAGAATTAATCTAAAAGTCACTTGTTAAATCAACACTTGATTTAGCAAACCGGTCATATCACATACGACCTGACCAATAGAAAACGTCCGATTAATATACGGTATCACATATCCGTATTTAATCGGGTCCCCGCGCATATCTCATATGCATACAACATCTTTTCGCTTGAGCCAGGAAACTTCATTGTGGGACTCTAAGACTCGTCAATACGCCGGCAGTAAGTGATGATCATATCAAACACCCATAAGCCGCAAGCGGTCAGCTAAACGTAACGGCCACCCGGGTATTGAGCGATCAGAAGAAAACCAGCGAAGCGGTCAAAACCCCTGTCGAGCCAACTGGCAACACTTACCGTACAGTCCGGTCTCTTCGTCAAATATGTTGCATATAGAGTCTAGGGATGGAATCGTCGACCCCAATAACTCAATAAGTCATGCTGTGTATGGCTTATAACAGATCGAGAAACTACTGATAACGCTTATCAGTAAATCTCAGCAGTCCTGGCCAGGGACTTCCTGTTATAGCCAATCGAGCATAGCACAACATCAACTCCCAATACCGGGAGAGACGTGTAGGGTTCCTAGGCACTCTTATGGAGTCTCACAAGTGATCAAACATGCACAAATCAAATTTTACGGGTGCCTACAAACCCTAATACGGATCATCAACTAGATATATAGGCGATGCAAGCAAGTAAACGGAAATATAGCTAAAGGGAAGGGGCTACAACCTTTGTAGATCCGGTCTTCCACCTCCTAGGCTCCACGATGAAGTCCCCTCGCTGTCCAAATCGGATCTTGGGCTCTAGCGTCGGCTTCATCGGAGAAAAAAGCGGGCTAGGTCATCGACGACGATGCCGAAGATGATCTACGTCGAGGCATCGCTAGATCAAGCTCCAACTTCACCAAGTCAAGAAAACTTGTGAAGGAAACACCCTATACTACTTGGCAAGAGGTAGAGGATGAAGAAATAGGAAGTGGGTAGACTTTAGATTTGGATTTCTCACACTTTTTCATCAATCACCATTGATGTAGCAAGCTTTCTTCATGGAAGAAGAAGATGAAGAAGAAGAAGAAGATGAAGATATGATAAGTGTTGAATAATAAGATAAATAAATCAATACTTATCATATATTAACCCTTGGTTAATTGTAGAGAATGGACCATGGTTAACTTGAATGGTTAGGGTTAAGGATGAGACAAGAATGGTGACTTAGTCAATGCTTCATGAAACTTCAACTAAAAACAAACTAAGCCACCATTTCTTTTTTCTCTTTATCATTTTCTTTTTCCAAAATAAACAAAAAGAATAAATAAATGAATAAGTAAATAAAATGAAACCCTAACCATTCATATAACCATGGTCAATTCTTTACACAAACCCAAGCTTGCATGTATCATCAAACATGATACAATCTTGTGCATAAAAGTATATCACATATACAACTTGCACAATCCAAGTGAGAAAATCCATTTAAAGTGAACCAATACCAGTTAATGCAAAGTAATATATCAAATATATAATTATACATTAAATCATTAAATCAACACTTGATTCAATGATCCGGTCATGTCGCATATAACCGGCTAGTATCCAATGTATCGGCTTATCGAATCAATCCTTGATTCGATAACTAGGTTATATCGCATACAACCATTCGACACATTCATCGCGAGAATGAAATACGGTATCACATACACGCATTATTCTCGGTCCCGCACATATCTCATATGCGCTCCTATTTCGTTTCGCTTGAGCCAGGAAACCTCTGTGTAGGACTCTAAAGACTCGTCAATACGCCGGCAGCAGGTGATGATCATATCAAACACCCACAAGCCGCAAGCGGTCTGCTAAACGTAACAGCCACCCGGGTATTGAGCGATCAGAAGATCGACGAGCAAGCCTGCTCACACTCCTGTGAATCCAACCAGTAACACTCACCGTACAGTCCGGTCTGTTCGTCTGATATGTCGCATATCTCGCCTAGGGGTGGTAAACGTCAGACCCCAATAGCTTGATAAGTCATGCTGACGTGAAGTCCATGACATGTGTTAAACTACTGATAACACTTACCAGTAGGTCACTGCAACCCTGGCCAGGGATTTCCTGTTATGGCCAGTCGAGCATAGCGCAACATCAACCCCCAATACCGGGAGAGACGAATCCCCTCCTATCGCTCATTGCCTCCATGTGAATCGGGACTGTACCCAAAAACCACCTGTTTGCATGACTCAGTAGAGCCGTGGTATGGTGGAAATCAAAGTACAGTGGGAGACACACAAGACTCTATGACGATCTCGGGTCAACAGACTAAGCTGTACCAGTGTCACCAGAGAACTGCCATCTGACGTGAGGTATAATACCATCTGGGAGTTCTCGGCGAGTCCGTTCAGTGTACCCAGTCTCCACTGAGCACCCGTATACCATCTCTGATGTCAAAAACCAATGGATATGGGATCATCCATCGCCCATCGCATGGGTCGAGAAGATATACGCTAGTCTACTCTGGAATATCGATGCCCCGTCTCGATATTCCCACGACTAGGAACATTGAAGGATGTACTCATGGACTACCCAGGCCCCACTAGTATGATCTGCATCATAGTCCTGGAAGTCGAGTACACATCCTAAGGGCTTTATCAACATGTAACAGAGAGACAGAAAGTTTACATATTAAGATAAAGAGCAACCAGATAGCGTACTATCATGTCGAGCAAGAAAGTCCTACCTATATATGTCCTAGCATCCACTACAATATACATCCTATGTACAGTAATGGCCTCTAGGGCATAGATATAACTAACAATCTCCTACTTGCACTAGGGCCATCTGTAGCAGTGGTTGCAGTATCTAATACTCAACCATCCCCTAAAAGTCTCTCTTTGGGAAAAGGCCTTCGTGAGTGGATCCGCCGTGTTGTCCTCTGAGTCTACTCTCCTAACCTCGATCACCCTGGAGATCAACTATCTCCATGATCAGGTGACGCTGCCTCAGATTACGTCTGGGTCACTGATGGGATCAGGGTTCCTAGGCCAAAGCCACAGTTCCATTGTCACACAATGGTAGGAACCTAGTTCATCCTATTAACCAATATACACCCAAACTGCCTCTTTGGTAGTATCTTTAATAGCGATGTTACCAGCCTTTATCTTCTAGTTTGTCACGGTATCTAGCTTGGAAATCTTCCAACATACCGTCCCTTTACTAAGGGTAAAGACAATGCCTGTGACTGACATTCTGTCGTCTTTATCAGTCTGGAACCCTTCCAGTGATTCTTCCCAGGATCGATTGATACCATCTCACTACAACTAGTGAGTATCCTAACATCCAATTAGATCTATCTCATAGATCCAAAGCTTAGGATTTAGTATGTATCACTTTGATCCTATATGGAAAATCATTGTGATAAGCGGAGATTGATCGAGCGTAGCATAGGAAACTCCTTCCCTAACAAGAGTATGTCATCCACGTACTCTACGAGGATCGTCACCATACTCCCTACTACCTTTTTGTTTATACAAGGTTCATCTACCATTTTGATGATGTCAACTTATTTGACTAATCCATCAAAACAGATGTTCCAACTCCGCGATGCCTGCTTTATCCTATAAAGCATCTTGCACATGTTTCCGCTGCTCCCACTGTCTACGAGGCCCTCTGGCTGTGTACTTATAGACGCTCTCTTCTAAATCAATATTTAGAAAAATAGTCATGGCACCCAACCACCAGATATCGTAGTCATGGTATGTAGCCGTGGCAAGTAGGATCTGGATGGACTTAAGCATAGTCCCTGGAAAAGGTTTCATCATTATTCGTGCCTGGTTGATGACGAAAACCTTTAACAAGTCTAGCTTTGAAAGTCTCAACTTTTCCATGTACACCAAGTAATCTTCTCAAGATATACTTGCTCCTGATGGGGATTTAACCCTTCAGATATAGCAACCAAAGTCCATACTTTGTTGGTGTATAAGGATTCCATCTCAGATCACTAAGCATCCAGCCATTCTTACAGAGTCCCTACTCTCGATGGCCTGCTCGAAACTGGTTGGGCCATCATCTCATGATGCAATCCTCGCTTCCACTGTCATCGAGAAACCGAGGTATCTCTCAGGAAGGCGAGGAACCCTACCAGATCGGCGGAGAGGCTGCGGTTCGTCGGGGACTATAGAATCCTTTGGTTCTGTCAAATCTTCAGCTGTAGTTTCGTATAGCTGGAACCTTTCCAGTTCTACAGAACTGACCTTGCCTTGATCTTGTCCGGATTTTGCTTTTGACATAGGCCGGACAATCCCAAATCTTAACTTACTTAAGAGATAGGATCTTCCCACACCATATCTTATATGGAGTGGTAGGCACTGATTTGATTCGAACCTAATTCAATAGGTATGCAGATTCTCAAGCGCATAACTCCCAAAAAGGAAATAGGTAACTCAGTAGTACTCATCATAGAGCACACCTTATCATATAGGGTGTGATTGCTCCGCCCCGATATACCATCGTGCTATGGTTTATACGGAGGAGTAATGCTGAGAGAGAATCTCATTTTCTTTTAGAATAGTCCAGGAATGCCATCCACAAGTATTCTCCTCCCTGATCTCATCATAGGACATAATACTTATACCCGGTTGTTGGTTCTCTACTTCTAACTTATATTCTGTGAATATCTCAAAAGGTTCGGACTTGTGTTTCAACAGGAACATATGTCAGAATCTTGAGAGATCATCAGAGAACGTAATGAAGTATAAAGAACCAGTCCTGGCATGTGTAGACAGGAGACCTTACATACATCATCATGTATCAGTCCCAAGAGTTTACCAACTCTTCCTCTGTTTCCAGTAAACAGAGCTGGTGTCATTATATCTTTGTGACATGACTGGCAAGTTTCACAAGATGTAAATTCAAACTGATTTAAATATGCATCTAAATGTAACTTCAGCTAGTCGGGTCGCATTGATATGACCTAGTCTATAAAACCTCAAGAAGAATTCGTTCATTTCTGAACTCTTCCTCTTGTGTGTGTTCTGAATACTAAGAACTGTAGTTTGATTTAGAACGTCAATGCTTTTAGATAACGTGCCTGAACCGATCAACTTTTGATATAGGAAATGTTCAAAACATTATCCATCAATACAAAATTTTATCATTTCTTTACTAATAAAGAGACTGATATGATTTTGTATATCAGGTTCGGTATCTAATAGCATTTGTTCAGAATCAATGTATTGGTAATACAGGGTGACAGTGACCAACAGATTTGGCTGCAACACTTGCCCCGTTTTCTGCCTCATGAAACTTATCACCCGTTCTCAGTTTTTCTACCTTTTTGTAGCCCTATGTAACAGATTACATATCTGGGATCCTGATCCGGTATCAGATACCCAGGATGCAGAGGATACTGAGAAACAGTTCTGCATAATGAACACACCCGAAGGAGATGCATCATATGCACTTTCTTCGTTTGGGCGGCATAGGAATTCTGGTATTCCCCTATTTCCTGCTCTGTCTTATAACAATTATATGTTGGAGCAGGACCAACGTTCCCCAGCTCAGTATAACAAGCGGGTTCGGTCAATACATCCATTTTGTTATCTTGATTAAGGCGTGATATGGTCGCTACCAGGAGAGAGAGAGAAGAAAACACTCTGCGTGCGCTCTTGCAAGATTAGATTAGTTATATATTTTATCTAATCAGGATGGCTCCCACTGTTTTTATCAAATCTTCCTTCAAACCTTAAAAGGAAAAACTAGCCGGGATTAATTATACTCTACAAGTTCGCCAATCTTTCAGCCAGGCCAGTGTCGGTACTTTGAGGGAGGTTCCCCGTGCTTTCGCACGGACCTAATTACAGTAAACCTCGTTTTCCCAGAGGCGTAACCCCGTTGACACCTTTCTAGACACCTACTTGATCGGCTAATTGCAAAGTGCAAAACTCTCCCAGGAGTAACAATTACTCGCAGTGGGTATCGGGATCCAACTATCACATAGAAGGTATGTAATCTCATTGCAAGTTTCAACACTTGAAACTCCCGATAAAGGTTTTTTTACCCCTAGCACTTATGACCTTAACTAAGGTCAACAAATCATAAGTACTAGTCACGTTCTACCCATCATTTCGTGATTAATTAGATCCACCCACATGACCCTTAACTAAGGTCAACAAAGTCACGCGACTGTCCTAACTAATCGCATCATATGCGGTGTAGGAAGACATCACTTAGCTACCGTATACTGTGCCTTGACTATGGTCAACAAACACAGCACGAATACTAAGTACTCTACTTCCTAAAATGACGGAGGGTTGCGAATGGTTTTTGTGAAAACCTTTAACGCTTTGAACTTGATCTCGTTGCGGAATCAAATGGTTTTTAAATGGAATGTTTTCGAGGCTTTTCTAGTTTTGCTAAAGGGGTCACTCCCGGTGAAGGGATCGTCGGCCCTTTCCTCGTCGAATGAGGTGCGGGATATATCATATATATCACTGTGCAAAGCGAAAACTATAGAAGCGATCAAAGAAAAACCGAAGGTTGTAGCATCTGCCAGTTATTGCTAAAGGAGTCACTCCCGGTGAAGGGATCTCGGTCCTTTCCTCATCGAATAAGGTGCAGGATGTTCTATAATGAACACCGCGATGCAAAGCAAGAACTGTAGCTACCTGTTTTTATTTTGAAATTCGATTCCACAACATCAATTAGGTTTATTTTCTTTCATTAATCTCATTAATGAATATCCCATCATTTAAGTCCACCTAAACATCACAGATAAATATAACGTACGCTTATGCCATCCGCATTCGCCTCGATGTCCCGTCTGCACCGTTAGGTTAGGTAACTAATGCCAGAGCGAGGCAGGGCTAGCGCGGGTGTAAAACATAAGCAACGTCTATATATAATATATCATATATACTATATATAATATCTGTCACAGAACATCACATGATCACATCACAGATAAATCACAGCAGAAGAAACATATGAAATATTGGATATACTAGGACGTCCGTGTTTTCAATACGAGCCAGTATAAAACACGGATTCCACGGTCGTGATGAATAGCCTATCGCACACCCCTAGACCCCTACGAGAGCGGCAAGGAACCCTACCAATTCTAGGGTTAGGAGACCCGGACTCGACTCCTCGAGTTGGTCTCCCACTGGACCCCAGAACCCGGTTACTTGTGCTCCCCTCCTTGGATCTATCCTAGTGCAGAAAAGTAAATAATATACATCAACGGTGACAACTTCCGCAACCTGGAAGTGACCCAATAAAAGAATATTACATACAAGTTTTTACATGAATGAAAATGAAAAACACTCATCTCACATAAAAAACCCCCGGCTATTCAAACACGACGATCCAATATAACATATCCAACAACACATAACATCACATGTCATCAACGTAAGTAAATATACGCATCCCAATTGTCGTTGACATATAGCAACGAAACCGGCGACATCACATATTACACTTACGGTCACAGAAAAGAAAGGGTAAAACTACAACAGTTGGAATCCGCAACCTCTTTAGACATCACATGCCTAATCAAATGAATTACTTAGACATCGCATGCCTAACAATTATAAACCCCGCATTTTAGTCTCAAAATCGAAAACACTTTTCAATATCAAGTCGGGCAATTCAACAGGATTCCCAACATTCTGATCGAATGCTCGTCGCAAACTTTAGTAGGCGGCCGCACCCCCGACGCCGTCGACAAAGTGCACCAAGGCGGAACACCGCTGCCGCGAGCACCCGAACGGATGCTTTCGGCGACGGGGTTCTCCTACAGTCACTTGGTCGGGGCTATGGAGTGAGGCTGTCTATTAAGTTTACCCGGCGAGTATCCGCGTACGATACGTGATTGCGACGGACTTTTGATCACATCAAAACTCCGTGGCAACTGATCAAGTGAGACTAAACTGCTATGTTTATAATATTCATTCCGTTATCTCATAACTACTTGTGAATTCCAATTATTGTATCACATTCCGGATAAATAGAAAACGCTAAACTTTTCGATCGAACAATCGAACACCCAAGTTTTCCCGATACAGCTCAACACATGAAATAAGTCTAACAACATTCAGTTCGTGCCACAGTACCAACGGTCCAGCCGTAGAAGGGTCAAGCCAATGCCTCACATGTGGCACGCCGTACTGCCCCAAACCCGAAGGTTCAAAGGGCAGTTCAAGACGGTCACATAATCGAGTTAAGGTTTGTTGTCTTCTAGAGGGTCCATCGCGTTACTTGCACTACTTAGAACGTCGTTAAACTACGGAAAATCCAACAATTGGAAATTTCCCGGCAGGGGAAAAAGTGGGTATTTATATCCGATCGAACTTTTTAACATATTCTAAAAAATACCCGGAAAACACACACAGACAAAATTAGACAGTCCGATCGAATCTCCGAATCCCCAATACAACCCAGAAAATAAAACTCTGGAATAAATATTAAAATATTCCCAGGAAAACCAGCACTGCTTACTAAGAATTACGGTGCAAACTTCGATGCACAAAACGACAAACTAGCCGCGGAACCGCCGCATGAGCATGCTCATGCCGCGGATCCGCGGCGACTTTAAGAAATCAGGCCATTGAATTTTACAGTAAACCTTAAAATCCCCTGCTGATTTTTCTGCATAGTTTTAATTCTCAAAATTCCACGATTTCAGAAAAAGTACAGAGAGCAATATTAGGGTTTGGGTTTTGATTCGATCGGAGTTCTAATTCCGTCTAGACTTCGCCTAAGGCTCTAGCTAGGCTCTGATACCACTGTAGGGTTCCTAGGCACTCTTATGGAGTCTCACAAGTGATCAAACATGCACAAATCAAATTTTACGGGTGCCTACAAACCCTAATACGGATCGTCAACTAGATATATAGGCGATGCAAGCAAGTAAACGGAAATATAGCTAAAGGGAAGGGTCTACAACCTTTGTAGATCCGGTCTTCCACCTCCTAGGCTCCGCGATGAAGTCCCCTCACTGTCCAAATCGGATCTTGGGCTCTAGCGTCGGCTTCATCGGAGAAAAAAGCGGGCTAGGTCATCGACGACGATGCCGAAGATGATCTACGTCGAGGCATCACTAGATCAAGCTCCAACTTCACCAAGTCAAGAAAACTTATGAAGGAAACACCCTATACTACTTGGCAAGAGGTAGAGGATGAAGAAATAGGAAGTGGGTAGACTTTAGATTTGGATTTCTCACACTTTTTCATCAATCACCATTGATGTAGCAAGCTTTCTTCATGGAAGAAGAAGATGAAGAAGAAGAAGAAGATGAAGATATGATAAGTGTTGAATAATAAGATAAATAAATCAATACTTATCATATATTAACCCTTGGTTAATTGTAGAGAATGGACCATGGTTAACTTGAATGGTTAGGGTTAAGGATGAGACAAGAATGGTGACTTAGTCAATGCTTCATGAAACTTCAACTAAAAACAAACTAAGCCACCATTTCTTTTTTCTCTTTATCATTTTCTTTTTCCAAAATAAACAAAAAGAATAAATAAATGAATAAGTAAATAAAATGAAACCCTAACCATTCATATAACCATGGTCAATTCTTTACACAGACCCAAGCTTGCATGTATCATCAAACATGATACAATCTTGTGCATAAAAGTATATCACATATACAACTTGCACAATCTAAGTGAGAAAATCCATTTAAAGTGAACCAATACCAGTTAATGCAAAGTAATATATCAAATATATAATTATACATTAAATCATTAAATCAACACTTGATTCAATGATCCGGTCATGTCGCATATAACCGGCTAGTATCCAATGTATCGGCTTATCGAATCAATCCTTGATTCGATAACTAGGTTATATCGCATACAACCATTCGACACATTCATCGCGAGAATGAAATACGGTATCACATACACGCATTATTCTCGGTCCCGCACATATCTCATATACGCTCCTATTTCGTTTCGCTTGAGCCAGGAAACCTCTGTGTAGGACTCTAAAGACTCGTCAATACGCCGGCAGCAGGTGATGATCATATCAAACACCCACAAGCCGCAAGCGGTCTGCTAAACGTAACGGCCACCCGGGTATTGAGCGATCAGAAGATCGACGAGCAAGCCCGCTCACACTCCTGTGAATCCAACCAGTAAAACTTACCGTACAGTCCGGTCTGTTCGTCTGATATGTCGCATATCTCGCCTAGGGGTGGTAAACGTCAGACCCCAATAGCTTGATAAGTCATGCCGACGTGAAATCCATGACATGTGTGAAACTACTGATAATACTTACCAGTAGGTCACTACAACCCTGGCCAGGGATTTCCTGTTATGGCCAGTCGAGCATAGCGCAACATCAACCCGCAATACCGGGAGAGACGAATCCCCTCCTATCGCTCATTGCCTCCATGTGAATCGGGACTGTACCCAAAAACCACCTGTTTGCACGACTCAGTAGAGCCGTGGTAGGGTGGAAATCAAAGCACAGTGGGAGACACACAAGACTCTATGACGATCTCGGGTCAACAGACTAAGCTGTACCAGTGTCACCAGAGAACTGCCATCTGACGTGAGGTATAATACCATCTGGGAGTTCTCGGCGAGTCCGTTCAGTGTACCCAGTCTCCACTGAGCACCCGTATACCATCTCTGATGTCAAACACCAATGGATATGGGATCATCCATCGCCCATCGCATGGGTCGAGAAGATATACGCTAGTCTACTCTGGAATATCGATGCCCCGTCTCGATATTCCCACGACTAGGAACATTGAAGGATGTACTCATGGAGTACCCAGGCCCCACTAGTATGATCTGCATCATAGTCCTGGAAGTCAAGTACACATCCTAAGGGCTTTATCAACATGTAACAGAGAGACAGAAAGTTTACATGTTAAGATAAAGAGCAACCAGATAGCGTACTATCATGTCGAGCAAGAAAGTCCTACCTATATATGTCCTAGCATCCACTACAATATACATCCTATGTACAGTAATGGCCTCTAGGGCATACATATAACTAACAAGACGAAACCCCTCCTATCGTTCATCGCCTCCATGTTCCTCGAGACTGTACCCAAAGACCACCTGTTTGCATGACTCAGTAGAGCCGTGGTAGGGTGAAGATCAAAGTACAGTAGGAGGACACACAAGACTCTATGACGATCTTGGGTCTACAGACTAACCTGTACCAGTGTCACCTGAGAACTGCTATCCGACGATAGATATAATACCACATGGAGTTCTCAGTGAGTCCGTTCAGTGTACCCAGTCTCCACTGAGCACCCGTATACAATCTTTTGTGTCACTTCACCAGATAGATATGGGATCATCCATCGCCCATCATATGGGACAAGAATAGTATACGCTAGTCTACTCTGGAATATCGATGCCCCGTTTCGATATACCCACGACTAGGAACAGTTAAAGGATATGCTTATAAACCACATATGTCCCACTAGTATGGTGCGCATCATAGTCGGAGTAGTCAAGCAAATATCCTAAGGGCTTTATCAACATGTACCAAATGAATAATATGCATGATCAAATGAACATGTCAAGATAAAGTAAACCAGGTAGCATACTATCATGTCAAGCAAGAAAGTCATCGATATACATATATACATGTCCAAGCATCCACTATACATATAATGGCCTCAAGGGCATACATATATCTAACACCATGCCTAATCTCATTGACTCATCTCCAAATACCAAATAATATCCTCATCATCCAAGTATAGGTATACGTACACACACACACACACACACACACACGCACACAGTCCCATACTTATGTGTATATATATATACATATCCCTATATACGCACAAGAATGTAAATGTTTGCGAGTGTGCATGTGTGCGTGTATGCAAATCTTTACTCTAGGGTTTTGCGACTAAGCAACCAACTAAATCCTTTCTATAATTCTCGCTAACACTAACCCATAATCTCCTAAACCTTTTATTGCTAGGTGTTCATATCTCACAATAACATATAAAAGTATATCTATATCACATCACATCATGTCTTACAACTTTGCGGGGGTGCTATACGCCATCCACCTGACTTCCCCCGTAGATAAATATCTACTCACCCTGATCTTCGCTCTCTGGAGTCGATGACGACATGCTCATCCTCGTCTTCTCGAAGTCCATGTAGGGTACCTACATATCATATATAGCATTGTAAATGAAATCACGCACGAAAACTAAAATGTCGCACGAATCATCTATAGGTCAAAACCTATGGTCTACATCTCGCAATTCAACCAAATAACCCTTGATATAGACGTACAAATGCCAAGTGATCGATATCAAACAAAATATCAAAACTTAAATTCATAAATACCACGAAACATACGGCAAAAACAAAGAAAACATGCTCCAGATTTTAGTTCAGGTCAAAACTAAGTGCACAAACTGTACTGGGATGATGTATAGGGTGTAAATGACCTACATAAGCAACCTGGTCACCTAATTCACCAATGTGGCCGGCCCCTACCACCAAAAATCTAGCCTCCTCAGTTTTATAGTCTCAGAATGTGTTCGTTTTGCTAGGGTGGCCTCCTGGGGGTCCATCTAGGTCAATGGTATTGTTTACTTTTCTCAAAAAGGCTCTAGATCACTCCAGATTTCCCTGCACCCACTATATATTCACAAAACCGACATGACAAGTTTTAAATTTGGGTTTCAGGTTTTAGTTCATGCTTGATCTGGGTTTCTATCATCATGGGGGGAGGGTCTAAGGTCACCAATAAGGTTCAATTACACTATCCCAATTCAAATCAAACCCTAGCCCTCTCTAGGAATTTTCAAAGCTCGCAAAACCGCATCAAAACACTTCTAAACTTTTATGGTTGCTAATGAAATGGAAATACAATGCTAATGGTGCAAAAATTACCTCAATTGGCAACTCAAGAATTTTCTTGAGTTGCCCAAAGTCCTCAAAATCCGATTTTCTTGGTCCAATGTGCTTCCCTTGAGCTTGTGCATGTTTTTAAAGAAATGGGTATGGGGTTTTGAGAAGTATTTTGATATGGGTCATGAGGGTAGAAGATGGGCTTGAGGATGAAGAAGGAGATGCAAATGGTGGGGGAAAAATAAAAGGGGCAGCACTCTCCCTCTTTCTCTCTTTCCCACCTTCATTCTCTCTCCTAGAATGCCATGTCTCATGATTGTGTCCCCTCTCTCTCTCTCCTCAAGTCATCATTTTCCTTTTTCCTTTTCTTTTCTCACTAAAATAAAACCATAATATGAAAACAACACAAATGAACATGTAACCAAATGAAACATGTCATGGTGCACTAACCATAAAAACTGTAGAAACACGGATTTGGCTTAATCGCGATTAGCAGTGCACTAATCGAGTTTTATTTAAACTGCATATAATAAATTTTAAAAATGCCAAATCTTTTAAATATATTTTTAAATGAATAAATCATTTTAATTTCACAATTATTGGTATATATTTATACCCTTTTTTGAAAACCCCAATTTCGTAAATCGGCAGTTTTCGGGAAAAATATTATTTTAATATTAAATTCCAAAAATAATATTTTATATTTTCTGAAATGTTACACCCAGTTTTGTGCCAAGCCAAGGATGCTTCGTTTTGTTAGGATTTAGTTTGGCTTTAGTTCTTCTTCTTCTTCTTCATGTATTCTCCATTAAAATGTAGTGAGAGCATTGAGTGAATGATGAAATGAAGATGAGGGTTTTTATTTAACATGTATCTTTTAATTCTTGCAATGTATTTTAATTCCTAAGTGTAATTTTATTATTGTTGTTAAAGTTGTTGTTGTTATTTGCTTGCTTGTTCTCTTTTCCTTTCTTCTTATCTGTATTATTTCCAAGCGATGATACTTGACGGAGTTCATTGCTTAGGTGAGGACCCAAGAGTTAGCTTGTAAAACCGTATTTTCCTTTTCCTTCTTTTCTTCCTTCTTGTTTCGTTTTTATTTTCTTTTATAATGTGTGAATAATTTCGCACTTATTAAGGCTAAGAAAGGTGGTATGAGGGACGGAAAAATCCCTTGTGCTTCTCTTCGCCAAACATCTTGAAACGAACCCCGACCAAACAAACGCAACCCCCTCACTTAGGCGCGCTATACGCGACATACAGCCGCGACCTAAGTCGAGAAGTCCTTTAAGCGTACTACAACGTGACATGTAGTTGCGACTTAATTGGATCCATGGTTGCGGGTGTTTGGCCGAGGGTTGGGATAAGCGTATTTCGCAGACGGACAAGGGGCACTAGGAATGGATTTATCGTTGGAAAGCTCGCTTAAACTCGTAAATCCCATTACTATGTCTTCCTAATCCCCGCTACTTTCGATTATTCCAATATCGTTTTAATAATGGCAAAAGATAAGTATAAGACTAATCCTAACTCTACTAACCAAACTTAACCTTAACAAGCTTACTTTAATATAAATACAAACACTTAGAATAGATTTGGACCAACACATATACATTCTTTATTGACTCGTCTAAGACAAGAACGAACATACTACCGTCTCCATGCGGACGACCCGTGCTCAACCGGCTAGCTACAAAGCAACACCGTCCTTGATCGCGGTTATGACTTTAGAATTTTGAACTCCGACACGCCAAAAGCGTGCGATCAAATGGCGCCGTTGCCGGGGAAACGGTAACGTTTTTTCTTTCTTGTTATTCGGGTTAATATTCTTGTTGTATATATAGAAAATTATAAATATTAAATAAATAAAAAAATCATTTTGTTATTTTTGATATTTTTTGTGTGTAAGTGTGCAGGGTATCTGGAGCAAGTACAGTAATCATTTAAGAAAACAGAGCATTTTATTTTGGAGTAGAGACTAAGGAGAGTGCAGGGACCTAATTTGAAGCCCTAAGTCCACATTTTGACCGTGGAACCGTGGTCAAAGCTTGGATTTCACGGCGGTTCCGCGGTCGTATTGAGGCCTCTATGCCCCAATTTTTTTTCTTCCCTTTCTCTTTCCTTTTATCTCCTCTGTGAATTCCACTAAACTGTATTTTCTGCAGGTATCTTTTCACAGAATTGTGCCGCCGCCAAATAATTTTTTTTATTGTTTTAGATTTTTGTTTGTTTACGCGCTTTGCATATAATAATACGGACTTTAAGGGGCTATAACACCAATTCAGATTGGGTGGGGATTTCATCACCCTTCCTAAAACCCCACAAATCACTAAATGCATATGCATTACCTTGAGCTAATAAAAAATATCTAGACCAAACCTATAAGGACTTGTCGCGCTCATTTAGGACAAGTGAAGGTTGCGAGGAATCAGTCGTTTATCTAAACTTGACTTTGTGGTGCCTAGGCTAGACAAGTGAGAAGGTAATTTTAAAAGGTCAGTCTCACAGAAGAGACGATTCGAGAGTTATCTTGCAACTTGTCGCTTGGAAGTCTAGGAGCGGTCTAGTTGGACTTTGAAGACTCTAGCTCTAGGTATTGTTTGTGCATATTGTGATTGTGATTGTGCTTGTAAAAAGTTAGTCCCATAATTCCGTATTCTTTCAAAAACAAACAATTTCAAAACACCAAAAAGAAACATTTTAAAAAAAAAATAATATATATATATATATATATATCTTCCCTCCCTTCCTTTTCACTCTTCTAACATGGGAACCCCACCTCGCAAAACACTTGCCGAACTTTGGTACCCACAACCAAACATTATTTCTTACGGTTCTTGCTTTGGTCAAACATCGAACGATCCCTCTATGCCAAAACTTTCTTTGAAAGATCGGATAGACACGTCTAGGACAAAAAATTGGACTCCGCAATCCACTCTGTATCAACCGTTTCAATCTTCCCCACCTTCATATGTTGATACCCCTTTTGAGAGTCATGTTGTAACTCCAGGACCTATGTCTATTGCTGAACGTATTGAACAATCTCGTAGCCGATCTTTCACTTCTTTCACCACTGCAAATCCTTTAGATCAACAATTCCAATCACCTTCTTATCCGAATGTTGATCCTACTCCTGTCCAACCATTCAACTCCTATCCATCCTACCCAACTTTTACACCTTCCCTAGACATTGCTTATGAACAACCATTTGGGAGTTTTCAGTATCAAAACAACTTTGAATCTTGTACTGAAACCCCTTCACAACCCATGTCTAGTCTAGAACAGTCGTTGGAAGACTTTCGGGTAACGTCGTACCAACAGATGATGGATTTGAATGCGTCCATAGCCGCCCTCATACAACCTAGTGACCCGGTAGCTAGTTTCTAACTAGCTCCAAATTTTCCAATGTATGATGAAGCGGTTGGACAGTTTGAGAATTTGAGTGAAGAAAGTGAGTTGTATACCCTTCCAAATCAAACCTACCCATTTTAACTTGAATCCCACAACTCCGATTTTGAATGCCAATCAAGTGTTCAAAATGATTCACCAGTTGAAGATAGAACATTTAATGAGTTGTGCGACATTGTAGTGTTTGATTTACCTGATTATGAAGGGTCCCTTTCGAGTGAAACCATCACCAATCCTTTTAACCTCTACACCTCCATCTTAGAACCACAATTGATTGAACTCCATGCTTTTGATGAGGTGTTTGAGAATATTGATTTTCACTTGATTGAGGATATCGACGCTGGGAATATTTCGGATGATGAACCCATAACTTTGGATGAGTTTGTCTCTCAAATTCATCATTTACTTTCACTTCCGTGTGGACATCATCCTGAATCATTAAATGTTTTTCCCGAACCCCATATGCGTCTGGAATTTGATGATAAATGCATAGATGAGCTAATTTTTGAGGAGAATATTGAGGAAATTTTTGAGGATGAACCAGTTTTAATTGATGAGTCGGATTTTCCAATTCATCCTATCCCTTTCATTGACTGTGTACTGTAAGTCTACGGTAGCGTCCCGGCCGTCTACAGACGCCAAATGCGGAACAAAAACTTTTTAACTGTCGCTATCGTATACTATAACCCGGATCTGCCATTATTGCTAAACTAACAAACTGTAAAGAGTGTAGAAAGGTTATACCGAACAATCCGAGTCCTTCGTTCTTTAACCATCATCCCACGCTCCGTTGCGGCTGCCCCGATCTCGTCGATCTCCGATCTTCTCGTCCAGGTGGCACTACGTCAACGATTCTTTAAACGGGCTCCCGCCTCTGACTCGAGGCAACTCGGTCGTCAAGTTTGCTAAAAGAAACGACCAAGATTGATGTAGAGAATGAGTAGAAGACTTTATCTCGTTCCGTCCAAAGCTATGGACGAACGGTTAATGAAGTTGCTAATTGATTCGGGTGATGGAATGAAATGAGCTATGAAATTTCCATACACCCCAAAACTATCATAATCTTTTTCCAAATGAAAAATCAAGTGTATAAGAGAGAGGGGAGGGGCCGGCCGTGATATAGGAATGGGGGGTGAGTGCAGGAAGGAAGAGGGTCACAACAAGGATAAAATATCAAGAACAAATATCCAAAGCTTAACAAAATGCATTAATGGAGAGAATGACTCATAAACCTAGTCATCCTTTTCATTAAATGCAACCAATGAAACATCAACACCATTCTAACATAGTCACCTCTTCTAGAAACTTCTAGAACCTTCTAGAAGCATGATTCACCCTCATCCAAGAAAAGATAAATCCGTCTTTAACCGAATGTTAAAAGACGACTGATAGAAAACTGGAAACTGGCAACTTCCAAAAGCGATCCCGAAACGAATTTCAGGATAACCCCGTAACTGTATAAACATACCCGCATTTGTATTACAACCGAATACAAATGCAACTGAGACAAAGATATTATATTTACTCAATATAATACTCGGATCCGGCTTAAACCAAAGCCGACCAGTATCATCTGCCCGAAATCTGACACGTGCGTAAACGCACGTGCATTTTCCGAACCCTGCCATAAAACCATACGGCCTCTACAACGTTTCGCCCGAACTTGGGAAACTGTCTGTGGGGGACTCTAATGACTCGTCAGTACCTTGGCAGTGGGTTTAACCACAAGCCGTCAGCGGCACTAGCTATGCGTAACGGCTGCCCATGGACTGACCTCAAGGGAGGCCGATGAGCGAACTCATCCGGAAATCCTACTGAGCCTAACAGTGACTATGTATATACAGTCCGGTCCGTTCGTCTATAAGTATCGCATATCTGCCTAGGGTGCTAGTAACGTCAGACCCCCAATAGCAGTATAAGTCGTGTCGGAGTGTAGCCCAATAACACCCTGAGATACTACTGGAGTACCTAACAGTAAATCTCATGCCACGGCCATGGGCTTTGTGTAATGGCTCTCCTAGACACAGCACGATCTTGCCCCCAATACCGGGAGAGACGAATCCCCTGCCGATCCTCTCACGTGCCTCCATATGGCTCGGGACTGTACCCAAAAGCTACCTGTTTGCACGACTCCTTTGAGCTGTGGTAGGGTAGAAATCAAAGCACAGTGGGAACTCACATGAGACAAATGACGACCTCAGGTCGATGAACTAACATGTTCACATGTCACCAGGGAACTGCTATCTGACGATATGTATAATACCAATTAGCAGATTCCCGGCGAGTCCTGTCCGGTGTACTCATAACCCAATGAGCACCTGTATACATCTTAGGTGATCCAACTGACACCGGTGGCTTGTGAGACCGGCCACCGCCCCTCGTCGGGGTCTCGACTGTATACACTAGTCTACTCCGGAGTATCGATGCCCTGTCTCGAAACTCCCACGACTAGGGACCACAATTAAGGATATGCATATAAACTACCCAACTCTCATGTATATGATCGCCATCATACTGTTGGTAGTAAAGCAAGATCCTAAGGGCTCTATCAAAGTGTAACATGTAATCAGTCACCTGAACATGTACACGACTGATAAAGGCAAACCAGATAGCATACTATCATCTTGAGTAAGACTGTCCTATCGGTATAGGTCCTCCGCAATCATTGCAATCACGTACCTGCGATCCAATAATTGACTCTGAGGGCACTATCTCCAACAATCTCCCTTTTGCACTTAAGGTTAATTATTGCGATGTCGACTACTCACAGCCCGTGTGAAACCGAACATCCAACTCCTCTACTAATCAGTTTCACAAAGCCCGTTTGTAAAACTATTGTGTTCGAGAAAGAGCCTCAGTGAGTGGATCCGCGTAGAAGTTTCTTTCTATATCTTTCTTAATCTCAAGTTCGCGAAGAAAGCCATCTCCCGAATTGAGTAATACCTGTCTTAGAATATGTCTGGGTATCTGATAGGACCTAGTTCATAAATGAACTCTAAATCCAAACTTCTTAGACTGTATCGATCACTGAACCTAATCAGTATCCAGCACCAAGCCTCCCACAGTATCCTCTTGGACCACCTGTCCATAATACTGTCCCTCATCAGAGGGAAAACTATAACTCTGAAAATCACTCTGTCAACCATGTCACCTTTGAAGCCTGGAATGATAACCGTCTCTCGAAGGAGGCTGCCGTCATCAAATCCGTAGAACATGTACTTTTGTTCTAAAACTGCTTCCTTATGTTTCTCCAGGATTGGATTAATACAAACATATTGCATCTAGTGCAAAAACAACATCTGGTGTGGTACTTGACATCTCATGATTGACTCAATTGCCTAAGCAAGTGATCTGCCAATCATGCACATCCCTCTCCCTTTTAGTTTGTAAGACACCTTTAGAGAGGGTGACTCCATCACCTGCAGGTACACCACCATGCCAGGAGTCATCTATTCTAAAAACCATTAGAATACTGTCAAAGTACCCGCATTGGAAAACTACCCAAATCCAAATCTAAAACCATAGATCTAGAAACCAGAATGTCTGATATTATATCCATATCCTGACTGGAGAAACAACTGTGTGACGACCAACGTACAACCGATCGTAGTATAGGAATTTTACTTCCTACTCTGTGTATGTCATCCAGATACCATGACATCACACCCTACTACCTTCTTAACAGATCCATCTTCTATTCTGATTGAAGTCAAACCCATGACTGTCACATTAAAATTAGATAATCTATCTTCGCTATAACTGCTCTAATCTATAAATAGACGTAAGCTACTTGCCCACTATGCTTCCGATGCTCCCACTGACCACAACAACCCTCTGGCAGAATAATATACACGTGCACTTCTAAAGCCAGTTTAGAACGACGCTATACTTATCCTCCTGCCGGGTCTCATAGCCTGGAACAACAGTAGTGTCAAGTCTGGGTAGATAAGAACCTCCCTGTCACCGTCCTTGAGGCTACCGGAATACCTCTCGGGTGTCTGAGGTTACCCACCATATGTGCGGAGTGGCTATTGGAATGTCAAACCTGATTGAATATATAGGTCCTATTAAATTTTCCGTAATCGTTCGCGGTTCTGGAATCACTTCCAGTTCTACCATACTCCCACTACTGTTTTCTGAAAAAGATCCATTTTACTAAAACTGTGGCGAGTCAAGAACAATATCACTATTGATCTTCGAAATGGTAGAAAATCAACCCTTGTCATAGCCAGGGTCAACCCACAAACAGCCATTACAGGAACGTGCCCTGAGTTATTCAGAGTCTGGTTTTAAGCATAAGCTGGACAACTCCCCGTACCTTAACATCTTTTAAGGTATGAACCATTCTATATTCAATATAGAAACTTTGGCACTTATTTAATTGGAACCAGATTCAAATCATGCAACTGTCTCCAGTGCATATCAACTTAATGGAAAGAGGCTAATCAGCATTACTCAACTTAGGAATACATCCAATTATGAGTAACCCGAAAGAGAAACAAGTTTCTCAAAACCATTACTATCATCTGAATACCAATCACAAGAATCTACATCTTCTATCTCTTTGAAGAATCCCGATACTTGTGACACCTGGTTCTCTACTTTATTCTTATACCCATAACTTCTCAAAACTTAGACCTTGTATTTCTACGAAACACTTTTCTAAAACTAGAGAAGTCATAAGTAAACAGAACATAGTACGAGGACCAACCCCTTTGTCCTGATGGACACTGGACAACATACAATACTCTGTATAAGTCTGCTGAGTTGAATAACTCAAAACCTGTGCGTCGTAGGTTAAAAACTGTACCCTGGCGATTTTCTCAAATATCACCAATTACAACGAATTCTGATATAATGAGGATAATTACTTAATTCCAAATAACTTACTCCCACTCATCATCTGTAAAACCATACAGATATGAGAATGAAACCTGGTAAATAACTACCCTTGGAGTAAGTATCTAATCGGGAAAACAGTTTTCGTTTAACAATGCACTGAAACATGAAAATGTTTCGTAGGGGTATCCCGGTATTCCTAGTAACGCCTCTTCCATAATCCAATTCATGACTTTAACCGTATATTTCTTTGCCTTCTCTCCAAATCCCTTTATTTGTCTTTAGTCATTGCCTTCTGTACACCATCGTTAGGCTAAATGGTTTTCTTCCTTCCCTACCGTTCGGCACCAGCCTATGGTTTGGAAGAAGACTATCCAGTAAGCATAATAGGTGTACCCTCCTAAACCAAGGAGTACTCGCATCTTGAGAGAAGGTGATGATAAAAGACAACTGAATAATACCTTATTCTTTTAAAGGTGAAATAGGAGTGGCGACAATGTATGCGGTTTGGTCGTGAATGATAACAGTCGCAATTTACTTTGCCCTCTTTCTAATCCTTTTATTTTGTCTTTATTTATTTCCTTCTGTACACCCTACTTAGGCTAATTGGTTTTCTTCATTCCCTATCTTTTGGCACCTGCCTATGGTTTGGAATAAGACTATCCAATAAGCGTAATAGGTGTACTCTCCTAAACCAAGGAGCCCTCGCAACCTGAGAGAAGGTGATAATAAAAGACAACTGAATAAACCAATTCTATTTCTCCTGAACCTTGATCCATCCTTGAAGAAGTCCCTTCGAGTTCGTATATAACCATACGATGGATCTATCCAATGGATGTGGATGTTCGTAGTAATACGGGGTGTTCCGAGAAATGCAAAGGGTAAAAGGAGTGGCAATGACTTATGTAACTCGGACAATCCAAAAGCCAATATTTTAAGAAGGTTCGGTCAACCTGGTCACTGAGTCATAGTCAAGGGTCGGTCAAAGGTCGCTGCCAAAGAGAGAGAGAAAAGAAACACTCTGCGTGCACTCTAACCTAGATCAGAATGGTTATCACTTTATCTAATCCGGAAACTTCCCACTGTCTTGTCAAATTCTCCTCCAAACCTGAAAGAAGAATCAATCGGGATCACCCGAAGAGTAAACCAACTCATCAGTGGGAATCGGGATCCAACTCTCATCGTATGATAACGTGACGGAATCCATCGACGTTACTCACACTCCAGAAGGTATGCGCATACTTGGCAAGTTTCAGTTTCTTTAGAAACTCCCGATATGATTTTTGCCCCATGCTCTTATAACCTTGGCTTTGGTCGAAATGTCATAAGTCACATGCCAAGTTCTACCCGTCACTATCTTGTCAATTTGAACCCACCCGCACATGCCCCTGACTTTGGCCAATCGGCAGAACGACTGTCCCAAACCAACTCATCTATCTATGCAACAAATGAATACCCAGCAGCTACCAAATATTATGCCTTAACTTTGGCTAAAATGCATAGCTTGAATCCTACTGAATACCCAAAAGAAATGACGGAGGGCTACGGCTGGTTTTTGGCGAAAAACCTATAACGTAACGAACTTGATATCGCTGACGGAACCTGATAGCCTTTTTTTAAAATATAGTGGCGAAAACCTTTTGCTAAAGAGGTCACTCCCGGTGAAGGGATCTCGGCTCTTTCCTCGTGGAATGAGGTGCAGGATATTCCACTGAATACCGCAATGCAAAGCAACTTGTAATCGACTATAGTGAAGTTATTACCCTGACGCAAACTTCTGCCCAGGGGGTCAGTCCCGGTGAAGGGATATCGGCCCTTGCCCCGTCGAATGAGGTGCAGGATATTCCAACCGAATACCACTATGCAAAACAAAAGGAAACGTCTTTGTAATAACACTTTTTAAATTTGTTCCAACAACTGCAAACAGGTTTGTTTTACTTTGCATTGATCAGAATCAACGCAGTCCCATCATTAATCACACCAGAAAAGAACGAAAATAAAATGTACGTATATGTCATCCGCATTCGTCACTGGGTCTCGTCATCACCCGTTAGGTTTCTTAACTAACGATAGAGCGGAGACTGAACTAGCGCGGGTGTAAAACATATACAACATCTAATAGTATATATACCAATATACAATAATCGCTCTAGGCGTGATAATATGCAACATTACAGAAAAGTAATAAGCATCACAGAACAATACAGATAATTTGGGATCCCCGGGTTTCACAAAGCCGCTGCTGAAAACCCGACGCTCCCCTGGTCGTGTGGATATCCTGTGCAATGAAACCTAGACCCCTACGGGTGCGGCAAGTTACCCGCCAAAACCTGAAGCGAGGCAGCCCCCTACAGCAAAGTGAATGGACCACCCTGCACTTCACGGAATCCGGTAGCTTGAGCACCCCTCCTTGGGTCAACCTGTACCCCTTACGAGTGCGGCGAATAGTCTGCCAATTCCAGAGTAAGGCCCCTCTGCCTCTCAAAGCCATGAGATGCGGACCCATTGCCCTCCAGAACCCGGCTATCCGTGCACTCCGTCGCGGGGTAAAACGAGTACAAAAATAAAAAATAGTACAACAGGTACATCGACCGCAACCTGGTCATGCCCTAAAAGAATATTATACAACAGGCAGTGACGGCAGTCCACATGTTGGACGCTCGTCCCGCAATATCAAATGTACAAATAAATCCAAACAGCACTACCATTGCACACTGCTATCCACCATGACAAATCCGCAACATCACAGCACAACACAGAACATCAACGCGAATGTCACGTTCGCAAACCCGTCTAAAAGAACTATAGCAATCAGACGCGGTTTACCGATCAAATGACATTCCCGGTCGGAGATATAATGTAAGCACTGTAAACTAACATGTTTAAATTTCGATCAACTAAATATCACGAAGTGGGCCCCACAAACATCTGTTGAACAGTAACAAAATCTGGGCCCAAAAGATATATACCAAAAACCTCATATTCCGACATAGAAGCTACTGTGCAAATTTGGGGCCATGATCTCACAGAATGGCCGCGGATGCGTGGTCAAACCATAGGTTTGACCGCGATTCCACGGCGATCTTGTCGAATCACGCGCCCAAATTTGTACGGTGTGCTTATAAAAACCTGCACAGATTTCTGTGATATGTAAAAAAAATTTTGGAACCCTTTAAAAATCAACAGAAACTGTGAACTAGAAATTTTGCAGTTTTCGATATTCGGTCCGATCGATATTTTAAACGCGTTAGCACAAGTTAGTAAAGCAAAATGGTGGAGCTCTGATACCACTGTAAGTCTACGGTAGCGCCCCGGCCGTCTACAGACGCCAAATGAGGAACAAAAACTTTTTAACTGGCGCTATCGTATACTATAACCCGGATCTGGCATTATTGCTAAACTAACAAACTGTAAAGAGTGTAGAAAGGTTATACCGAATGATCCGAGTATTTCGTTCTTTAACCATCATCCCATGCTCCGTTGTGGCTGCTCCGATCTCGTCGATCTCCGATCTGGTCGTCCAGGTGGCACCACGTCAACGAAAAAACGGGCTCCCGCGTCTGACTCGAGGCAACTCGGTCGTCAAGTTTGCTAAAAGAGATGACCAAGATTGATGTAGAGAATGAGTAGAAGACTTTGTCTCGTTCCGTCCAAAGCTATGAACGAACGGTTAATGAAGTTGCTAATTGATTCGGGTGATGGAATGAAATGAGCTATGAAATTTCCATACACCCCAAAACTATCATAATCTTTTTCCAAATGAAAAATCAAGTGTATAAGAGAGAGGGGAGGGGCCGGCCATGATATAGGAATGGGGAGTGAGTGTAGGAGGGAAGAGGGTGACAACAAGGATAAAATATCAAGAACAAATATCCAAAGCTTAACAAAATGCATTAATGGAGAGAATGACTCATAAACCTAGTCATCCTTTTCATTAAATGCAACCAGTGAAACATCAATACCATTCTAACCTAGTCACCTCTTCTAGAAACTTCTAGAACCTTCTAGAAGCATGACTCATCCTCATCCAAGAAAAGATAAATCCGTCTTTAACCGAATGTTAAAAGACGGCTGATAGAAAACTGGAAACTGGCAACTTCCAAAAGCGATCCCGAAACGAATTTCAGGATAACCCCGTAACTGTATAAACATACCCGCATTTATATTACGACCGAATACAAATGCAACTGAGACAAAGATATTATATATACTCAATATAATACTCGGATCCGGCTTAAACCAAAGCCGACCAGTATCATCTGCCCGAAATCTGACACGTGCGTAAACGCACGTGCATTTTCCGAACCCTGCCATAAAACCATACGGCCTCTACAACGTTTCACCCGAACTTGGGAAACTGTCTGTGGGGGACTCTAATGACTCGTCAGTACCTTGGCAGTGGGTTTAACCACAAGCCGTCAGCGGCACTACTATGCGTAACGGCTGCCCATGGACTGACCTCAAGGGAGGCCGATGAGCGAACTCATCCGGAAACCCTACTGAGCCTAACAGTGAATATGTATATAAAGTCCGGTCCGTTCGTCTATGAGTTTCGCATATCTGCCTAGGGGGCTAGTAACGTCAGACCCCTAATAGCAGTATAAGTCGTGTCGGAGTGTAGCCCAATAACACCCTGAGATACTACTGGAGTACCTACCAGTAAATCTCCTGCCACGGCCATGGGCTTTGTGTAATGGCTCTCCTATACACAGCACGATCTCGCCCCCAATACCGGGAGAGACGAATCCCCTGCCGATCCGCTCACGTGCCTCCATATGGCTCGGGACTGTACCCAAAAGCTACCTGTTTGCACGACTCCTTTGAGCCGTGGTGGGGTAGAAATCAAAGCACAGTGGGAACTCACACGAGACAAATGACGACCTCAGGTCGATGAACTAACCTGTACACATGTCACCAGGAAACTGCTATCTGACGATATGTATAATACCAACTAGCAGATTCCCGGCGAGTCCTGTCCGGTGTACTCATAACCCAATAAGCACCTGTATACATCTTAGGTGATCCAACTGACACCAATGGCTTGTGATACCGACCACCGCCCCTCGTCGGGATCTCGACTGTATACACTAGTCTACTCTGGAGTATCGATGCCCTGTCTCGAAACTCCCACGACTATGGACCACAATTAAGGATATGCATATAAACTACCCAACTCTCACGTATATGATCGCCATCATACTGTTGGTAGTAAAGCAAGATCCTAAGGGCTCTATCAAAGTGTAACATGTAATCAGTCACCTGAACATGTACACGACTGATAAAAGCAAACCAGATAGCATACTATCATCTCGAGTAAGACTGTCCTACCGATATAGGTCTTCCGCAATCATTGCAATCACGTACCTGCGATCCAATAATTGACTCTGAGGGCACTATCTCCAACATGTACACCCTCCGGAACCATCACCTGATACCCTTCCTCAATCACTTCCCTCCATCCTTTCCATCGTTCTGACCGCGCAAGAAACCGTATCACTTTCATTTCCTGTGTTTGGTATACCAAGTTCGGCTTACCAATGTTTTCTCACGAATCCTGAGGTATTTGACCCCATTTCTCAATGGGTTAATAGATTAGTACAATCGCTTGTTACACATCGGTCACAACAAATTAAATTAATTTATTCACTCCATTTCCACCCTCAAGTTCGTATTCCACTTCTTTCTCCCTTCCGCCATTCTTCTCCTCCACCGAGACCGTATCCCGCTTTTTTCCGCATACGGTCTCGCATATTCTCCATTTCTTTCCTCTCCGTATTCTTTCACCAACCACACCATTATAATGATAGAATTTTTGAATGGTGGTGTTAGCTTTTGGCCTGTGTAAGGCCTTGTATAGATTGATATTGCTTCCCCTCCTAACTCTAAACTTTAACGCTTAAACAGTGGAAACACTGTTTCACTTATGTTTGGGGGGAACCTTTTTGTGTATATACATTTTGTTCATAAAAAAAAAGGCAGGGGAGCACCGACAATTTTGACCCTCTTGGTGTAGCCTGACGGTGAGGGCACTGTCAAGTTTAAGTTTAGGGGTATGCTCGGTAAGCTTTCTTCCTTCGCATTCATATGTATATTTTGCATGTGCATACTTATTTAAAAACACATAAAAATCGAAAAATTTTACAAAAATATAAAAACTTTTTTATCAAGTTAGCTAATAGGGTAACTTAGATTTTTATTCCGAAAGTTTAGTTGATACGTTAGAAATAACTAAATCCTAGGTTTAGGAATTGAAAACCCTAAAAATAACCTTACAGTTTTTTTAGAAGTAGGTAATCTTGAGTTCAGTTCTTGAGTTAAGTCGAGATGAAGGGAAAGTATTGAAGCTTTACTGAAGGATAAGTCTGAAAAATAGTTTCTATTCTTAAGTTCAAATTTAGAATGTATATACCCTACAAACTGCAAATTCACGCACCTTGAAACTTGGGATAGTAGAAGATACCTAGAAATACTCTTGCCTGAAAGCCTAGTATGAAAGAAAAAATGGTATTTAAAGCTAAACAGCAAAAGAGCATATTGAAAAATATATCCGGTCTTGAAAAAGAAAAATAAAGAAAGAGAAAAAGAAATAAATAAAGTCAAGACCTGGAAACTGCTATATACGCTTTAAGCTCACACGTTCAGTAATCGGCTGTTAGTGCCTCAAGAAGCATTAATAGTCGTATGAAAGGTATGTGAGCAACACCGTCTATCACTAATGAAAAGAAGTAGTATTAGGTATTAGGGCAAGGGTACTATAGCTTGAATTGAATTCTTAAGTGTAGGGGTGAAAATTTAAACACACGTAGGAGTATACAATCAATGTTTGGAGGAAAGATAGAAATAAAGAATAAGACTTATGTTTTCCGTAAAGTTGATAAAAATCCCTGATTGGAGACCGCACTTTAGAAGGAAAACTCAGGAGATACCAACATCTTTCTAAACTTTTTTGGAACGTATAGGGTCTAAGGTTAAATAAATAGGAAGCGTGAAACATAAGGGTTGGATATTTCTAACTTAGGATGATAGAATTTCTAACGTAGATACTAAACTGTAGGAGTAGAATCAACGTTAACTTATGAAACTAGCTTAACGGGATTTTGTGGGTAGTATCCGCTGAAAACCCTCAGAAGACAACACTCTTCATACTAAGGACACCTAGAGGTTTAATGGCTTATTGCACGAGCTCAGTGCAATCGCGTTCCCTGTGAAAGTGAGGTTAGGACTTGTTGTGAATAATTGGTTTTGCTCGGGACAAGCAAAAGTTAAGTTTGGGGGAATTTGTTCATACCAGAATATTGCATTTAATACCGCCCATTCTTATGCTCGTTTGTTTATAGGAATGTGCTTTTAATCCGTGTTTGCTACATATTTACAGGCTATAGGATCCTAGTCCAAAATAACGCAAATCATACAAAATCTCCATAGTTACGCCAAAATCCAGAACATCTATTGCCAACAGATAAAAGCCGGTTTCCGATCATCCGTATCCGTCCAGTGCCGCTTACAAATTCCAGAGACAAGACAAATAACAGTGGTCATTCGTGTCTCGGACAAGTACAGAGCACGAGAGGGGCAGCACAAGATTCGATCGGTGCGCGGAGTTCGAGGGAGATAAGGTCAAATGAATTAAAAGTGAAGCCATTTTGGACTGTTGCAAATCTGAAGAAACTTTGGAAGCATTTTGCAATTTGGGACATGTAGAACAACATAAGATAGCAACACAAGGAAACCCAGAAAATACGAGACCCCGATTCCACAAAACTGCGGCGGAACCGCCGCCAAATGTGGGTGTTTGCGGCGGATCCGCGTCCGGGTTGACTCAGTGTCAACTCGGATTTTGGGGTTAGTTTGGTAACTTCATTTGGGCAGAGAATATTGCCCTAGGATTTCAGCACTAAGTCTATAAATAGCCCAGTTTTGTGCCAAGCCAAGGATGCTTCTTTTTGTTAGGCTTTAGTTTGGCTTTAGTTCTTCTTCTTCTTCATGTATTCTCCATTAAAATGTAGTGAGAGCATTGAGTGGATGATGAAATGAAGATGAGGGTTTTTATTTAACCTGTATCATTTAATTCTTGCAATGTATTTTAATTCCTAAGTGTAATTTTATTATTGTTGTTAAAGTAGTTGTTGTTATTTCCTTGCTTGTTCTCTTTTCCTTTCTTCTTATCCGTATTATTTCCAAGCGATGATACTTGATGGAGTTCCTTGCTTAGGTGAGGACACAAGAGTTAGCTTGTAAAACCGTATTTTCCTTTTCCTTCTTTTCTCCCTTCTTGTTTCATTTTTATTTTCTTTTATAATGTGTGAATAGTTCCGCACTTGTTAAGGCTAAGGAAGGTGGTATGAGGGACGGAAAAATTCATTGTGCTTCTCTTCGCCAAATATCTTGAAACGAACCCCGACCAAACAAACGCAACCCCCTCACTTAGGCGCACTATACGTGACATACAGCCGCGACCTAAGTCGAGAAGTCCTTTAAGCGCACTACAACGTGACATGTAGTTATGACTTAATTGGATACATGGTTGCGGGTGTTTGGCCGAGGGTTGGGATAAGCGTATTTAGCAGACGGATAAGGGGCACCAGGAATGGATTTAGTGTTGGAAAGCTCGCTTAAACTCGCAAATCCCATTCATATGTCCTCCTAATCCCCGCTACTTTCGATTATCCCAACATCGTTTTAAGAATTGTAAAAGATAAGCACAAGACTAATCCTAACTCTACTAACCAACCTTAACCTTAACAAGCTTACTTTAATATAAATACAAACACTTAGGACAGATTTAGACCAACACATATACATTCTTTATTGACTCATCTAATACAAGAACGAATATACTACCATCTCCCTGCGAACGACCCGTGCTCAACAGGCTAGCAGCAAAGCGATACCGTCCTTGATCGCGGTTATAACTTTAGAATTTTGAACTCCGACACACCAAAAGCGTGCGATCAAGTGCATTTGGATTCCAGTAGTGGAATTCGAGATTTGTATCTTCTTTATAACTCCAGTGATTGGATGATGCTTGACGGAGTTTGATTTTAAGTTTCTTACTCGTATTCAGGTGCACACGATGCGCTGTGGTATTTCTGTATCTTCCACGATTTCGGAGCCCCGTTGATTTGAGCTGATTATTGAAATGTTTTAGCATTTAAGGATTTAAATTTAAATTTAAATATCAACTTATTGCATCTAGTGCAAGAACAACATCTGGTGTGGTACTTGACATCTCATGATTGACTCAATTGCCTAAGCAAGTGATCTGCCAATCATGCACATCCCTCTCTACTTTAGTCTATAAGACACCTTTAGAGAGGGTGACTCCATCACCTGCAGGTATACTACCGTGCCAGGAGTCGTCCATTCTAAATACTCTTAGAATGCTGTCAAGGTACCCTGATTGAGAAACCACCCAAATCTAGATCTAAAACCATAGATCTAGTAACCAGTATGTCAGATATAATGTCCAAGTCCTTCGTGGAGAAACCACTGTGTGACGACCAAAGTGTAACCGATCGTAGTATAGGAATGTCACTTCCTACTTTGTGTATGTCATCCAAAACCCGGATATCACACCCTACTACCTTCTCAACAGATCCATCCCCTATTCTGATGACGTCAAACTTATGACTGTCACATCAGAAATAGATGATCTATCTCCGCTATATCTGCTTTAGTCTATAAATAGACATAAGCCTGATGTCCACCAATGCTTCCGCTGCTCCCACTGACTACGACAACCCTATGGCAGAGTCATATAGACGTGCACTTCTAAAGCTAGTTTAGAACGACGCTATACTCATCCTCCCACCGGGTCTCGCAGCCTGGAACAACAGCAATGGCAAGTGTGGGTAAACAAGAACTTCCCTGTCACCGTCCTTGAGGCTACCGGAGTACCTCTCGGGTGCCTGAAGTTACCCACCGTATCTGCGGAGTGGCCAATGGAATGTCAAACCAGATTGAATCTTTAGGTTCCTGTGAAATCTTCAGTAATCGTTTGTGGTTCTGGAATCACTTCCAGTTCTACCATACTCCCACTACTGTTTTCTGAAAAAAAATCCATTTTTAATAAAACTGTGGCGAGTCTAGAACAATATTGCTATTGTTCATCCAGATGGTAGAAAGTCAACCCTCGTCATAGCCTGGGTCAACCCACAAACAGCCATTACAGAAACGTGCCTTGAGTTATCCAGTGTCTGGTTTTAATCATAAACCGGACAACTCCCCATACCTTAACATCGTTAAGATATGAACTGTTCTATATCCAATATAGAACCAGAGGCACTGATTTAATTTAACCAGATTCAAATCATGCAGCTGTCTCCAGTGCATGTCAACTAAATGGAAAAAGGCTGATCAGCGTTACTCAACTTAGGATTGCTTCCAATTATAAGTAACCTGAAAGAGAAGCAATTTCTCTTTATCATTAATATCAACTGAATACCATACACAAGTATCTACATCTTCGATCACTTTGAAGAATCCCGATACTTGCTACACCTGGTTCTCTACTCTATTCAAATACCTATAACTCCTCAAAACTTAGACCCTGTTTTTCTTCGAAACACATGTCTAAGAACTAGAGAAGTTAAAAGTAAACAGAATATAGTATGAGGACCAACCCCTCTGTCCTAATGGACACTGGACAACATACAATACTCTGTATAAGTCCGCTGAGTTTAACAACTCTTTCACTGTGTGTCGTAGGTTGAAAACTGTACTTATGGTTAAGAAGGATTACACCGCTGTTTAATGCTCCCTACCTAACCATCCACTGATATAGGTAAATGTCGTAGACATAATTTCAGAAAGGTATATCTCACTCTATGAAAATAGACGTACAGATATATCAATTTGAAATTGGTGCATAAAAGCGGATATTCAAAACCAAATATTTGCCGACTGGCAAACAGCCCAGGTGATCTCCTCAAATATCACCGATTACAACGAATCCCGATATAATGAGGATGATCACCCAATTTCCAATAACTTACTCCCACTCATCATCTGTAAAACCATACAGATGTGAGAATCATACCTGGTAAATACATACCCTGGAGTAAGTATCTAATCGGGAAATCAGTTTTCTTTTAACATTACACAGTGAACTGAAACATTGAAATGTTTCGATGGGGTATCCTGGTATTCCTAGTAATGCCTCTACCATTATCCAGATTCACAACTATAACCGTATAATTCTTTGCCACCTCTCCAAATCCCTTTATATGTCTTTAGTCGTTACCTTCTGCACACCCCTTAGGCCAAATGGTTTTCTTCTTTCCCTACCGTTCGGCACCAGCCTATGGTTTGGAAGAAGACTATCCAATAAGCATAATGGGTGTACTGTCCTAGTCCTAGGAGCACTCGCAATGCGAGAGAAGGTGAAGATAAAAGACAACCGAATAAACCTTATTCCTATTTCTCCTGGACCAGAATCCATCCCCGAACTGGAACAAGTTCCTTTCGAGTTCGTATATAACCATACGATTGAGTATCCAATAAACTGTGGATCTTCGTAGTGATACGGAGTGTCCTGGAGAAATACAAAGGTGATTTAGGATTGGCGAAGTAATACTTGGTTTGGTCGTGAATATTAGTCGCAATTTACTTTGCCCTCTTACTAATCCCTTGCTTTGTCTTAATCTTAATACCTTCTGCACACCATCGTTATGCTAATCGGTTTTCTTCATTCCCCACTGTTCGGCACCAGCCTAAAGTTTGGAAGAAGACTATCCAATTTGCATAATAGGTGTACTATCTCCTTAACTAAGGAGTACTCGCAACTTGAGAGAAGGCAAAAAGGAAAAGACAACTGAATAAATCTTATCCGTTTTCACCAGAACCGGAAACCATCCTCGAATTCCTTCGAGTTCGTATATAACCATACGATGGTTTTGTCCAATGGAAGTGGACGTTCGCAGTAATACGGGGTGTCCTGGAGAAAAGGGTAAAAGTAAGAGTGGCAATGAGGTCTGCAACTCTGACAATCCAAAAGCCAGTGTTTCAAGAAGGTTCGGTCACCTTGGTCACTGAGTCATAGTCTAGGGTCGGGTTAATGGTCGCTGCCAAAGAGAGAGAGAAAAGAAACACTCAGCGTGCACTCTAACCTAGATCAGAATGGTTATCCCTTTATCTAATCAGGAAACCTCCCACTGTACCTCAAATTCTCCTCCAAACCTGAAAGAAGAATTAGTCGGGGTCACCCGAGGAGTAAATTAACTCATCAGTGGGAATCGGGATCCAACTATCATCGCATGATAACGTGACGGAATCTGCTCACGGTATTACACTCCAGAAGGTATGCGCATATCTGGCAAGTTTCAGTTCTTTTGAAAACCCCGATATGATTTCTGCCCCATGCTCTTATGACCTTGACGAAGGTCAACAAATCATAAGTCACATGTCAAGTTCGACCCGTCATTGTCCAGGTTAATTTGAACCCACCCGTACAAGCCCTTGATGAAGGTCAACAAGGCTATACGACTGTCCCAAACCAACACATCTATCTATGCAGCAGAAAAGCAACAAGCAGCTACCATGCACTATGCCTTGACGAAGGTCAACAAACATAGCATGAATACTACGTGCTACCTGTCTGAAACGACGGAGGGCTACGAATGGTTTCTGGCGAAAACCTTTAACGTAATGAACTTGATATCGTTGAAGGAACGGATAGCTTTTTAGAAAATATAGTGGCGAAAACCTTTACTAAAGAGGTCACTCCCGGTGAAGGGATCTCGGCTCTTTCCCCGTAGAATGGGGTGCAGGATATTCCAAATGAATACCACGATGCAAAGCAAAAGTAATCGGCTATAGTGAAGTTAATGCCCTGACGCAAACTTCTGTCCAAGGGGTCACTCCCGGTGAAGGGATCTCGGCCCTTGCCTCGTCGACTGAGGAGCAGGATATTCTAAATGAATACCACGATGCAAAACAAAAGTGAACGTCCTTGCAATAACAGCTTTTTGAAAAGTGTTCCAACAACATCAGAATAGGTTTGTTTTTAACTTGCATTGATCCGAATCAACGCAGTCCCATCAATTGATCACACCACAAAGAACGAAAATATACTGACGTACGTATATGCCATCCGCATTCGCCACTGGGTCCCGTCATCACCCGTTAGGTTAGCTAACTAACGACAGAGCGGGGACTGGACTAGCGCGGATGTAAAACATATACAACATCTACTAATATATATACCAATATATTATATTCGCTCAAGGCGTGATAAGAATGCAACATCACAGAAATGTACAGCATCACAGAACAATACAGATATCTGGGATCCCCGGGTTTCACAGAGCCACTACTGAAACCCGACGTTCCCCTGGTCGTGTGGATAGCCTGTACAATGAAATCCTAGACCCCTACGGGCGCGGCAAGTTACCCGCCAAAACCTGAAGCGAGGCAGCCCCTTTCAGCACCGTGAATGGACCACCCAGCACTTCACGGAATCCGGCAACTTGGGCATCCCTCCTGGGTCAACCTGTACCCCCTACGAGTGCGGCGAATAGCCCGCCAATTCCAGACTGAAGCCCCCTCCGTCTCAATGCCCTGAGATGCGGGCCCGTTGCCCTCTAAAACCCGGCTATCCGTGCACCCCTCCGCGGGGCAATCCTAGTACAGAAAGTAAAATATACATACACCGGGTACATCGACCGCAACCAGGTCGTGCCCTAAAAGAATAATACAAACAGGCAGTGATGGCAGTCCACATGTCGGACGCTCGCCCCGCAATATCAAATGTACATAATACAACAAAACTGTACTAGCATTGCATCCAGGCTATCCCCCACGACCGATCCGCAACATCACAGCAAAAACACAGAACATCAACGTGAAAGTCACGTTCGCAAATCCGTCTAACCGGGCTATAGCAGTTAGACCGGATTTACCGATCGAGTGACATTCACGGTCGCAGATATAATGTAAATACTGTGAAATAATGTGTTTAAAATATCCGATCGATCAAAAATTAACAAGTGGGCCCCAAAGCAATACTGTAGCACTCACAGAAAATCTGGGCCCAATATTAATATTCCAAAACCCCTAAAATTAGCCCAGAAGGCCACTGGAAAAAATTGATGCAGTGAAGACACCAATGTGCGGCGGAACCGCGGCCCAAGGGGGGGTTTGGCCGCGGTTCCGCGCTTCAATGGTCGACTGACTGTGTCAAATTTTTCCAGTAGTCTTAGAATTTCCAGTACATTAGTTTTCTACAACCTGAAAAATTTTTTGAGCCTGAAAAAATTCGACAGAAAACTGATGTGAGTGAAAATGTAGATTTTGGAATTTTGGTCGATCGGAAATGCAAAACACATCAAACGAAGCTAGACGAAGTTAATGGCGAGTCTCTGATACCACTGTAAGTGCACGGCGGCGCCCCGGTCGTCAATCCGACGGCCAAATGCGGAAGCGGTGATAAACTTTAATTTTGCGAACTTAGCAAACCGGCACCACCGCGCATTAAACCCCGGATCGGGCCATTAAACTAGTTCTAGCTAACTACAAGATGGGAAGAGATATACCGAGTGATCCGAGTCCTCCGGTCTTCTCGTCGTCGTCCCGATCTCCTGCGGAAACTCCGGTCGTCGCATCCTTGCCTGAAGGGCACCACATCGTCTGCATCTTTTACGGGCTCCCACCTCAATACCGAGGCAACTCGGGCACGAAGCTGGCTAGTCGACGTGCCCAAGATGTGCTGTAGAATGTGTAGTGCTTTGTCTCTTTGGGGTTTATGAGGTTGCCATGTATGGAGCAATTTGTGCACAAGAATTTTCATGGATGCAAGAGGGAAAAAGGATCATGCTAAAAATGGGCTCGGCCAGAAATCAAAACTCCCATTTTTGCTCACTAAAAACCAATGTGTGCTCACTGGAAATTAAATGAAGCATCTCACTCTTGCTGTCAAAAAAATGAGCCTCATTTTAAGCTCATTCATTCTCAAAGAAATTAATCATCCACCACCTCAAAACTAAACTCCAGCACACTCATACAAATGGGGGGCCCACAAAATACAAGAAGGAAATTATCCCACCAAAAGAATCCCCACTCCATTCCCAAACAGTGGCCGGCCATACCTCAAGTGTGAGTGGAGAGGGAGAGCATGGTCAAGGTATGGAGCAACCATTATGAGGTCAAAAAGTCAAGTGATCAAGGCATGGCAATATGCAAAGAACCCCTCCACAAGATGTTATTTGCAATCTTGCAAATAACCCCCTCCATCGGAAAAGTCCGGCCGGGAAAGAACAAAGGAAAACCGGCCGGAACGGAATGCAAAGTGGCAACTCCAGAAAACTGGTCCCGTAATAAATTACAGGAAAACCCCGATACTGTGCATACACACCCGCATCTGTATTCCGACCGGATACAAATGCAAAGAGACAAAATCTACACTGTACTAAACTAGGATCCGGCTTAAACCAAAGCCGGCTAGTAAAAACCGTCCGATCACGATTCGTGCAATACCGCACGTATCTGATCGAACCCTGCCATATATGCATACGGCCTCTAGTACTAACCGTCCGATCCTGATCCGTACAATACCGCACGTATCTGATCGGACCCTGCCATATCTCCATACGGCCTCTACAACGTTTCGCCCGAAATCTGAGTAACTGAATGTGTGGTGGACTCTAAAGACTCGTCAATACTATGGCTGTGGATTTAACCACTAGCACGTCAGAGGTATAAGCCAATACGTAACGGGCCACCAGCTATTGACCAAAAGGGACGTCGATGAGCGAACTCATCCTGACACCCTACTGAGCCTGTCAGTGACAATATCCGTACAGTCCGGTCCGTTCGTCTATGAGCATCGCATGGCGGGCCTAGGGGGTGGGTAAAATTCAGACCCCCAAAAGCGGTACAAGTCGTGTCGGAGTGTAGCCCAGAACACCCTGAGATACTACTGGAATACCTACCAGTAAATCTCCTGCCTTGGCCAAGGACTTCGTGTAATGGCTCTCCTAGACACAGCGCGACCTCACCCCCAATACCGGGAGAGATGAACCCCTGAAGATCCGCTCACTGCCTCCATGTGGCTCGGGACTGTACCCAACTAAAACCTGTTTGCACGATTCCTTTGATCCGTGGTAGGGTAGTAATCAAAGTACAGTGGGAACTCACACGAGACAAATGACGATCCCCAGGTCGATGAACTAACCTATACACATGTCACCTGGGAACTGCTATCTGACGTCAGGCATAAGACCAACTAGCATGTTCCCGGCGAGTCCTGTCTGGTGTACTCATAACCCAATGAGCACCTGTATACATCTTAGGTGATCCAACTGACACCAGTGGCTTGTGAGACCGGCCACCGCCCCTCGTCGGGGTCTCGACTGTATACACTAGTCTACTCTGGAGAATCGATGCCCTGTCTCGAAACTCCCATGACTAGGGACCTTTTAAGGATGTGCTTATAGACCCCAGCTCCCACTTATATGATCGCCCTCATACTGCTGGTGGTCAAGCAAGAATCCAAGGGGCTCTATCAACGTGTAATAGCGACCTGTAAGATCACCTGAAGCAGTACACGATGATAAAGGTAAACCAGATAGCATACTATCATCTTGAGTAAGACTGTCCTACTGGGACAGGTCCTCCCTCAATCATTGCAATCACGTGCCTGTGATCCAATAATTGACTCTGAGGGCACTATCTCCAACAATAAAATATTACTTTTTGGAATTTAATATTAAAATAATATATTTCGCGAAAACTATTCGATTTGCGAATAGGGTTTTTTCGTAAAATGGTATAAGTATATACCAATATTTGGAATATAATTGGAGATTAAAATGATTTATTCATTAAAAAGATATTTATCGGATTTGGCATTTTTATAATTAAATATATACAAGTTTAAGTTAAACTTGATTAGTGCACTACTAATCACGATTAGGCCAAATCCGTATTTCTACATTTTTCCATGGCTAATGCACCATGTCATGTTTCATTAGGTCACATGTATGTTCATTGCCTTTGGTTTTATTTGTGTGTGAAAAGAATAGAATTAGATGCCATGAGATATTTTGTGAGATAAAACAAAAAAGATATTTAGAGAGAGAGTGAGCTTAAGAGAGAGTGAGGTTAAGAGATAGAGAATAAACCTTGACCATTCCCCTCATTCTTCTTCCTTCTTCATTCTTCATCATTTCCTTCACCTCCTTCATCCCTTCTCTACCACCATGTATCATCTCATATTCATTTCCAAAACCCCATGCCACCTCATTAAAAAGATGCACAAGCTAATCCTAAACACTTTGAACCATTCAAGTTTGGATTTTGAAGACTTTGGACAACTCAAGAATTTTTCCTAAGTTGCCAAATGAGGTAATCTCTTCACTTTTAGATTAGTAATCATGTTTATATATCCTAGTTTAGTTAGAATTTGATTTTGTTATGTTATATGATTTTGGAAAATTACAAGTTGTTGTTAAGTGGTTAATTGAGGTGTAGTGAGTGTTTGTAAGACTTTAGAGATGATTTCCTGACCTGGAAATGAGTTTAGAACCCGATACACGAACTTAGAATTTGTCCCGTGTCGGCTTTGGGGAGTTTGTTAGCCTACAGGGTATCTGGAGCTATCAAGGATATTACTAAGAAAATCAAACAAGTCCATTAACCTAGATAAACCACTAGAAGACCACCACCAAAGTACGAACCCAAATCTCCCCTGTATAGCCGACGGCACCGGATTTTATGATGTTCTTGCCGGACTACTTTTAGGTTCTGGTGTTGAGTTTATGCCTGTAGCTCACTTACCCTATAACATATCCCCTGTACTTGTTAGTTTAGTCCCAATTTACCTGAGCCAAAATCTGGGAGCTACTTGAGAGTGTTTTGGCTATGTTTTCCGATATTTGAATTTGTGGTTTTGGTATTTGAGATTTGAATTGGTTGTTGGACGTTTGTACGTCAACAACGAGGGTTGTTTGATTGTTGTTGCATACATAAGCTATAGGTTCTAACCTATAAGCAATTCGTATGCCGTATCGGTTTTTGGATATTGGTTTTAATAGTATTGCGATTGTGTATTGATTGTAGATACCTTCGCGTAGACTTCCGAGACAACGAAGCACATCGACTTCGGCTAAGAGAGGATTTAAGCAGGTGAGTAGATTTATATCTACGGGGGAAGTCGGATGGATGGTGTATATCACCCCCGCAACCATTGATATGGAAGATCGTTTATAAATTATAATTGTGATAAAGGATATACTATGAACGTATGGACATGATTATAGAATTTTGTAAGATATGATATGATAAAAGTTGACACTAATTGATATATGAGAATATGATATAAGAAAGAGAATCTTGATAAGTATGAATTGAAAGAGTACAAGTATGAGTTGATAATGGTAGGATATGAGATCAAGGTCGATATAACTTGATATTTACAAGATATGACGTATATACTAGATGGCATGATATAAGATTGATATAGATTTGTTATGTGATTGATAAGATATGTCATACGAGATTATAGATCCATACCCTTATTGATGAATAGGATGATAGATTCCCTACTCTGTTTGTGACACCGTACGATAGATTACCATACGCGATGCGTTTCCGAATGTTTGATCCGCGCTCATGAATTGAGAATGATGATCAAGGATATTGCGACACTTGATACTATGAGGCGGGATCGTTGATATAAGAGGCTACCTTATTATAGTGCATGTTTATGTTGGATTATTCCTCGTGTGATACCTATCATGTTTCTAGTATTTAATGTTATATGATATCAACTGCTAGTACACCTGGACAATTACTATTGATGCGCATGTTACACTTACACAGACTTTCCGGCTCACACACATTCATTATCGGTAATTGCCATGCCACTTACACAGTAAAACTGCCATATTATGAGATTAATCTTAAACGTAAAAGTACATTCATTGTTCAGTACTATCACTTGACATGCTTGCATGATATGCTCGATATGCTCATATTACTACTCTATGTTGCATACATCATACTTTATGGTTATATTCTTGAGATGCTGTTTTCATGAGATCTCTGGATTAGAGAACCGCAGTTTTATTTCAAAGGGACTTATGTATTGCTTAAAAACGCAGTTTCTCTTGATATGATATTTCGAGGCGTCCACCATGAGTTTTCTCGGTTCTGAGCAATGTGATACCCGATTCGAGGAGCTGGACGAGCCATCTATGGGTACGTGGTGGACCCGGTATGGTACCCCGGGGCAAGAAAGGTATGTTGTGTAGTAGACGATGAGCCTGGCAGAGGAAGTGCTACCTACCGGTGATTGTATAGAACTCGGCGGATATTTGGAGGTTACCGTTTTGGAGTTATGAAATGAGATGGACATGAGGGCCGATCTGAGTATGCGGCGCCTGAGATGAGATAGATATGAGGGTCGATCTGGGTATGCGGCGCCTGAGATATGAAGATTTATGTGTCGATGCTGGACACGGGATTCATGATATTTCGAGTATCGGTGTTGGACACCCAGGTTCTATGATTTTGATGTTTCGTTGATGGACACACGTGGTTGATATCCTCATACATACAGGCTTATGTTTTCATGATGTTTTGAGTGTCGGTGTTGGACACTCTGGTTCCATGATATTGTTTGTGTCGTTGACGAACACGTGGATGATATCCACATGCATACAGGCATATGATGTCGGATGTTTATTTATATATGTCATTGCATTGATCGATTGTGGACATATATGCATATGTGGTCACCCTAGATATCATAGTATTTCTTTCAAGATATAGCGACCTAGGAAATCGTTGTTTTATTCGATTTCTACTTGCTGATGTTTTCTACTCAAGAGTTAGCAACTCACCCCCGTTGTGCCACAGCTCTTGCAGGTTTGACCATTTGGGATCAGTTGCGGTATTGCTGGCACATAGCTTCATCCAGGGTGTTTGCTTTGATAGGTGGGACACATGTTGGATTATGCCCACTCTCGTACTGTTATACTCTATTGTATCTGGATAAACTCCATCAGATCAAATCAGAGACTAGAAATTGTATATTGGTAGACGTATTCAGACTTGGGTATTGTGCGAGACTTAGAGCGATGGGTTTATGTTCGCTTCTTGAGTTTTGATGTCTTGCTTATTTATTGTTATATCTGGGTTGATCTTCGCCATTAGGCGTCGTATATTTGTTATTGTGTGTTTGTGTTTCCGCCGGTTGGCGAAGAACTAGCTCCCGCTTGGGGATGCCTATATATATTGTTGTGTATATGGTTTTGGATCAAAATATACAAGGGGGTGCTGCCCAAATTTTCAAAGAAAAACATGATTCATTATACCTTTACTTCAAAACTGCACCCCCACTATTTTCCGCAAAAAGGTTTAGATTTTTGTGGGCTTCGTCTTACTTGATTTACGTTACTCCTTTAGACGTTGTGTAATTTAAGTGCCGGTCACGTGCTAAATTACGGGTCGTGACAAAGTTGGTATCAAAGCGTTAGGTTTAACCTTAGTTTGAGTCCGGGTATGACTATGTAGAGTCTAGGGTGTATATATTTCGGAACCTAGGCTTGACCTTACAGAACTTAAGCTTGACAGGGGGGTATTAAACCCGAACTTTCGTTTCATAGGTTGACCTTGATTGATTGAGTAGGTAGCTTGAGTAGAGTGACGAACAGTACATATGTTCCGCGGCATATTTACGATACGATACTCCACTTAAGAAACCTTAGGATGTACTTATCTTGAGATCTGTGATACTATTCGTTCCTATGATCATATATCCATTTGGGATCTGTTGATTTCTTTTGTCCTTTGATCTATCTTGATTGATACCTACTTGAGGTTCCTGTCACCATGGTTTGAGTGCAGAGAGAGCTACTGCTATGTTACGGTCAGAGAGCTCGTCACGGACGAAGGCTGACCATGATGTTTCCTAGTGACACAGTAACGTGTAGGTATAGTGTTGTGTTGTGATCTCTTATTTGAGGCGAGTGTTCGGTTTTGCACTGCCATTGATAGAGGCTGCCAGATTGAGAGGACTGTTGATGAGCAGCCTACCTCAGAGATCGTGATGTTGTCTACCGTGCAGACAGATGACCCAGCTGTTGCTGAGATTGATGGGATGTTGTTTCCAGAGTTTATGAGCTGAAACCGCTGGAGCTTTCAAGAAGAGATGTGACAGGAGATAGCTAGTCTATCTCGAGTTGAACGACTGATATGATTCGCCAGATTTGATGTGCCGATGCAGGCTCAGTTGAGTCGAAGAATTCCAGTTGAAGGATCTTACTTGGATCTAGAGTAAATCGAGCAAGAGAGCACGTTGTTCGTCGGATGCTCCGATGTGAGATCGGTAAGTTGACCAGTTTCGGATGGAAGGACCTCACCCTAATGCGTTGTGAGTTGATCGAGAATGGATGAATAAAGTGTATTCCTCCGATGATTTGGACGAGTTCCTGAAGACGTGTCGGCTAGATATCTTCTACAAAGTGGTGAAGATACCGAGTTCTTAATTTCGAGTCCATATGAGAGACTCCAGATTGACCGTAGCCGAGGACGAATCGCAATATGCAGACAGCAAGAGATGACGTCGATGTGGACGATAATAAAGACGAGTGGAACAAGAGATTCGTACGGGATTTTAACGAGCGGTTGTTACTCTCCGTTGATGCTTGAGGAATGATATGTATGCTGAGGTGTTAGATACAACCAAATTTTAGAGGAAAGTCGTGCTGATAACGAAGCTGTCCGGTTATGAGAAAAGAGTTAAGCAAGAGTGCCAACCTTCGTATAGTTCGGCATAGGTGAGATCGGAAGAAGCCATGAGCAGGTTCCTTCCAGGGAACCGCAGCAATAAAGATTTGCGCCCAGTATCTGTTATATCGTGCGTATTCAGAGGGCCAGATGATGTCCGTAATGTGCCGTTGAGAGTGGTCATGTTTATTGGCCAAACGGCGATCAGAGGAGTTCCAAAGCGGGA
Organism: Agapanthus africanus; assembly: GCA_030015575.1. Lineage (NCBI taxonomy): Eukaryota > Viridiplantae > Streptophyta > Magnoliopsida > Asparagales > Amaryllidaceae > Agapanthus > Agapanthus africanus. The sequence goes on from CM057343.1 coordinate 267,151,667, forward strand.
CTGTTTCGTTAGTACACCTGACCGGGCCGACGAGCCGAAGGATCGTGAGAGTGGTAATCCACAGAGAAAATGGGAACCCAGAGACTGATGATGCCATATCATGAGCAGGAGGCAAGTAGATGATCTTGCTCTGCCAGCTTGGGCGTACCGGTATTTTTCGACATTGTTGGAGGCTCAATGTCATTTATTGCAATGTGTGTTTTGTGATCCGAGTATCACACTTTTATCGCTTGGACTTGAGTTTTGATGATTGGGTTTGGACTTATGTTTTTGTGCACCATGGCTGCACCTACTGGAGATTTATATTTTGTGCACAGTTATTGCACTTGGTTTATGTTTTATACACCGCTACATTGGTTTATGATTTGTGCATATCTACTACACTTGGTATCGATTTGTGCCTTCGTTGTACGTATTTATGGTTTCGTGAATTCGATACTATTAATTTGGTTTCATGTATGTTGTATGCACTTGCCATTGCGTATGCACTCGGTATAGCTTATATGTGCTTGCAGTATATTGAGATGGATTATGTGCACGAGTTGCACACGTTTATGATTCTATACACCTTGGTATACTCGGTGTCATTTTTGTGAGCATTTGAGATATTGATGAGTTTTCGTGCATTAGTTGCACCGGATTTGTATTTCGTGCATTGGTTGCACCAGATTTGTATTTCGTGCATTAGTTGCACAAGATTTGTATTTCGTGCATTGGTTGCACCAGATTGGTATTTCGTGCATTCGTTGCACCAGATTGGTATTTCATGCATTCGTTGCACCGGATTTTATTTCATGCATTAGTTGCACTGAATTTGTATTTCGTGCATTGGTTGCACCAGATTGGTATTTCGTGCATTTGTTGCACCAAATTTATGTTTTCATGAGCATCTACACATGGAGTTTGTTATCATGCATGCTACTGCACTAGATGTTTTATGCGGACCTGACGCACTTGATTTGGATTTTCGTACATGTTGGGCGCATGATATGAGATTTTTTGCACACCGGGTGCACTCGATTGAGATTTTTATTCTTTCATGATTGGATGCACTCGATTGAGATTTTTATTCGTGCATGATTGGATGGACTCGATTGAGATTTTTATTCATGCATGTTGGATGCACTCGATTAGGATTTTTATTCGTGCATATTGGACGCACTTGATTAGGATTTTTATTTGCGCATGTTAGTTGCACTGGGTTGAAATTTTCGTGCACTATAGATGCATTTGAAATTGTTTTCATGCACATTCATTGCACTGGACAAATGTTTTCGTGCACACCCTTTGCACTTAGTTTTGCTTTTGTGAATATTGTGGCACTTGTATTGGATTTGATTTCCATGCGCACCATACGCGCGTGATGTTGGATACGTCTTTTGATGCTGATTTTATTTATAAATATCACGTTTTGATGATGGATACTATATTATATAGTAGCCGAGCAGGGCTGGTCTGAGGACAGTGCCTGAATACTTTTGCATGCATGAAAAGTTTACCAAGAGGTTTTCAAAAAAGAAGCTATAGTCTCGCTATTTCCTACGTGTCCGTGAGTGGCATGAAATTTTACAAGGAAAACCTTCTGGGATGTTTCAAAAAGGCGGGACGTATAATTTGAGCAAAACATATATGAGTATATATTTACTACTTTACAAATAATCGTCCGCCACCTGTGCCGTGAGCTACGCATAGTACGGCGATTTGGGAAAGATTTGGCATGAGTTATTCAGCTTTTTAAATGGTTTTACAAAAATGCATGCTATATACGCATTATAATATGACTATAGTGCATTTGGATTCCAGTAATGGAATTCGAGATTTGTATCTCTTTTATAACTCCAGTGATTTCATGATGCTTGACGGAGTTTGATTTTGATTGTCTTACTCGTATTCAGGCGCACACGATGCGCTATGGTATTTCTGTATCTTCCGGGATTTCGGAGCCCCGTTTATTTGAGCTGATTATTGAAATGTTTTAGCATTTAGGGATTTAAATTTAAATTCGGGCACCGAATTTAGTTAAGGTGGAAGACTGTAACATTTTAGAAATATAAAATATTAATTTTGGGAATTTAATATTAAAATAATATATTTCGCGAAAACTATTCGATTTACGAATAGGGGTTTTTCGTAAAATGGTATAAGTATATATCAATATTTGGAATATAAATGGAGATTAAAATGATATATTCATTAAAAAGATATTTATCGGATTTGGAATTTTTATAATTAAATATATACAAGTTTAAGTTAAACTTGATTAGTGCACTACTAATCACGATTAGGCCAAATCCGTATTTTTACATTTTTCCATGGCTAGTGCGCCATGTCATGTTTCATTTGGTCACATGTATGTTCATTGCCTTTGGTTTTGTTTGTATGTGAAAAGAATAGAATTAGATGCCCTGAGATATTTTGTAAGATAAAACAAAAGAGATATTTAAGGAGAGAGTGAGCTTAAGAGAGAGTGAGGTTAAGAGAGAGAGAATAAACCTTGACCATTCCCCTCATTCTTCTTCCTTCTTCATTCTTCATCATTTCCTTCACCTCCTTCATCCCTTCTCTACCTCCATGTATCATCTCATATTCATTTCCAAAACCCCATGCCACCTTCATTAAAAAGATGCACAAGCTAATCCTAAACCATTTGAACCATTCAAGTTTGGATTTTGAAGACTTTGGGCAATTCAAGAATTTTCCTAAGTTGCCAAAATGAGGTAATCTCTTCACTTTAGATTAGTAATCGTGTTTATATATCCTAGTTTACTTAGAATTTGATTTAGTTAGGTTATGTGATTTTGGAAAATAACAAGTAGCTGTTAAGTGGTAAATTGAGGTGTAGTAAGTGTTTGTAAGACTTTAGAGATGATTTCCTGACCTGGATATGAGTTTAGAACCCGATACACGAACTTAGAATTTGTCCCGTAT